>OX465304.1:193274742-193607242 GCA_949987585.1 Pipistrellus pygmaeus
CTCCCCACCGTCCTCCCGCCCTCCCACTCTCTAAAATGATAGGGAAACACCCTCTGGTGAGGAGCGAGAAGAAAAAAAGGCAGGTGTGCGTGTTTTTAAAGCCGGGAGTGCCAGGAGGCCCGGGCGGGGGATTGGACAGAGTGCGGGGCGTGGCCGGGGCCTCTCAGTCCTCTGCGCCTCTCTGTCCCCTCGCCGATCGGCGGGGCGGCAGGTCTGGTGCCCCGTGCGGGAGCGGCCGGCTGCAGCCCGGCTGCGGCCCCGGCTGTGGCCCGGCTGTGGCCCGGCTGTGGCCCGGCTGAGGCCCCGGCTGCGTCCCCGGCTGCGTCCCCGGCTGCGTCCCCGGCTGAGGCTCGGCTGCGGCCCCGGCTGCGGCTCCGCTGCGGCCCAGCCACGGCTGTGGCAGGAGGGTCTGACTTGGACCGAAGGGACCTGACGTGAGCGACATGAAGCCTCACACGGGGCGGCAGCGCTGGATGTTTGGGGGGAGGCCCCGATGGTACAGGCTTCCCACACAGCACAGGGGCCTGGCCGCGGCCTGCAGGCTCCGGGGCCTCCCCCTCCCAGGGCAGGAAGCAGGGCGTGGTTTTCAGGGAGCGGGAGGTGGGCGGGGGTGGGGGGCGGGGTGGGGGAGGTGGGGGCGGGGGTGGGGGGGGTGGGGGAGGAGGGGAGCAGGAGGTGGGGGCGGGGGTGGGGGGCGGGGTGGGAGTTTGTGGCCTCTGTTGTGATGGGGACGATGTGTGAGAGCCGGGCGCTGACCAGAGGCCCCGGTGAGAAGGCCCTGGCCACTGCGGCGTCGGCACCTGGCGGTGAGCATGACCGCTCCCGTAACGGGAGAAGGCGGCTCCCAGCCGGGACCGAGAGCACCACGCTCCTGCCTCCAGAGTCGGGGCGGCGGTCTGGGCGGCGTGCGGGGCGGCCGGGCGGGGCGGCCAGTCTGGCAAAGTGCGGGGCGGCGGGTCTGGGTGCGGGCGGTGAGTCAGGGCGGCGTGTGGGGCGGCGGGGCGGGCGGTGAGTCAGGGCGGCGTGTGGGGCGGCCGGGCGGGGGGCCAGTCTGGCAGGGTGCGGGCGGTGGTCTGGGCGGCGTGCGGGGCGGTGGGGCGGGGGGCCAGTCTGGCAGGGTGCGGGCGGTGAGTCGGGGCGGCGTGCGGGGCGGTGGGGCGGGGGCGGCGGTGCGCTGTGTGGGGCTCGGCCGCAGGGACCGCTCACCTGACTGTCTCTCTCTCCGCAGAGGAGGAGGCCGGGGACCTGGTCCAGCCAGGCATCAGCTTCCCGGGGCCGGAGGAGGACGACCTAGGTAGGGTGCCGCCGCCTGGCCACGCACGCAGTCACCCCCACTGGGGCCCGTCCCACGCCCATCACCACGAGCCTCCCACTGACACGTCCACGCATGTGTGGCTGAGCGTCCTGAGGAGGAGTGAGTGACCGTGAATGAGCTCGACTTCATGGCCACGTTAGGTGGGAGCACGGCCCCCGGTCACAGCCCCTGGGTCACATCCCCCCCCGGGTCACAGCCCCCCCCCCCCGGGTCACAGCTCCCCCGGTCACAGCCCCCCCGGGTCACAGCCCCCCCGGGTCACGGCCCCCAGTCACAGCCCCTGGGTCATGGCCCCCCCTCCCCCAGGGTCACAGTCCCCGGGTCACCGCTCCGGGTCACGCCACCCCCCAGGTCGCAGCCCCCAGGCCACAGTCCCCCCCGGGTCACGGCTCCCGGGTCTCGGCCCCTTCCCCCCCCCCCCCGGTCACAGCCCCCCCTGGGTCACGCCCCCCGGGGTCACAGCCCCCCCCTGGTCACAGGCTCCCCCCCCCCCCCCGTCACGGCCCCCGGGTCACGGCCCCCGGTCACAGCAGCTAACTATTGAGGCCGGTGACGGCGATGACCAGCTGTTTCTCAGCACCTGAGGCCCGCCTGCGGCCACACCGCGCTCCCGTCTCCACGAGACTGGCCCGCCCCCGGGGACATCTCCAGACGTCCCCGCCTCGGCCTTCTTCCCAGAGGCCCTCACCCGGCCTCGGGGCCGATCCTCCCCCGTGGCGCTGGCGTGGCGGCGGAGCGGGCAGGCCTCCCGGGGCCTGGTCCCGTCTGTGGTGAGAGCCTCGGGGGGCTCCTGGTCTGAGCCGCCTGGCCGGGAAGGCCGTCACTGACACGGATTGGTGCTTACGGGAAAGGGGCAGCTCTTTCTCTAAAAATGTATTTTTATTGATTTCAGAGAGGGAGATAGGCACATCCATGGTGAGAGAGAACCATGGATGGGCTGCCTCCTGCACGCCCCACACTGGGGATGGAGCCTGCAACCCTGATATGGGCCCCGACCGGGAATCGAACCCTGACCTCCTGGCTCCTAGGTCGACGCTCGACCCCCGCGTTGCTCACGCCGGCCAAGGGCGGCTCTTCGGGCAGTGGGTGTAGGACAGCCTTGGCCTCCTTGGGGAGAAGAGACTGGACTGGTGGTTTGCTCACCTGAGAGGGTCCCAGCGCCCAGCCGGGCCCCATGGCACCTCACCCTGCCCCGCGCCTCCCACTCGGTCTGTATGGAAGTTTGGATTTCCTGAATTCACTCCAGGCTGGCAGCCCTGGCTCCATGGCCCACTGCGTGGCTTACAGAGTAACACTGAGCGTGGGAGGAGTCCGCTGTGCAAAGCCGTGGTTTCTCTGAAGGAAATCAGACACAGGAGCGTTCGGGAGGAGGACACAGGAGCGGCGGAGGAGTCCCGCCTCCCGGTCTGTGCCAGGAGCCCCTCACGGGGAGACGGGCGGCCGGCGTGGCTCCGTGGCTGAGCGTCCACCTCGGAGCCAGGAGGTCAGGGTTGGGTTCCCGGTCAGGGCACAGGCCCGGGATGCGGGCTCCATCCCCAGGGTGGGGCGTGCGGGAGGCAGCCGGTCGGTGATTCTCTCTCAGCATGGATATTTCTGTCTCTTTCTCCCTTTCCCTTTCCCTCGCTCTCTGTGACATCAATAGAAAATATATTAAAAACGGATTAATCTCTCAAAGGACAGTAAGAGTCTCCCAGCCAGGCCCTCCCGGCACCACTCCACTGAAGGGCTGTGCAGCCTCCGAGGCTCCGATAATGAGGCGTCGGGGAGTGATTTTACGAGGCGACCGCCGCGGAGTCCGGGAGGATAAAGGGGCTTCTGTTCAGTTAGCCCGCCGCCTGTGCGCAGCGCGGACTAACGGTTGAAACGGCGGCGATGGGAGAGGGAGGCCTGGCTCTGAAGAGGGGTGTCCGGGAGCACTCCCACGCCCTGGAGTTAAAAGGCTCGGCGGTGGTTTGGGGCGGCCCCGGCCCAGGACAGCCGTTATTTCTGAGAAAGACGCCCGAGCTCCGGCTGCCGCATCGAAACCGGCCGCCGGCCACCCCTGAGCCTCCGGAGGATGGCATGGCAGCCAGACGGGCAGGGGAGCAGTGCACACGGACATAAGGAACAGGCACAGGAAACAGGCGGTCAGAGGCGGGCTGCCCCTGCTCTCCGGCCAGCGGCAGGAGGGGGCGGTGTGTGCCTGTCGCCATGCTGTCCGCTGGCCTGGGAGCCCCTGGGGGGGAAGGGGGCAGGGGGGAGAGGGCTCAGAGGCAGGACGCCCTGGCATCCTGTCAGGACTGCCCACCTGGCTGCCTGTGCATCTCGTAGCGACTATGGTACCCACTTATTGTAAAAGAGCTCCCTTAATGTTATTATTTTATTATTTTATTTTATTTCATTTTTAAGGGAAAGGAAATAGCTCTTTTTGTTATTTACCTATGTATTTAAATACCTTTATAGGTTTTAGAGAGGCAGGGAGAGGGAGGGAGAGATGGAAGCATCAATGATGAGAGAGAATCATGGATCGGCGGCCTCCTGCACGCCCCCTCCTGGGGACCAGGAATCAAACCCTGGCTTCCTGTTCATAGGTCGGTGCTCACCTGCTGAGCCGCACCCCCGCCTGCCCAGCGCTTCTATCCTGAGGGCGTCTGATTTTGTCAGAGGCTGTCTGCATCTGCTCCCGGGACTCTTCCCGGCCCGTCGCCAAGGTGACGGCGTGGCTGAGCCTTCGCTGTGGAACCAGCCCTCGGCCCGTGGTCCGCACCGCGCGGCGGGCCCCGCCTGCTCACGTTTCTGGACGGATGTCCACGGGAGAGATGGGTCTGGCCCGCAGGCCCCTCCCGGCCGTCGCCGCGCCTGGCCCGGTCGCCGGGGCAACGCGGCTGCGTTCTGTGACTGTCCAGTTACGGAGTGAGAACGCCCGCTCCACAGCCCCGCCCGTGACGGTGTCTTCCTGTCTCAGGGTTAGCTGTGCTTGTGGAGTAAACCCCCGAGTGCAACATTTCAAAACAAGCCTTCTTGTTCTCTTCTCTTCTTACATAGAAAAGCAAACAGGAATGTGTTGACCACAGCAGAGTACCCTCAGCGGAGGGAGCCGTGGCAGGGCCGGGAGGCGCCCTGGAGGGCTGGGCTGGCGGCCTCAGCTCCTGGGCCGGCGGAGAAGGGGGCAGGGGCGGGGGGCCGGACGCGCTGCCGCTGCGCACAGCTCCCCGGGGGCCGGTGTGATGGGTCCCGTGGGGTGAGGTCTGTGCTGGGGAGGGGCGTGGACATGCTGCTCGGAGGGGGAGAGCGAGCAGTGCCCCTGGCGCGTGGACGGTGATGGCATCCAGAGTCGGCTGCGGACATTTCTGGCAGATTGCACGCTGTTGTCACAGCAGACGTGTAAGATGGTCGTCGAAAACAACGTCCAGGGCCCGGCCGGTGCGGCTCCGCGGGCCAGGCATCGTCCCGTCCCCGGAAGGTGCCCGTTCCGTTCCCCAGTCAGGGCACGTGCCCAGGTGTGAGGCTCCATCCCAGGTGGGGGGTGTGCGGGAGGCAGCCAATCAATGTCTCTCTCTCTCCCCCCTCCCTCTCCCTTTCCCTCCCTCTCTCTCTCTAAAAATTAATGAAAAAAACCTTAAAAAAAAACCACAAAAACTGCCCTAGCTGGTGTGGCTCAGCGGATGGAGCGTGGGCCTGTGAACTGAAGGGTCCTGGGTTTGATTCCTGCCAAGGGCACAGGCCCAGGTTGGGGGCTTGATCCCCAGTGTGGGGCGTGCAGGAGGCAGCCAGTCGATGCTTCTCCCTCATCACTGATGTTTCTGTCTCTCCCTTCTCTCTGACATCAATACAAATATATTTAAAAATGATGAACAATAAGCTTGCAGTGCTTGCTCTGGCAGCACACACAGAGCAAGGGCGGGGTGTGTGTGTGTGTGTGTGTGTGTGTGTACGCTGGAGCCTCGGGGTGCGTCCGCGGCGTCAGGAGGAGGCGGGGAAGACGCTGAGGTCGCGTCTGGAGTGGCCAGTGTTTCCTGCAGGAAACGGGTGCTCCCCTGGCCTCTCGGGGACGGGGTCGGGGTGATGACCCACAGCGATCTGCCTGGTGCCGAGGCCATGGCTCTTTAACACCGTTTACTCAGCCATAAATAAGCCACGTGGTGAGTAAGTGGACATGTGCCCCTGCACATGCCCCTGGGAATGGAGGGACAGGCCGAGGAGCTGAGCACGGGGCCTGCCCAGCTCCCCTGCTCACAGCCTCCTCAGCTCCGTGCTCAGCTTTCCCATCAGAGCGTGTGTGCATGTGGGGTCCATGGCAGGAAGCAAAAGAGCTGCTTTCGAGTATGGGCAGAGTGAGGGGCCTGTAGGGAGGACAGAGGGCAGAGTGAGGGGCCTGCAGGGAGGGCAGAGGGCAGAGTGAGGGGCCTGCAGGGAGGGCAAAGGGTAGAGTGAGGGGCCTGCAGGGAAGGCAGAGGGCAGAGTGAGGGGCCTGCAGGGAGGACAGAGGGCAGAGTGAGGGGCCTGCAGGGAGGACAGAGGGCAGAGTGAGGGGCCTGCAGGGAGGGTGACAGAGGGCAGAGTGAGGGGCCTGCAGGGAGGGCAGAGGGTAGAGTGAGGGGCCTGCAGGGAGGGCAGAGGGCAGAGTGAGGGGCCTGCAGGGAGGGCAGAGGGTAGAGTGAGGGGCCTGCAGGGAGACAGGAGGCAGAGGGCAGGCACAGCCATCACTGTTTGGATGCCCCCCCCCACCCCCGCCAGGGCCTGTGGCGGGGCCTGTGCCCAGCAGGGCTGTGAGTCCGTGACCCTGAGGGGAGAAAGGGCGCCCTCGGCCGCCCTGACGTCGGAGAGCAGCCTGGCGTGTCCCCGGGCAGGAGGGCAGTGCCCAGGGGCAGGAGCCCGGCCCTCCGGGCTCGGGGGGAGCGGCCAGGCTGTGAGCGCCTCCGTGGCTGCAGCACGGCCTCCGACAGGGGGGAGCCCGGGGCTGTGGGGCGCCGTGGGCCAGGGCTGTGCGGTGGCCGCGGCGGGGCTCTGACAGGAAACAAGCAGAGGAGACTAAAGCACAGCAGGCGCTGTGAGCCCCCTCCCTCCCGGCAGGAGGCAGGAGCGTTTGCACAGAAGCTGCTTCGAAGGCGGAGAGCCCCAGCTTCCGCTCTGCTCCCAGCAGCTCCCGCCTCGGGGCTGGCAGGGGCACGGTGTGGGTGACCCGGTCTCCCAGCCGGACCCTCCCTCTGACCCCCGCCGGCCCGGCCCGGCCCGGCCCAGTGCTGAGTGCTCACCGACCAGCCCGGGGAGGCCGTGTGGCGGTCATGCAAACTCAGAGGACAGTCTGCAGTGACCAGGCCCTGGTCCGGGGAGCCCACTGGCCTCCACGTCCCCGAGGAGACAGCTCCGTCCTGGGTCACTTCTGGGCACCCGGTCTTTCCTCCCCTTTTCACAGCGTCTCAGGCCTGTGTTCCCTGCGGGCGCCCCGCCATGTGCATGTCACGTAACGTGTGCGCATTGCAGAGGCGTACAGACATGTACACGGACCGCAGGGGCGTGTTATGTTACAGACACGCTACGTGTGCCTGGCAGGGGTGTAAGATAGCGTATCACTTCCTATGTCGTATGCTACGTGCGTGCCATCTGCTGTGTGTGCCCTGACGCTCAGGCCTGCGGGCTGTCACCCGTGTCCCCCTCAGGCAGTTGACTTGCTTCCTACACACAGGCTCACTCCCCAGGGCCCAGGGGACCTGGGGGACCCCGGCTGTCTGTCCCTGGGCACCCCATTAGGGAATGGCGGTCTGCTCTTGAGTTTCTCATATTTAGGAGCGGTCGACGCCCGATTGCCGGGGACCCCATGGTGGCCCCGTGGGGGTGTCCGTGGCCCGCACTCCCCACTCGTACCCGCGGGCGTGCGTGGCCGCTGCCCGCTCTCACGGCGCCTGTGCTCTCTCCGCAGACCAGGCGTTCCCGTGGCCGCCCACGCAGGCCTTCGATGAGGAGCGGTACTCCCCGGCCCCCAGGAGCATGAAGGGGCCGTCGGGGGGCCGGGCCCCGGCGCCGCTGTGCTCCGCGCACACCTGCGGCCTGGCGCCCCCCGAGGACTGCGAGCACCTGCGCCTGGGCCCCGTCCCGCACCAGCCCTACCTGCTGAGCCCGCCGGCCGGCTGCCCGCTGGACCCCCGGCGCTGCTCGCCGCGCAGCTCGGTGCACTCGGAGTGCGTGATGGTGCCCGTGGTGCTGGGCGACCACGTGTCCAGCAGCACCTTCCCCCGCATGCACTACAGCTCGCACTACGAGGACTGCGGCGGGCCGCACGCCGCCGGCGCCGCCAAGGCCAACCGCCTGCCCGCCAACCTGCTGGACCAGTTCGAGAAGCAGCTGCCGCTGCACCGGGACGGCTTCCACACGCTGCAGTACCAGCGGGCGCCGGCCGCGGGCGCCGAGCCGCGCGGCGAGAGCCCCGGCCGCATCCGGCACCTGGTGCACTCGGTGCAGAAGCTCTTCACCAAGTCCCACTCGCTGGAGGGCTCCTCCAAGGGCGGCGCCAACGGGGCCAAGGCGGACGGCCGGGCCGAGGACCACGGCCATGGCCACCACGCCAAGCACGGCAAGCGCAGCAAGAGCAAGGAGCGCCGGCCGGACGGCAAGCACCACCGCGCGGGCCTGAGCAGCTGGTGGAGCTCGGACGACAACCTGGACAGCGACAGCACCTACCGCGGGCCGGGCAGCGCCGCCCACCGGCACCTGGCGGAGCGCGTGGCCGAGCGCGTGGCCCGCTGCTACGCCGAGCCGCTGCCCGGCCCCTTCGGCGACCTCTCCCTCAGGACCGCCAAGAGCAACAGCGACGTCAAGTGCTCGGCCTGCGAGGGCGCCGCCCTGACGCCCGACCCCAAGTACATGAAGCGCAGCTCCTGGTCCACGCTCACCGTGAGCCAGGCCCAGGAGGCCTATCGCAAGAGCTCGCTGCACCTCGACAAGCCGCTGGCGCCCCCGGAGCCCAAGCCGGCCCTGCGGCCCTGCCACTACCTCCAGGTAAGGCGGCCGGTGCGCGGGCTGTGCTCGCCGGCTTCCGGCACACCGCCCCGGGCGCAGGCTGGTGGTCCGCGGGGGAGGCAGCCAGCGGGCCAGTGAGCGCTTCCATCCGGGCAGTGCCCCCGGCAGAATGGGGGGGCTGGCGATGTTAACGCGGTGTGTCTGTTCACAGTCGTCTGCACACGTGCGCACACATGCGTGCACAAGCATACACGTGCACATACATGCACACAGACGCACGCAGGCGCACACATGCATGCCGCCAGACCACAGGGGCTGCAGCCTGTGGGTCGGTGAGAAGGACCCGCCCAGAAGCAGGAGGCCCAGCACCAAGGCCCTGAGTCCCGGGCGTCAGTCTGGGGCAGAGCACCGCGGAGCCACCCGGGGCTCAGGAGCCACAGTCATTCCAGCAGCTCCGTCTGCTGTCCCGGTCTGCGGGCCAGACCCGGTGGTTCTGTTCAGAGGAGAGGCAGACCACGTGGCGTGTCAGGAAGGGGTGTCCCAGGGGGGTGGGCGGTGGCTGGGACCTCACTGCTTAGCCACGTGGGACACGGACGCGCTGCGTGTGCGGGCGGGCCCCGATGGCAGGCAGACGTCCGTGCTCACGGCTCGCCGGCCTCTCCACGGTCCTTGTCAGAGCGGGGAGCTCCCTCCTATCCGCCACGGGAGTCCCCCAGCCGTGTCCCCAACACCTGAGGGGTGCTGCCGTGGGGGCCGTGCCACCAACCTTGCTGCCCCGCCCAGACCCCCCCCCCCCGTCTCCCTCCCGCTGAAGCTGTCTGCCCCCTCCTTCTCGAACACCCTCTCCCCGGCCTCCACCAGCCCCTCCTCATGCCTTCCTTATGGCCAGCACCGGTCCTATGAAAGGGGCGGTGTCACGTGTCAGCCCCGTGCACGCATCACACAGCACCAGAACCAAGCAGGGCGGGCCAGGACCTCACCCCGCCCCCTCCCCACTCGGGTTCCGCAGGACAGGGCCACGAAGGCCACTCCGTGCTGTGCTGGTCTGCACGGAGCGCGGGGCTGAGGGCTCTTCCTCTTGCGTCATCACTGCAGATTGGAAGGCACTGCGGGGTCAGGGGGCGCTGCGGGGTCAGGGGGCGCTGCGGGGTCAGCGGGCGCTGCGGGGTCAGGGGGCGCTGCGGGGTCAGCGGGCGCTGCGGGGTCAGGGGGCGCTGCGGGGTCAGCGGGCGCTGCGGGGTCAGGGGGCGCTGCGGGGTCAGGGGGCGCTGCGGGGTCAGGGGGCGCTGCGGGGTCAGGGGGCGCTGCGGGGTCAGGGGGCGCTGCGGGGCCCTGGGGGGAGGGCCTGGCTCCCCTGAGCCCTGGGACCTTCAGGGACGCGTGCTCCTTGTCTGCGTGAAGCTGCCTCGTCCTGGGATGCAGCCAGGTGGCCTCCTCCCCTCTGTCCTCCGGGGTCCCCGCTGGCGTGTGGTGTGCGGGGGGTGGGGTGGGGGGACACGACTCCTGACCTGGAGGCTCCCGTCACACGTGTGTCTCCCGGCGGCCTGTCCTGCTGGGGACTCACGGGAGCTGAGCCCAGCACCGCCGAGAGGCCGGGCACAGCCATCCCCCCAGGCAGTCTCCCCGAGAGCCCGGGGCCGGGAAGCTGGGTGCTCGCACACCGCCGTCCCGCTGCCAGGAGGGGGCGCCCAGGACCCTGCTCGGCCGGCGGGGAGGGGTCGCCAGGCGGGAGGGAGAAGCAGGTGCTCACGCAGTCCGTGCCTTTTCCCCCGAGCTAGCGAGATCTGAGCTGAGCAAAGCCTTGTGTTTTTATTTATTCCGTAATTCTTTATTGATGGAAGTATTACCTACGTCCCCTTCTCTCCACTGACCTCTCCCGCCCGCCTCGGCCCCCAGCCCAGCCTTCACCCCTCTGTGCTCTGTGTCCATGGGCTATGCTTCTCTTCCCTCAAGTTCTTCGGTTGATCTCTCACCGCTTCCTGCCCACCCTTCCGGGCCTTCCCTCTGAGGTTTGACTGTCTGTCCGATGTTTCTGGATCTATTTTTCCCATATATATATATATATATATATATATATATATATATATATATATATATATTCATTTCAGAGCGGAAGAGGGAGAGAGAGACAGAAACATCAGTGATGAGAGAGAACCATTGATCGGCTGCCTCCCGCACGCCCCACACAGGGGATGGAGCTCACAACCTGGGCCTGTGCCCTTGGCCGGGATCAAACCCGTGACCCTTCAGTCCACAGGCCGGCGCTCTATCCACTGAGCCGCCCTGGCCGGGCTCCGGGTCTGTTTTCAGCCATCAGGTTCCGTTGCCCATGAGCTCCACGCTGAGCGCGGCCACGGATGCTTGTCTCTGTCCGGCCGGCTCGCTCCGCTCGGCGTGACGCTCCGCCGGCCCGCCACGCGGCGCGCAGGGCGCTTTCCTGTCCCCGGGCAGACGGCGCTCGGGCCTCGAGGACTGTCCGCCGGCGGTCCGAGCAGCCGAGGGGCAGTGCGGGGGAAGCGGGCCCGCCTGTCCTCAGAAAAGGCTCTGGTTTTCCCGTTTCCCGCGACCAAGCGTCAGAGGTCACCTTCCGTGAACGCCACCGCTGCAGGGGCTTCTGGGACAGGAAGGGGGCACCCACGTGGTTACCACCAGGTGCCACGTGACACCCCTCCTCTCTGTTTCCGCTTCCTCCTCCCCGATGCCGTGACTTCTGCGGCTCTCCAGCCTCCTGCAGGTCCCAGAGGAAAAGATCTCACCCTGCTTGTGGTTCTTCCGGGTCACGGAGGGTTCTTCCGGGTCGCGGAGGGTCCTTCCGGGTCACGGGGAGTTCTTCCGGGTCGCGGAGGGTACTTCCGGGTCGCGGAGGGTTCTTTCGGGTCGCGGAGGGTACTTCCGGGTCGCGGAGGGTTCTTCTGGGTGGCGGAGCGTCCTCAGTTGCTTTTCCAACATGTCCTCACTCTCCACCGTGGTTCTCTGGGGCTTTGTAATTGGAAGAGCAGTAGCTTCCTGTGATGTCCTTTCAGGGTTCAGCACCGGGCCCCCCAGGGCTGCGTGCCTCCCGTTCAGCAATGACTGACCCTGCAGAGCCTGCTGCGGCCGGGGAGGCTCGTGGCCGAGTGCCCACCACGGCCCGGGAGGTCAGGCACACGCCCGGGTGCGGGCTCGGTCCCCGGCGGGGCTGCGGGAGGCCCGGCCGGCGGCTCGCAGTGGTGTCCCTCCCCCTCCTCCCTGAGGTCAGTGACGGTCATGGAAACAGAGGCCCTCCAGGGTGGCTCTGACGCTGTCTCCCCCCAGGTGCCTCAGGACGAGTGGGCCGGCTACCCGCCGGGCGGCAAGGACGACGAGATCCCCTGCCGGCGGATGCGCAGCGGCAGCTACATCAAGGCCATGGGCGACGAGGACAGCGGCGAGTCCGACGCCAGCCCCAAGACGTCGCCCACGGCGGCCCTGCGGCCGGAGCCGCTGCTCAAGTCCCTGGCCCCGCGGCCGCTGGGCGGGCTGCCCACGTAAGACCCCGCCGCCCCCTCCCCGCTCCCCGCGCCCCAGGGACCACTTCCGGGAACGTCCCAGGCGATGGCCACCGCGGGCACGTCCTTCCGGAGGGGGCAGGCCATCCCCGAGGGCGCGGTAATGCAGGGACCAGACCGGGGCTTCTCAGCCCGGTGTTCACTTAGAGCAGGAGCCACACAGTGTCCACCACGTCCTCTCAGATCACTCGGTTATTGTCATCAGAAGCGTGTGTGTGTGTGTGAGAGAGGGTGTGTATGTGAGAGAGTGAGTGTGCGTGTGAGTGTGTGAGTGCATGAGTGTGTGTGAGCATGTGAGAAGTGTGTGCGAGTTGTAGAGTGCGTGAGAGAGTATGCGCCGATGGTATGTGAGTGTGCATGAGTGTACAAGTGTGCCATGACTGTGTGTGAGAGTGTGTGAAAGCTGTGTGAGTGTGTGTGTGAGCACGTGACATGTGTGAGAGATGTATGAGTGTGGGTGTGTGTGTGAGTGTGCAGGAGTGTATGAGTGTGTCATGACTGTAGGTGTGAGAGTATGTGTGAGTATGTGTGAGTGTGTGAGCATGTGAGATGTGTGAGAGAGTTGTATGAGTGTGCACGAGAGAGAGTTTGTGTGTGTGTGAGAATCATAATATGACATTTTTACTGTGATTTCATAAGTGCACACTTAGGCAACACATTTTTGCCAGGGGAGAGGAGGACATGGACTGAACATGTATGTGCAGGAGCATCTGTCACACAAAATGGGTTTAGTTTTTATTTTTTAATCCTCATCCCAAGACATGTTGAGACAGGGAGCCAGAAACGTCGACCGGTGGTTCCCACACGGTCTGGGCTGGGGTTCGAATCTGCCACCTCGGGGTGCACAGGGCGCCACGGCTGACGGAGCCCCTGCCCCTCCCCCAGGGCCAGCGTTTCCAGGGGATGTGGGGCTGCGGCCCTGGCAACACGGCTCCCCCTCTGATCCCTCTGACAACCGCTCACTCAGCCCGGCCCCGGGCCCGGAGTTTTCTGGAAAACTCGCAAACTGATGGAAAAACTAACCTCGGAAATGCTAAGCCAGAGGTTTAGCGGGGCTTTCTCTCTAGTCACACTCGCCGGTGCCCAGGCCGGCAGCGGCAGGAAACCAGTGCTGTCACCGTGCTTCTAGGTCTCGGGGCGGCAGTGCTGGCCGGGCAGCTGTGCCGGAGCCAAGGGTGCCCGAGAGGACCCCATGGGCTGGAAATCCGCCTGGCGGGCAGGGGCGGAGCTTCCACCCACAGAGTGCCCGTGGGGTCCTGTGTCAGCCGCTCACTCAGCCCTCCTAAACTCAAACAGCCCCTTAAGGTGTGGTGTGATGGTCTGGGCACTGTCCCAGTGTTATTTCTGGGCAGGGCCCAGGTCCGGCCAGTGTGGCTCAGTGGCTGAGCGACCACCTAGGAACCAGGAGGTCACCGTTTGAATCCTGGTCGGGGCACATGCTCGGATTGTGGGCTCCATCCCCAGTAGGGGGCGTGCATGAGGCAACTGACCCATGATTCTCTCTCATCATGGATGTTTCCATCTCTCTCTCTCTCCACTCCCTTCCTCTCTCTAAGAAAGAAAGAAAAAAGAAATCTTTAAAATAGAGGATGCCAGTGTTTGAGACCCCGTGTTTGGTGTAAAAGCAGGTGCCCTCTGTCTCTCCTTCGTCCGACTCCATAAATCTCCACCCCCTTCCCGGGCGGGGGCAGGGAGGGCCGTTTGGTCCGGGCCCCGCCGTGGATGTGGCGGAGGCAGCTGTGCAGAGGCGGCACGTGCTGTTACGTAAGCTTGTTTTTCCCGGAGCTGAGTCACCGGGAGGCTGAGCCGCTCGGCAGCGGGCGGGTGGGCACAGGCAGAAGGGAGTGGAGCCCTCGGGAGCGTGGCTCTCCCACAGCCACGTCTCTCCTGTGGCTCCCAGAGCCGGGCCTCCCCACACAGCGACTCGAGGACGGGCATCATGGGGAGAGGGGGGATTTGCAGGAAAATGTTTCTGTATGATTCTAGAAATCTTCCCGTGGCTCCTTGTAACGTTTCTGAGCTCCCACCAGGCCCACACGGGCACTAACATCTCATCCCTGGCAGCTGGGCCAGTCCAGCAGGAATGACCACTTGGGGGGTAGCTGAGGGGCTTACAGGGAGTTTCCAAACGATGTGGGGCTCCCCGGGAGGGCGGCCCGGGGTCCCACGGGGCTGTGCGTGCGGACGGCGCCCTGACCGGGCGCGGTGTCGGACTCCCAGCCCCCAGTGGGCGATGGTTTCAGGAAGCCCGGCCCCGGTCGCTGTAGGAGAAAGCCCCAAGTCGCTGTTAAAACAGTCGGTTCAGCGCAGCGAGCCTGAGGCTCTGCCGCCAGCACTCTGATCTCAGGTTGAAGGCATGAATCTGGAGCGGACGCTGCGTCCGCTCTGCCTTGGCCTGGGTGCACCAGGGCGGGCGCTCATAACTGCCGTGCCTCAGTGTCCCTGTTGGCATCATGATGGGTATCAACAGCCCTAGCATGCCCGGCCAACGTGGCTCAGTGGCTGAGCATCACCCTATAACCCGGAGGTCATGGTTCAGTTCCCGGCCGTTCAGGGCACGTGGACGGAACGGTGGACTCATGCCCAGGTGGGGGACTCGTGTGGGGTGTGCAGGAGGCAGCTGATCCGTGACTCTCTCTCATCATGATGTTTCTCTCTCTCCCTTCCTCTCGAATCAATACAAATATGTTTTAACTAAATAAATAGATGAAATGTGAACGGCCCTCCCCGACAGGGTTCCTTGGAGATGGACGGTCAGGACGCGGTGAAATGCCCGCAGGGAGGCCAGGCCCCGGTGTGTGCCCGCGCAGCTGCCGTCTGGTTTAAGAGGAGTTTGGGATGAGGGAGTCATTGGGGTGAGAGTAGATGCCCTAAACTAGGCCCCCGATCCTGCCGAGTGGCCCGTGAGTGCCGTCCCCGGCCACAGCACCCAGCACGCTGCACACCACAGCCCCACCAGGAGGCGCGCCGGCACCTCTTGGGCCGGGAGCACCCGTCACCGGAGCCGTTACCATGATGGGTGGCGCCATTGCCAGCCGTGCACGCCGTTCCAGGGGAAGGAAATGAGGGCTCGGTGCTAATCCGCAGACACCAAGGTCTGAGCAGCGGCGACTTCAAGACCATGCAGGCGGCTACACAAGAAGGAAAGTTTGCGTTTTCCAAAAACAGGGGAGCCAAGAGCCTACGTGTCAGCACAGCCCCCTTACCCTGCACCGAACACACATACACATGCATGCACACAGAGACACACATGCACACACAGAGACACACATGCACACACAGAGAGACAATGCACACAAGCGTGCGCACATGCACACAAAAACCCATGCGCACACACGCATGCACACAGAAACACATACGCACACACATGCACGCACACAGAAACACATGTGCACAAACACAACACACGCACACACACGAAGTGGGCTGTGGTCTACATGGTCCACACAATCCACAGGAGCCCCCACACATGGCCGTGTCCTGGAGAGCAGAGGGCATTTTGCTGCTTCCACGGGCTCTGGCCAGTTCCGTGTGGGGACAGCCAGCTGGGCGCCGGAGTCTGTCTGCCCTCAGCGGTTAGAGCGCCTGCCCTCAGAATGAGGTGCCGCTCATGGTTAGAGCGCCCGCCCTCGGGCTGAGGGGTCGCAGGCTCGGTTCCGGTCTAGGGCACGCACCTGGTTGCAGACTCGATCCCAGCCCTGGTTGGGCGTGAGCAGGAGGCAGCCAATGGGTGCGTCTCTCTCACATCCACGGCGATCTCTCTCCCTCCCTCCCTCCCTCCCTCCCACGCTCTTCAGAAGTCCCTGGAAATGCATTCTCGGGTGAGGATCGCCACCAACAAAAAGCGGTTGCCTTGAACAGCAAGGCACCTGCTAACCGGCCGACTGGAGCCAGAGGCAGCCACGTTCCCTCAGGCTGTGCCAGCCTTCCCTAGCGTTCCCGAGTGCGGAGATCGTCCGCAGGGCCTGGGGGAGCTCCACGTGCTGGCAGGGCAGCTCAGCGGACGCCCAGGCGCCCCCGTTGCCACACACCCTTCCGACGTTCAGCAAAGAGCAGGCAGGGAGGCGGGAGGACGGTGTTCGGGTGTTCCTCCGTCTGCTCCTCCCCCGTGTCGCAGAGCCTGGGCAGCGTTGCGTAAGTGCAGACCGAAGGCAGGCCTTTTCCGTCCCTTCGCCCTCCAGTCGGCCACGTCCCCGAGAGCCAGCGCGGTCGATGAGCTTTCCCGGGCGTTTGGCCTCAGCTCGGCTCCCTTCCACTCGGCTCTTCCTTAACACCGGGGGGTGACGCTCATGTCCTGCCCGACCGAAGAGTGTCGGGAGGCAGAGCCGTTTTGCAATTAGCCTCGCCCTCCCGCTGGGTGCGATTCATGTTTGTACACGTGAGCCGTGCGGGGGTTTGCATGAGGCAGAGGCACCCGTCCACTGGAGGTTTGGGCTGTGCTCGGCCCCGTTCCATCGCGCCCTGGCCCCTCCCGTGCTGTTCACACGATCCCTTTTCTCTCCTCCTTCCCCTGCAGCCAGAGCTACCTGCAGGCCGCCAGCGACGGGCCGGCCGGCCACAGCCTGGACCCCGCTGCCAACTACAACTCCCCGAAGTTCCGCTCCCGCAACCAGAGCTACATGAGGGCGGTCAGCATGCTGAGCCAGGCCAGCTGCGTGAGCCAGGTGGGGCCCCTGCCGCCCCGCATCCCCTGGGCCCCCCTCTGTAGCTGTGTCCCCGGAGTCTTCCTGTCAGGGTGACACCCTTCACCCCCGGTCCAGAGGTGCTGTGCTCGCTCTTCCCTGCGGCCTCTCTGAGCGCAGGCAGACCTGCTGGCCACCCCTGAAGTCTTGGCTGGGGGTCCCCATGACACCAGGGCAGCTTGGAGCGGCCGTTTGCCTTCTGGCTCAGTAAGAAATAACCCACCCTCTCGGGCTGGGCTGCGTGGCCAGAGCGCCGGCCTGTGGACTGAAGGGCTCCGTGTTTGATGCTGGTCCAGGGCACATGCCCGGGTTGCAGGCTCCATCCCCGGCCTTGTGTGGAAAGCAGCCAATCAGCATGTCTCCCACCTCGATGTGGCTCTGCGTCTCCCCCTCCCTTCCGCTCTCTCTGAAAACCAATGGAGAAATACCCTCGGGTGAGGACTGACAGCAACAACAAAGAGATTGCCCACCACGCTCTCTCCCGAGCTGAGCGATCCAGTGCTGGTGTCACACACACCGTGCTGGTGTCAGACTGGCTGTGCTGGTGTCACACCGTACTGATGTCACACACACCGTGCTGATGTCACACTCACTGCTGGTGTCACACTCACCATGCTGATGTCACGCACACTGTGCTGGTGTCAGACTCGCTGTGCTGGTGTCACACTCACCGTACTGATGTCACACACACCGTGCTGATGTCACACTCACCATGCTGGTGTCACACTCACTGTGCTGGGGGTGGGAGTCTCTCCGGAAGCCGGTGGGTTTCGTGCCCGCGGGTCCGGATGTGCGTGGCGGACTTGCCACCAACCGCGCCTTCCGGTTGCAGATGAGCGAGGCAGAGGTCAACGGGCAGTTCGAGTCGGTGTGCGAGTCGGTGTTCGGCGAGGCGGAGTCGCAGGCCATGGACGCCCTGGACCTGCCCGGCTGCTTCCGGACGCGCAGCCACAGCTACCTGCGCGCCATCCAGGCCGGCTACGCCCAGGACGACGAGTGTCTCCCCGCGCTGACGCCGGCCCACGTCACCGCCACCATCCGCTCCACCGCAGGTGAGACGCGCGGCGCCCCCGGTGGCGGGCGGGAAGGGGCGCCGCGCAGGGCCGCCGGCTCCACGGCCGGGAACTGCTCGCCTGGGCCTGTGACGTTGTCGTGACTGCCAGGGCGCGCTGAACAGTTTCTCTCACAGGTAACTTCTTTCTTCTGAGGATGAAACCCGTAGTTGTCAAGGTTTTTAAAAACAGTTAAGTCTGCCCGGCCCATGGGGCTCCGGTGGAATGCATGTTTGCACACACAGGAGGTCACAGGTTCGATTCCCGGTCCGGGCACAGGCCCGGGTTGCGGGCTCAATCCCCACTGGGAGGTGTGCAGAAGGCAGTCGGACCATGGTTCTCTCTCATCATGGATGTTTCTATCTCTCCCTCTCCCGTCCTGACACCCATAAAAACACACTTTAAAAAAGGAAAGAGTGTAAGCACTGCCCATTAGAAGGTGGTGGCTCTTTAGCTGTCAGCGTTCGGTCGAAGGCAGCCAGCCCTCGGAGGCTCAGGGACGCGGGCGCCCGGGCTGGCCGTCCAGCCGTTCCCCCACCCAGTGAGCCCATAAACCTGATTCACGGCCGC
Source organism: Pipistrellus pygmaeus (assembly GCA_949987585.1). Classification (NCBI taxonomy): domain Eukaryota; kingdom Metazoa; phylum Chordata; class Mammalia; order Chiroptera; family Vespertilionidae; genus Pipistrellus; species Pipistrellus pygmaeus. The sequence continues at coordinate 193,292,825 of OX465304.1, forward strand.
CGGCACCGGGCGTCGGCGTAAATCCTCCAGCTGCTGGCAGACTCCAGGAGCCAATGTCACCGTTTCCGCCGTCCTGTGGCAGCCGCATCCACCCCGGGGAATTTACCGCCTGCCGCCCCGCGCTAACATTTCCCCGCGCCGTCATTTCCGTGCACGATGGATAGCCCTGCCGGAGCCGGCGATAAAATCCGTGCTGCCCGCTCAGAGCTCGCCGCGCTGAGGAGAGGTGACCGGAATACATGAGGCTCGGGACATGGCGACCGTCACACAGACCAAGGGCGTTCTCAGAGGCCCTGGGCGCCAGGCTCCAGATCTCAGCACTGGGAGCCAGAGCGGCCAGGGACAGGGCAGAGCCGGGGACGGGGGCAGAGCAGAGACAGGGGCAGGGGCAGAGCGGGAACAGGGATAGATAGAGTGGGGACAGGGGCAGAGCGGGAACAGGGACAGATAGAGTGGGGACAGGGACAGAGCAGTGACAGGAACAGAGTGGGGACAGGGACAGAGCAGTGATTGGAACAGAGCAGGGACAGGGACAGAGCGGGGACAGGGACCCGGACAGAACGGGGACAGGGACAGAGCGGGGACAGGGACCCGGACAGAACGGGGACAGGGGCAGAGCGGGGACGGGGACAGAGCGGGGACAGGGACAGAGCGGGGACGGGGACAGGGACAGAGCGGGGACAGGGGCAGGGGCAGAGCGGGAACAGGGATAGATAGAGTGGGGACAGGGGCAGAGCGGGAACAGGGACAGATAGAGTGGGGACAGGGACAGAGCAGGGACAGGGGCAGAGCGGGGACAGGGACAGGGGCAGAGCAGGGACAGGGACAGGGACAGAGCGGGGACAGGGACAGAGCAGGGACAGGGACAGGGACAGAGCGGGGACAGGGACAGAGCGGGGACGGGGACAGAGCGGGGACAGGGACAGAGCGGGGACAGGGGCAGAGCAGGGACGGACAGATAGAGTGGGGACAGGGACAGATAGAGTGGGGACAGGGACAGAGCAGGGACAGGGGCAGGGTGGGGCCCAGGAAGGGGTGTCACCAGCCCTGGAAACAGCCTCTTGTTTGCATGGAAAAGGCTTCAGCAAGACGTGGGCGAGGTCACGTGGAATTACACTCTCAGGGAAGGCCTGCACTAACTGGCCCCCTTTTAAGATGTTTTTATTGATTTTTAGAGAGAAGGGGAAGAGGTAGAGAGAGAGAAACATCAGTGATGAGAGAGGATCATCATGGGTCAGCTGCCTCCTGCACGCCCCCCACTGGGATGGAGCCCGCACCCCGCGCCTGTGCCCTGACAGGAATGGAACCGTGACCTCCTGGGTCTCAGGCGAACGCTCAGCCCGATCCCGCCGGCCGGGCTGTTCAGTATTCACACGCCGCTTTCCTCGGTGGAGTCAGACGGCATGCCACCGTGTCTGTCTAACAAGAGAAATGACAGGCGCGCCTGAACAAGGCAGACAGACGTACGGGCGGCATCCGCTCCCGATGGGGTTCAGGCCCTGTCGCGGGCAAGGCGGCGTCCCTGGCTTTGTATTCATGTCAAACCCCTGGGAGCCGGGCTCGAACCCCGACAGGTCAGGCCGCCCTTGGCCGGTGTGCGTGTGTGGAGAGAGGGGTGTTTTTCTCACAAATAGAGGTTCGTTGTGGATCTGAAAGTGTCTCTGGAAAATAGCTCCCCAACAAGAGCTGTTCCCAAAAGCACAAACGGTGATTTTGAAAAACAGCACTTATTGAGACGATTCCTTATGCACGCCCGAAGAGTAAGTGGGCGCTGCTACTTAAATGGTAAGATACACGCATGGAGGTCGTTAGTGAAGAATTCGGGAACCTGTGATAATCCTCTCCAGGATGTCCCCAGTTACAAAGGCAGCGTTTACTGAAATACGTTTCCTTTTCTGCCCGGCCGGTGTGGCTCAGTGGCTGAGCGTTGCCCTCTGAACCCGGTCTGATTCCCCGTCAAGGGCATATGCCCGGTTGCAGGCTCCATCTCCAGTAGGGGGCGAGCAGAAGGCAGCCGCCCCATGATTCTCCCTCGTCATGGATGTTTCCGTCTCTCCCTTCCTCTCTGACATCCATAAAATAAATTTTAAAAATGAGAAAAATACATTCCATGTTGAGCTCCCAGCTGCTGGAGTGTGTACACTTTGGGGGACCCCTGTATCGGGAGCGCCACAGGCAGCGGCTGCTGGCTGGCCGGGGGTCACTCAGCCCTCGGGGCCCCTGAGGCTCCGCTGAATGTACCTGTTTTTAATCTGATCTGCAGCCCGCCGGGTCCAGGCCCCGCTGCTTAGCCACACGCCCCTCCTCCCACCACGGACACCCTACGCCCCGACGCGTGTCCTCCCTCAGACGGAGGGCTCTGCACACGTCTCGCCTTCACTCCCCACGGCCGCTCCCTGCCCGCGGGGATTACCGCAGACGGGCTTGTTGGCACGCCCTCCCCGGTTGTCCGGGAGGGAGGGTGCTGGCACCGGGGGAAGTGCCGGGAGGTGGGTTGTAACGGCTCTGCTCCGGTCAGACGTGTTCCCGGCATCTGTCGCCGCGGACCACGCAGTCATTCACACGGGGGGGGGGGGGGGGGGAATCTGTGCAAACAGCCAGAGCTGCTCACGGTGCCAGGACTGTGTGGGGAGCAGCCTGTCTCTCCGGGACATGGCACCCCAGTCCCCGGGGTGACCAGGGCCCCGGGAGGCTGGCCTCCTCAGCTGCGGGTGCAGGCCCCTCCCCAGCCCCCACGCCGACCCTCCGCCTGCTGTGTGCAGGGCCCGGGGTGCATGGGCCTAGGTGCGGGATTCAGAGCCTCTCCCTCTAGTCCTGAATGTGAATCACCAGTGAGAGTCAGGAGGGGGGCGGGGGCATTAGGACGTGAACTTGGGGGCGGGGTTCGGAGGAATGAGGGGTGGGGTCTCTGGGACCTCCCAGGGCAAGCACTGATGCAGCTCAGACAGAAACCTGGGACAGACCCTCTGCTCCGAGGCCTCGAAGCCAAGCCGACAGAATTCATATTCATGACATGATACCGGTTCAGGCGCAGCTGCAGCTGAGAGTTTTATGAGGAGTTCCCGCCTGTGGCTGGGTCGGGGCCCCTGGGACGAGGCCCAGAGTTCAGCCAATCTGCAGAGCGAGTTGGTGGGGTCTGCGTGTTGCACACCCTCCTGTCTTCACGGTCCAGAACCCCGATGACTGTTTTGTGCAGATTAGTTCCCGGGTCCCTGTTGACTTGGTGGCGGCCTTCCCAGAATTCCTGAGAAGCACCTGCAGCCTTATCTTGCCAAGCCCGAGCCCGCTGGCTTCTCTGCTCAGGGAGGAAACAGCCCTTTCCCTCCCCTTCGCTCCCCCCTCCCCCGCATCCCCTCCTCAGAGGCTTTCCCTGTGCTCTGTGCTGGGCTGGGGGGCCAGGGGCTGTGGGTCCAGGCTGGCTGCTCACTGCTCACAGGGACGGCCTGGTTCACTTCTCTCCTGCCTCAGTGTCCCTCCCTCCGGCCTGGGACCTGTCACAGCCTTGCTTTGCTATTTCACTGGTTGTTGCAATGGAAGATGGCTTTCTTTTCCTTGAATAAAGAGACAGTAGTAATTTCTTTACACACGTTTTTATTGTTTTTTGAGAGAGAAGAAGGGAGAAGGGGAGAGACACAGAAACATCAATGAAGAGAGGGAATCACTGATTGGCTGCCTCCTGCACGCACCCTACTGCCCTGGCCTGATGTGGAGCTGTGACCCCTGGTTCATCGGTCGACGCTCAGCCCCAGAGCCCCAGCTCAGCTCAGTGTAAAGCGCCCCGTTCCCGGAGACCGGACAGTACCCGTGTGTCCACTGAGAAGTCACTGCCGGGGGCAGGCCGGGAGCCACACCCCACATTCCTGTCTCATCTGGGCGTCTCACCTTCGTGCCCTCCTGGGTGGCCGGTGCCTCTGCTGCTGTCATCGGCTCCGGCCTGGCCCGGCTCTCAGAGTGGTTCCCTCGGGGTTCCAGGACGGCCGGGAAAGCCACTGCTCCTCGTGCCCTGTGACCGCTCAGTGATCGAGGCGGAGGCAGGAGTGTCCATGGTGAGCAGCTCCGTCTGCGGAGGAGCAGCGGGGCTCGTCTGAGTGCTTCCCGGACCCGCACCCCCGCCGGCGGTCTGTGGTTCCTGTAACCTACAGGAAGGGCCGCGTCCCGTCCCTTCACACTCGTGAGGAGCGGACACTCATTGGAGCAGCACGGCCGCCCCCTCGGAGCGGTGCCCTCCACGCAGGTCCTCGGCCCGGCTCTGGGCCAGCGTGGGGCTGTCACTCCGCTCTGCCGTCCTCCGAGGCCTCACGCGGAGAACGGAGAGCGAGGCGGGCGGGCTGCACTTTGTCCTGATTCCGAGCTGTGCCTCCTGCGGCCCGAGGCTGATTTCTGGGTTTCCTTCTTGGCGGGCAAAGCACTGCCGAGGACTGAGCCCGCGCTTGCCGCCGCCTCAATGCCGGCGGTGGCGAGGCGTGTGGTTAGCGTGTTGGTGTGTCACCACGAGGTCGCTCAGGCGCAGGGAACACGGCCAGCAGCTCGGCTGCATCTGGACCGTTAGCTGGTCTCCACGGGAGCCCCCAAATTCTGCAGTAGACGGCGGGGCCGCCCCTCGCAGTCAAGGGCGCCCTGAGGGCCAGGTCACTTTAAGATCTTAAGTGATCACTTAATTTTTTATCTTAAAACCAGTTGACCACTCGTAGTTACGTTAACCTGACGTGAGGTTCAGGGCCCCCTGTCTCTGTTGATCGTCTGCTCCCCAAAGACACAGGAACCCAGGAGCATTCAGCTGCCGGGTCAGTGTGCTCCCCGTGACGCTGCGTCTGCCCGGCGTGCGGAGGAAATGGCGGCTCCGGTGATGGATTCCCGCTCGGCGCTCACAGCACAGGGCGGAGACAATTACTTTTGCCCAAACTGCTCAGCTGAATAATTGAATGTTTTTCTTGAATGTGTGAGATGATTTTTTAAATTGTTCATCTGAGTCCACGGCGGCAAATTAACGCGATCAGAGGATCATTTTTATCCTCTGCCCACCGTCCTCCCGCCTCCAGTCTTCTCGGTAATGAGCCTTTTAGGAAGTGCGGTCCCTCGGGTCGAGGCACCCCCTCCCGCGTGTGTCAGAGAGGGGACGGCTCAGTGGTGAGTGAGTGCGGGAAGGCACGGGTTTCTGTTTGCTTTCCGCCCCCTGTGGCTTTCTGTCCCTGAAACAGTTCACGTCCTGCGATTATTTACTCGGCACTGACACCTGCAACTGCGTCCTTCCATTAAGGAAATTCAAAATCAGTCCGTTAACCCGGAATGGAAAAGGGATTGATGGCTGTGCTGTCGACAGGCCCGTCCCAGGGCACGGGAGGGGCCGTGTCACATGCACACGGGCCCCTGTGAGCGACACGGGAACATGCAGGGTGCGTGTTACACGCCCATCTGACCCCTCCACACACAGACCCCTCTCGGCTCCCGCATGGCAGGAGGAGGGGCTGGGGGCGGGTGCCGGAGTCACGAGTGTTTCTAAATCCATGTCTCCCTGTAATGTGATCAGACCTCTCCTCCCCCAGCAGCAGGGGTCGGCTGTTTGTTTCTACCGGATCCGGTGTCGGTGTATCCATGGCCGCACAGAGCCACGGGGCCACGGGGCGGGGAGACACGTGTGGTGGGGTTTAGCAGGCCCGCCCCTCCAGGCACCCATTTCCTGCGCCGAGAGGCGGCGACTCGGTTTCCTCAGAGGCCGCAGGCCCTCAGGGAACCATGCCCGTCGTGCACACGTGGGCCGGCCCGCCGGTCACAGCCACGGGACAGACACACCGCCTCCTCGCCTGGTCCCTCGCGTGGACGGTGGGGGCTGGAACGCAGCGATTGGTGCCCAGAGGCTGCTCACGGCTGGCGCCCCCAAGGCGCCCTTGGGTGCATAGAAACACCTTTCAGGTCCACGGAGAAAACAAGAGCCGCCTGAGGGCGGCGGATCCACATCAGGGGAGAAAGCGTTGTTGTTTTAACCCATGTTTTCTCATTCAGAGAAGAAGGGAGAGGAGAGAGAGAGGGAGAGAAATATCAATAAGGAGGGAGAACCATGGATCGGCTGCCTCCTGCACACGCACCTCCTACTGGGGATGGGGCCTGCGCCCAGGCCTGTGCCCTGACCGGGAATTGAACCCTGACCTCCTGGTTCATAGGTCGATGCTCCACCGCTGAGCGGCACCAGCTGGGCTCTCCATCATTATAATGCTCACCTATTGTAAGCATTTCCGGGCGACACGGGGAATGGAAGACAGTGACCCTGGACCAGGCCCAGGTGTAGCTAACTCTCCTTCCTCGCAAACCTATTTGGTCCTGGTCTCTATGTAACCTAGTGTTTCCTGCTTTCCTCTAAGAGTATGCATACAGGCATGTTTCCCATTGGCTTTTAGGGAGAGAGTGGAGGAGAGCGGGGAAGACAGAGAGAAACATCGATGTGAGAGAGACACATGGATGGGTTCCTCCTGCGTGAGCCCTGATCAGGGCCCGGGCTGGGGAGGAGCCTGTGCCCTTGGCTGGAATCAAACCCGGGACCCAGCGCTCCATGGGCCAGCGCTCTATCCACTGAGCCACACCGGCTTGGGCAGCATTTTCCTGCTCTCCAGGGGCCTCGGAAAGTGAGCATTTCCCCGTGACGCTGGGACCTGCGTGGACATGGGGGCCTGGGGGCCTCTGTCCCACTGCCTATGCCCCGGAGCGTGGGCATGGCGGGTCCTGGCGTGCGTGTCCCTCTCCGTGGAAAGCACCCGTGCACCCTCTCCGAGGGGCGTTTCTGCAGTGACGTCAAGGTTGCGGGCGGGCGCTGGGAGGGACCTGCTCCGGGGTCACGGGCGGGATCACAGGCGGGGTCGCAGGCGGGGAGCGAGGCCGCCGTGGCCCGGCCTCCGCGGGGGAGGCGGGCCGGTGCTGACGTGGCCTCCCGTGTCTTGCAGCCGCCCTCTCCTACGCCAACTACAAGAAGACGCCGCCGCCCGTGCCGCCCCGCACCACCTCCAAGCCGCTCATCTCGGTGACGGCCCAGAGCAGCACCGAGTCCACGCAGGACGCCTACCAGGACGGCCGCGCCCAGCGGGGCTCCCCGTGGGCCCAGGACGGCCGCGGCCTCTACAACTCCACCGACAGCCTGGACAGCACCAAGGCCCTCAGCCTGGCCCTGGAGACGGCCGCCCAGCGCCACGCCGACGGCCCTGGCCGCGGGGACAAGATGCTGGCCGCCAAGGCCGAGGACTTCCTCCGGGGCCGGCTCACCTCCATCGGCGTCCAGGTAGCCGCCCGCGGCGCCACGGGAGCGCGGGGCGCGTAGGGCAGACACGGCTGGGCCCGGACTGGCGGAGCCGCAGCCTCGGGGCTGGGACGCCGGGCGGGTCTCGCCCCCATTGGCAGCCGCAGGTGCATGGAGGTGCCCCCTCCCCTACCCCCAGGCTCCATCCCTGACCAAAGGCCCCCTTCCCTCTCTTCCCCTCTCCGCTCCTCCCCTCCCCACCCCTTCCCTACCCAGGGCCGTGGTCAGCAAACTCATCCGTCCACAGAGCCAAACATCAACAGGATAACGATTGACATTTCTTTGGAGAGCCACATTTTTTAAACTTAAACTTATTCTAACGCCACTTCTTCAAAACAGACTCGCCCAGGCCGTGGCATTTTGTGGAAGAGCCACACTCCAGGGGCCAAAGAGCCGCCTGTGGCTCGCAAGCCGCAGTTTGCCGACCACGGGTTTAGGGGCCACCGGCCACTGAGAGAGCGAGGACGGAATTTCTTGTCCTGTTTTTGCAGAGCTTGTTAGCCTGTCGGCCAGCATGGGGGCAGGAGGGGGGGTGGGAGGGATGGAGCTTCGGGAGCCCCAGACAGAGGAGGCCTTGGCTGGCGCCCACACCACGTGGGCCTCCCAGGCTTCCGTGTCACACAAGACACTCCCGGCTTTTCTGTGGCCACGGCCAGTGCCACGGCCTGTGGTGTCAGACCACGAGGGCCCCGCGCCTGCCCCGGACAGAGCCCTCGGAGCAGGCGGCCCACCTGGCCCCAGCTCTGTCCGGGGCAGGCCGGGGCGCACCCCTAGGCCGGGGTCCCAGCCCAGGGCTGCGGGGTCCCGGCTGCCTCGGAGACTCCCTGTCTGTCCCCGTGGCCGCCCCTCGCTCGCCGTGCCGTGGGAGCAGCCGCTGCTGCCCGTGCAGACAGGCTCTGCTGACTCCGCCTCTCCTGCCGGCCGAGCCCGGCAGGTGGTTTAGAAGCCGGGGCTCCCTGCGGGCCAAGGCCGTGGCGTCCGGGATGGGAGCGGCGGGAGGCCCCCGGCCGGGCCCACACCCTGGTTCGTTGTTTTGTTTAGGATTCTGAGTTCCCAGAGCGTCAGCCTTACCCGCGGTCAGATGTAAGTACCAGCTCACAGCCCCGTCCGCATGACCTCACTCCCCTCCTTCCCCGACGCCACTGACGGCTCCGTCACCCGTCCTGACGCTGTGCCCTGCGGGGACCCCTCCCCCGTGTGTGATCCCATAACTGCCTGCGGCCACAGCACAGCCCACGGGGCCCTTGGGGTCGTGGGTCACGTCCCAAGAGAAGAATTGTGAGGTCCCCACTCCCCACCCCTGTCACCCCAGGAGCTCCTGGTGCCTCCTCTCGCCCAGTCCCCCCACCTGCACCCCGCCCTCGAACACAGTCACCCGCCCTCCCCCCAGACGCCCTCCTGGACGCCGTCCCCACGGACTGTGTGTGCCATGCTGGTCGGCTCCTCCCTCCCGTCTCTTGGCCACCCGGCGGCTAGCTCGGTGCGTGGCACGTAGCGTGTGCTCTGTCCGTGTCGGTGAGTGACTGGGCGTGGCCGGTGAGATGAGTGTGAGCACAAGATGCACGCGTGTCAGGGGCTCTGAGAAAAGGGTGCGGTCCCTGTGAGCTCGTGGAGCAGCGCCGGGCAGACGGCGGGCGTTCCCGGCCCGGAAACACGGCCTCCGCCTGGGGGTTCCCCGGTGGAGGTGATGGGGCCGCCATCGGGGAGCAGAGAACACCGGCCGCCGGTGACGGGGCACAGCAGGGACCGGGGCCACTCCACGTGCCCGCCCGCCACGTGCCCCTCCACAACCCCGGCGCTGTCGTGGGGAGACCGAGGCTCGGTGAGTGACGCGCCTCAGGGCTCGTGGCCCGCGGTGTCCAGGCCTCGCTGAAGCAGGAGGGCTGGGTCCCGTCCCCCACGGCCCCTCTGCATCCTCAGGAGGAGGTGATGTCCCCAGGCCGCACTCCGGGGGGGGCACTCTGTCCCGCAGCTGGCAGAGACGCTTGGCCTCGCCGGGTGGGCAGGACATCAACCACAGCCTCCTCCTGAGCACAGCAGCCAGCGCTCGGGGAGCTGGTCCACACACACACACACACACACACACACACACACAGAGTCTCGGGTGGTCAGTGTCCCTCCCGGAGCCGGGCACACCCTGCAGGAGCCCAGGCCCTGAGGGAGCCTGCGGGAGGCCCTGGCAGCCTCCGTGCCATTCATCACAGGCCCCTCCTGCCCCGGTCTGCAGGGTTGGGCGTGGCGTCTGGGCCGTGGCTGCGGGGCCCTGGAGTCTGGACTGTGGTTGCCAGTATTATGCGGTGGATGGGCCGTGGCTGCCTGGCCATACCAGCTGGCATGTGGCTGCCGGGCCGTGGCGGATGGGCCATGGCTGCTGAGCCCTTTCCCAGGTGCAGCCCGTCCAGTGTCCACCTACATCCTGAGCCCCTGCCCGCCCCTTTCACTCTCCTTGTGACACTCAGGACATCAGCTGGTTTTTTGTGTTTGTATTTATGTGCAGCTTTGTTGTTGCGGAGGCTTTACTTTGTGTGTGTGCGTGTGTGTGGGGGGGTGTGTCTCTGTGTGCATGTGTGTGTGTGTCTGTGTGTGTGTGTGTGTGTGTGTGTGTGTGTGTGAAGCTGTCAGAGGGTTGACGGTGCCCAGGCCCCGCAATGGGGCTAAGTTCAGGGCCCTCCAGGCACCTGCCTCAGGCCCATCTCCAGGTGGGAGTGACTCCCCGTGCCTCCGCAGGGGGAGCCCCGGGAAGCCTGGCGCTCTCCACGTGGGAGACCCCCCTGTGGGAGGCCCGTCAGCCAGCGCCGAGCCCCCACAGTGCGCAGTAGGAGCACCTCGTGGCCCGGGGACATGTGGGGCGGGACCTGTGTCAGAGCCACGCCAGCCTGTCTGCGTGCAGGCGGGGACGCGGCGCGAGACTGAGCAGGGCTGAGACTGAGCGGGGCCGAGGGTGAGCAGGGCCGAGGGTGAGGGGGGCTGAGGGTGAGGGGGGCCGAGGGTGAGGGGGGCCGAGGGTGAGGGGGGCCGAGGGTGAGCGGGGCCGAGGGTGAGGGGGCTGAGGGTGAGGGGGGCCGAGGGTGAGGGGGCTGAGGGTGAGGGGGCCGAGGGTGAGGGGGCTGAGGGTGAGGGGGGCTGAGACTGAGCGGGGCCGAGGGTGAGGGGGGCCGAGGGTGAGGGGGGCTGAGGGTGAGCGGGGCTGAGACTGAGCGGGGCCGAGGGTGAGCGGGGCTGAGGGTGAGGGGGCTGAGGGTGAGGGGGGCCGAGGGTGAGGGGGGCTGAGGGTGAGGGGGCCGAGGGTGAGGGGGCTGAGGGTGAGGGGGGCTGAGACTGAGCGGGGCCGAGGGTGAGGGGGGCCGAGGGTGAGGGGGGCTGAGGGTGAGGGGGCCAAGACTGAGCGGGGCCGAGGGTGAGGGGGGCCAAGGAGGGTGAGCGGGGCCGAGGGTGAGCGGGGCCGAGGGTGAGCGGGGCCGAGGGTGAGGGGGCTGAGGGTGAGGGGGCCGAGGGTGAGGGGGGCTGAGGGTGAGGGGGGCCGAGGGTGAGGGGGGCTGAGGGTGAGGGGGCCGAGGGTGAGCGGGGCCGAGGGTGAGCGGGGCTGAGACTGAGCGGGGCTGAGGGTGAGGGGGGCTGAGGGTGAGGGGGGCCGAGGGTGAGGGGGGCTGAGGGTGAGGGGGGCTGAGGGTGAGGGGGGCTGAGGGTGAGGGGGGCTGAGGGTGAGGGGGGCCGAGGGTGAGGGGGGCTGAGGGTGAGGGGGGCTGAGGGTGAGGGGGGCTGAGGGTGAGGGGGGCCGAGGGTGAGCGGGGCTGAGGGTGAGGGGGCTGAGACTGAGCGGGGCCGAGGGTGAGCGGGGCTGAGGGTGAGGGGGCTGAGGGTGAGGGGGCTGAGACTGAGCGGGGCCGAGGGTGAGCGGGGCTGAGGGTGAGGGGGGCTGAGGGTGAGGGGGGCTGAGGGTGAGCGGGGCCGAGGGTGAGCGGGGCTGAGGGTGAGGGGGGCTGAGGGTGAGCGGGGCCGAGGGTGAGCGGGGCCGAGGGTGAGGGGGCCGAGGGTGAGCGGGGCTGAGGGTGAGGGGGGCTGAGGGTGAGGGGGGCTGAGGGTGAGCGGGGCCGAGGGTGAGGGGGCTGAGGGTGAGCGGGGCTGAGGGTGAGGGGGCTGAGGGTGAGCGGGGCTGAGACTGAGCGGGGCTGAGGGTGAGGGGGGCCGAGGGTGAGGGGGGCCAAGGAGGGTGAGCGGGGCCGAGGGTGAGGGGGGCTGAGGGTGAGGGGGCCAAGACTGAGCGGGGCCGAGGGTGAGGGGGGCCAAGGAGGGTGAGCGGGGCCGAGGGTGAGGGGGGCCGAGGGTGAGGGGGGCTGAGGGTGAGGGGGCCAAGACTGAGCGGGGCCGAGGGTGAGGGGGGCCGAGGGTGAGGGGGGCCGAGGGTGAGGGGGGCTGAGACTGAGCGGGGTTGAGGGTGAGCGGGGCTGAGGGTGAGGGGGGCCGAGGGTGAGGGGGGCTGAGGATGAGCGGGGCTGAGACTGAGCGGGGCCGAGGGTGAGCGGGGGCCGAGGGTGAGGGGGGCCGAGACTGAGCGGGGCCGAGGGTGAGGGGGCTGAGGGTGAGCGGGGCTGAGACTGAGCGGGGCCGAGGGTGAGCGGGGGCCGAGGGTGAGGGGGGCCGAGGGTGAGGGGGGCCGAGGGTGAGGGGGGCTGAGGATGAGCGGGGCTGAGACTGAGCGGCTGGGACTGAGTGAGGCGGAGGGCGAGCGGGGCCGAGGGCGAGCGGGGCCGAGGGTGAGAGGGCTGAGGGTGAGCGGGGCTGGGGGCGAGCGGGGCTGGGGGCGAGGGGGCTTAGGGTGAGGGGGCTGAGAGGACAGAGCGGTGGCTGAGCTCGGGACCGGCTGGCCTGCCCCCGGCACCCGGCCCGGGTCTCTCGGAGACCGGGAGCTCAGGTGACAGCTCACCAGCCCTGACGTCCTGCAGATCCAGGCTGCACACGGGATGGGCCCAGGCACATGGGCCTGTCCTAACATGCAGACACTATACACATGAGGGCACACTCGTGCGCACATGCATGCACAATCATGCCCATGTGTGCACACATGTATATGCAGGCACACACACACACACTCTCTGGCCCCCCACACTCCTGTTTCTTAAGCAGGTCAGGCTCAGAACTGTCCTCCCTTCCCCCTGCCACCAGCATTCACTCAGGAGCCGCTCTGACCATGGCCGGGTGGGGGGGGGGGGCTCCAGGTCCGAGGGGCCTGCACAGCCTCTGCGAAGGCGCCCGCCACTCCCCGGGGGGCGGTCCCCACACATCAGGGAGCCGCGCACAGCCAGGTGGCGCTGGCTCAGCTGTGGGGGTTTCACCGACTCCCCTTCCCCCTGTGTCCCGTGCACGTGGGCCTGGTGCCCGTGAAGACACGCGTGTGCTTCTCAAACTGAAATGTGCGAGCATCGCCCCGGCGTCTCCTCCTGGAAAAGACCCGTTTCCTTCCCGCCGTGAGGGAAGCTCCTCTCCGGACACTGGTGCTTCCGTCCGCGGGAAGCTGCCGCTCCCGGGCTCCGAAACGGGGGACAGTGAGCCCCAGGCCCATGCGGGCCATCACACACCCTCACACCCCTCGGGCCTGAGGCCAGGGCCAGTCTCTGTGGACACACATGGGGCTGGCTCCGAAGGCAGGGCCCACGCACCGCCAGTGAGCAGTCCATGCCCTCGTGTCTGAGATCGGAGGGAATGGCTGGAGGCCTTGAACCCGCGCCCGGGTCTCCCAGCCCCGAAGGTGACCTTTTCTCTGTGAAAACAGTGGAATCGGCAGGGAGAGCCATGCCGGCTGGAGAAGAAAAACCCCGTGGTTGTGTTTGGCTGCGTTACACAGTGCGTGTGAGCCTGTGAGTGTGTGTCTGTGGCTCAGTGTCCGTCCACGTCGTGTCCTGAGCATCCCGGTGGTCCAGCCGTGGCCACGGCCACTTCGGAGGCACATGCTGCGCCGTGAGTCACTGCCACGTCTCACATGTCACCCGCCTGCCCCCCGCTGTCTCCGGCAACCCGTCCGCCCGTCAGGACGCACGCCGTCCCTCAGACAGAGCCCTGCATGTGGCCGGGGGCAGCACACCGCCGGCACTTACTGGTGGGAGGGCAGTCCGAGCGGCCCCGTACAGAAACCTCTGCCCATCCCCGTGGACCGAGTCCCCTGGCAGCGGCCCGGCCGGACGATGGCCACCGACACTGCGCCCTGTTAGGGAGCTGCCTGCACACCACGTGGAGGTGTGTGCTCACGGCGGCATCCGAGGAGCCAGAGGTCACCGTCATCCCTGCGTGAAGAGGAACGAGCAAACGGGCTCTGGCCACGGAACGCCGTCCCACGCTGCCACGTTCCCACGGGGCCACGTGCCCCGGCTTTCCGCACGATCCCCTCATGTGGAGCACCATCAGACACGAGAATGAGGACAGAGTGCCTCAGAGCCACGGCCCGCCTGACACTGGGGAGCGGCCCGACAGCAGGCGTGGCTCCCAGGCCTCTTCAGAATTACTCTAACAGAAACGGTGTGCCCGGCCGGCCCCCGGGCCCCAGCACCGGTGGATGCCCGGCATCGAGTCTGGCAAGAGCAGAGCGGTTCTGTGATCGGAGAGATTGGTGTGAACCTTCACCCGCCCCCGCAAGCCGGGCACCGTCCCTGATGCCCAGCGGTCGGTGCAGGGAGACACGAAGGCAGGGGCGGTGTGGACCGCATGTCTGATACACGCTCAGCCCACGTCCTTGCCGCCCGGCCGTCTGAGCCCGACTGAGCGCGCAGGAAGTCCCCGCCCACTACTAGTGCCGCCACCTCTGAGCCGCCCGTCGAGCGGCCGCCCCTGCCGAGCCGCGGCCCTGCCCCCGAACAGCCACGGATCACACCCCCAGGATGCCCTCGTGGCTCACAGAGCGTGGAGGGTGTGGCCGCTCTGTGCGGGGCAGCAGTCGCCGGTGTTTTTAAGGAAAGACGAGTTTGAAGCTTTGTTCTCAGTTTGGAGTGAGGTCAAAGGGCCCTCGGCTGCCCTGTCACATTCCTCGTTAAAAGGGGGCTAATGCTCAGATAAATGAGCCTCTGGCTCCGCAGCCCTCTCCTGCCCAGGGCGGTGGCTGTTTGCTTTCACAGGAGCCCCCTCGTGTGGGTGTCACGCTGCGGACGGCGCTGTGTGGGTTTGGGGAGACTTCCCTGCCCAGGCAGCCGCCCGTGGGTACAGGTCTCTGGCCTGTGCTGGCGTCTCCCTGCGGGCACGGCCCTCCTGGGCCCATGGCGGCTGCCCCGGCCCGCCCCCTCCGTGTGTGCGTGTGGGCACAGACGCCGTCCGTCTCCAGGGAATCGCTCCCTGTCGTTCACTCTCTGGTCCGAGCTGTGCTGTTCCCTCCACGGAGGCGTGGGCTAGCCGTGAGGCCCTGTGGTGCTGGTGGTGGTGGTGGTGGTGGTGGTGGTGCAGCCGCCTCCAGGCCGGTGGTGGTGGTACAGCCACCAGGAGGCTGCTGGTGGTGGTGGTGGTGGCACAGCCCAGCAGAGTCCGGGTGTGAGTGGCAGTGTGGCATCTGGTGAAACACGGTGGCAGCACTGTCACTGATGAGAGCGTGGCCCTCTCTTGGTGATTTTCCCGGCCGCAGGCAGCTCTGCGTTCCCTGAACAAACACAGTTAATCACGGCCCGTGAGCACGCACGGGGCCGGCCGGCCCAGGTCCCGTGTCCCTGTTCTGAAGCGCCACGTTCTGTGTTGCATCAGGTGGAAACCGCCACGGACTCGGACACGGAGAGCCGCGGCCTGCGGGAGTACCACTCGGTCGGCGTGCAGGTGGAGGACGAGAAGAGGTGAGCAGCCCTGCGAACTGCGGGGTGGCCGAGCCTGGGCTGGGGTCGGGAGCCTGGTGGCCGGCTTTGGTCAGGCCGGTCATGGTGCCGTTGGTGGAAACGACATTCGCAGTTGGGGGCTGTGTGGCTGGTGCATGCGGGGCCCAGAGGGCGGCTCCTGCGCCCGGCCCTCCTGGTGCCTGAGAGACTCCCATCCCTGGGGCGTTGTCTAGACGGGGGGCGGGGGAGGGGAGAGCGGGAACCCTGGTTCTGCGGGGCCGCGTGGATGTTTATAACGTCACTCTCGGGTCACACGCAGCATCCCCTTAAAGACGGCCTGCTCGGTCCGGCCCAGCACTGAACCAGCTGGCGGCTGCCGCCGTGGCCGGGCCCGACGAAGGATCTGTGGGCCTTCCTCGGCCCTCCCGCCGGGCGTCCCTACCTGAGGAGCGGACACTGGGACGCAGGGCGGTGTCGGGGGCCAGTCAGCGGAGTCCAGGGGTGGTGGGTGGAGGAGCAGACGGCGGGGAGCACGGGGTCCCCGGAGGCCCGTCTCAGAGGCCTCCCCTCCCCCGCCCCCTCCCCCTCCCGCAGGCACGGGCGCTTCAAGCGGTCCAACAGCGTGACGGCGGCGGTGCAGGCGGACCTGGAGCTGGAGGGCTTCCCGGGCCAGGTGACCATGGAGGACAAGGGCCTGCAGTTCGGCAGCTCGTTCCAGCGGCACTCGGAGCCCAGCACGCCCACGCAGTATGGCGCCCTGCGGACGGTGCGCACGCAGGGCCTCTTCAGCTACCGCGAGGACTACCGGGCGCCCGCCGACGCCGCGCCCCTGCCGCCGCCCGAGCCCTGGCTGGAGCCCGCCCTGGACGTGGCCGAGAGCGGGCGGGCGTCGCCCTGCCGCCGGGACGGCGCCTGGTTCCTGAAGCTGCTGCACGCCGAGACGCAGCGCATGGAGGGCTGGTGCAAGGAGATGGAGCGCGAGGCCGAGGACAACGACCTGGCCGAGGAAAGTAAGCTGGAGCCGGGCCGGGCGGGAGGGCCTGGGCTTGACGGGGTCCCTGGGGGTGACGGCTCCCACCTGTGCCCGGGAAGCGGCTGGTCCGTGGACAGGGACGTGCGGCTGAAACGTGGAAGGCCCGAGTCCCACGTGGACAGGTGCCACGGCCAGTAGTGCGTCCTGGGTGCCACAGCCACAGGCCAGCCCCCAAGTCCAGGCAGCAGCTGGGCCTGGGTCCTCCCCACCGTCCTTTAGTTTGTTGCTGTCCTGGGTTAATAAGAAATAGCTTTGGCATCATTCCAAGCCAAGTCAGCGCTGAGTCTGGCTCAGGGGTAGAGCCGTGGTCGGCAAACTGTGGCTCGTGAGCCACATGCGGCTCTTTGGCCCCTTGAGTGTGGCTCTTCCACAAAATACCACGGCTTGGGCAAGTCTATTCTGAAGAAGTGGCATTAGGAGAAGTTTGAGTTTAAAAAATGTGGCTCTCCAAAGAAATTTCAATCGTTGTGCTGTTGATATTTGCCTCTGTGGACTAATGAGTTTGCCGACACTGCATCCGTCCAGGCCCCAAAGTGTCACAGTGCAGGTTCGATTCTGGTCAAGGGCACGTACCTCGTCTGCAGGCTCAACCCCACCGCAGTCAGGGTGCATGGGGGAGGCAACCAGTCGATGTGCCTCTCTCACAGCAATGTCTCTTTCTGCCTTCTCCCTTCCCTTCCCCTCTCCCTAAAAACCCGTGTGGGGGAGGGAGATGTTTCTCTCCTCCGTGTCCATCTCCATCACGGAAAAGGAGACGGTCCTGTTGCTGATGGAGGAGCTGGGGATTAAGAAATTAAAGAAAGAAAGAAAGAAACAAGACACAGAAATAGATTCATAAAGCTGGGAGCTAGGTGGGCGCCATCCTCTCTGATGGAGAGGCAGCAGGCACTGAGCCACACAGCATGTTTACTTTTATACCCAAAAATTCCAGGAAGTTACACCAAAACTTAGGATCAAAGCAGCTTATTTGCATTCTTAAGTAGGCCCTAGCATTATTGGATTTACATATCTAGACCCGCCCCTGCCGATACCTGGACAAAGATAAGTCAGAAACTGAATAACACCGCCCCCCTTGGGAGGGGGTGGTGTGTAACTGGGACAGGACTCTGCCAGCACCTGGGGCTCAGCTGACAGAATGTCCCTGTGCCTTCCCCGGGGGCCCTCCACTTGCCCTGGGTGAGGACGGCTGAGGTCGGTGAGGGCGTGAGCTGAGGCCTGGGTGCGGCGGGAGGACTGGGACCATACGGTGACGCCGCCCCCGAGCCTGTGGACCTTCGGCCGCTGGTGTTAACTGCACCTCCCACAGGGACAGCCGAGTGTGTGGCCCGGGGCAGTGACAGGAGGGGGGCGTGTAGGTCGCGTGGACAGGAAGGGGCCGCGGGAACCTGCGGCGGCGGCCAGGGCAGAGCTGTTCTCAGCCACGGGGATCCTATGAGCAGTGAGGGGGAAGGCCACCCGGCTACTCACGCCCCTAAAGCGTCGCCCTGCACCCCGCGCCCTCCTCCCTCCGCCAGCGCTGGCGGCAGACGCACTCCATGGGAGGAGGTAGATATCCGAGCGGCTCCCTCCCGAGCGGCACCCTCGCCGTGAGCTCGCAGTGGGCGCTGGGCCGGGAGAGAAGCGCGCTCCTGTGTGTGCACACCGCCTCTCCCGGCCCAGAGCTCTCCTGTGTGTGTGCACACCGCCTCTCCCGGCCCAGAGCTCTCCTGTGTGTGTGCACACCGCCTCTCCCGGCCCAGGCTTCCTGCGTGCACGCCCCCTTCCCATCGTGTTGATGTCACATCCGATGGTTACTGATGCCAGAGAGGAAAGGAGAGAGAGAGAGAAACACCCCTGATGGGAGAGAATCAGGGATGGGCTGCCTCCTGCACGCCCTGCACTGGGGATGGAGCCGAAACCCGGGCCTGTGCCTTGACTGGGAATCGAACCCAGGACCCTTCAGTCCCTGGTCCAACGCCCTATCCACTGAGCCACACCAGCCAGGCTGCAGCACCTTCGTAAACCGAGCTCCTCCCCACGCTGACGAGCGGTGCTGGGACTGTTGACAGGTGGTGGCCTGTGAGTGTCCCTCGAGCTGGGGGAATGAAAAGCACCCGGCGGGTGGGCGGTAAGGGGGCGTCCCCCCCCCCCCCGCGGCGGGGGCACCTGCTCCGGTGTCCCGCCATGGCTTCTCAGCGCTGTCTGTGCCCGCAGTCCTCGGCAAGATCCGCAGTGCCGTCGGCAGCGCCCAGCTCCTCATGTCCCAGAAGTTCCAGCAGTTCTACTGGCTCTGCCAACAGAACCTGGTGAGTAGCCGCCACTCCTTTATCCCCCACCCCCTCCCGCCGGCACCGCTGCCAGCTCCTCGCCGTGCTCCCTCACAGACAGAGGGGAGAGGGCCCCGCCCAGCTCTGGGGGTTCCGATGGCGCCCCAGGCCCGGAGACTGTGAGGCCGGGTCTGGTGGAGGGCGGGCCTGCAGGACCCGGTGCTGCCGGTGGGGTGAGGGGGTCTTTGCCCCAGGCGGTCCCCAGACCCTGGGGCAGGAGAGGGATCTGGACGGCTGCTCGGAGACTCACGGGCACAGATAAGGGTAGGAGGTGGCTTCCATGAAACACACAAACAACCCCCTTTGAAGAGACGAAGAAGAGGTTTTAGCAATAACTCGGGCTTTATATTTTACTAGCGGCCAAGGCACACAATCCATGCCAGAGCAGGCCTTCCTCCCGGCTGCTGGCTCGGGCTTCCCTCGCAGCCCCGGCTTCGTCCGGAAGGAAGTCCGGTCTGATTAGCATGTTAAATTTTTATTATAGACAGTCAGGGGTGCAATGAATATCGCATTGAACCTGATAGTTCATACGGTTGGCACTCAACTTGGTTCTGGTCTTCCTGAAAACCAGAAGGGAAGAGAAGCCATTTATTTACATATAGTGTCCCCCAAACCGGTTATTACACGCTCTCTGAGTAACTGTTCATTAAAGTGCATGCCAGCATAGCCAGGGTGGTGCGTGGTTGGGTATTGACCTATGAGCCAGGAGGTCACGTTTGACTGTCAGTCAGGGCACAGGCCTGGGTTTCCGGCTTGATCCCCAGTAGGGGGCATGCAGGAGGCAGCCGATTCATGATTCTCTCTCATCATTGGTGTTTCTATCTCTCTCTCCCTCTCCCTTCTTCTCTGAAATCAATGATGATGTATTTTTTAAAAATAAAATAATATACGTTACATTTTCAAAATGGAGCTATCTGTTGTTAAAGTGTGTACACATTTTTGGGGACACCCTGTATGCATATTAATATACCAGAGGCCCACCCAGTGCACGAGATTTGTGCCCTGGGGGGGCCTCAGCCGGGCCTGCACCTTCTCGCAGTCCAGGACCCCTTGGGGGTGTCCGCCTGCCAGCTGGGCCAGGTCCCTAAGCCCCCTGGCTGGCAGGCGGACACCGCTCTGACAGCCCGGGCCCCTCGCTCCTTCCTGCCGCCGGCAGCCGGGACGGGAGAGGCTCCCACCACCGGCGGGGCTGGCCAGCGTCTGGCTGAGCGGCTCCCCCTGTGGGAGCGCACCGACCACAGGGCCAGCTCCTGCAGCGAGCGTCTGCCCCCTGGTGGTCAGTGCACATCAGAGTGACTGGTCATCCTGCCCTTCGGTCCATTTGCCTATTACGCTTTTATTATACAGGACGTGTTTATATATGCTTTCTTTCATGTAAAAGTTTCTACATCTAAGCGTGTTACACAATCACACATAAAGGCGTACACACCCATGTATAAGCGCATGCGAGTGTCTGGCACCTGCCCACGTTTCCTGACCGACTAAGGACGTGCTCGCCGAGCGCGGCTGGGGGAGTGACTGACGGATCCCTGTTAGCGTGCGGCCGTCCGCGATGCAGACATTGATTCCTCAGACCAGACACCCATTAACATGCAAATCGCTTTCCGCTGCAGGGGGCAGAGGGGGCGGGGGGGGCGGGCAGTGGGGGCAGTGGGGGTGATGGTTTCGCTCAGGCTGTAATCTGCGGAGACGGGGAACGCACAGGGTGTCTGAGACATCAGAGCGAGCGGAGCGCCCGCGCTACAGTCTGTCCCTTGTAATTGGGATCGTTTGAAGCATGTTTTCTCTAATATTTTCCAATTAACCCCGTGAGAGTTCGCCGCGAAGCGCCACCGCCTCGCTGTGACAGGAGGCGGCGATGGAGACACGTGACGCGGCGGGAGCGTGTGCTCCCATGTTTACAGGCGTGTCCCTGCCTCCCTGTCAGCCCCTCAGCTCCCCGGTGAGGAGCGGCGTCAGTGAGAGCCGTGGCCGGTGGCTGCCCCTGGGCGGGAGCGCCTGGTCCTCCCGTGTCAGGGTGAGCGGCTCTCCTCAGACACGCCGGGCCAGTGCCCGCCCCGCGGCCACCGTGTGCTCACACCGCAGCCCGGCCCACTCGCCGGGTGCAGGTGGGCAGTGCCTCCCCCTCAGGCTCTGACTGCGTGCCCGGGCCCTGTCCGCACGTCGGCAGGGAGGGGGAGCGAGGTCCTGCGTGGCGCAGTGCCACGGGGACGCTCGGCGGTTGGCTTTGCCGGGGCAGGGCTGGCCTGGCCCCGTGGCGTTTATACGGATCCGTCAGCGCACGGGGACTGACGGGGACTGGAATGTGCACCCCTCCGGGCGCCGGGCCTGGCTGTGCCGGTTACCACGGCACCCGCTGCTCCAGGCCCCGGGCCCGGCCTGGCGGCCCAGAGCCCACAGCGAGGACCATGTCTGCCTCAGGGCAGGGACACCTGGACTGCGGCACCAGGACCAGAGCCCGGCCTTCAGAAAAGGACCGCCCGCCCGAGTCAGAGGGGACACGGCCAGCTCCCGGGGACGCCGATGAGGACCGAGCGGGCCCGAAGCCGTGACCTCCCTGGGGTCGGGTGGCGGGTCTGACGGCCGCACGGTCACCGCGGCGACGGCCAGGGCTGAGCGGACACACAGGAGTGAGGCACCGGTGCCAGCTGTGCTGCAGCCTGTGTCAGGGCTGCGAAGGGTGCGGGCGCCCCCTGGTGGCGCAGAACTGGAACCGCCTCGCACAGAAAACAAGACACAACCGGCCTGGCAGGAGGGCTGAGAGGGCCCAGGGCAAGTCCCTGGCAGCTGCCCTCTGGCTGCTTCCCACAGAAAGGGGCTGGTGTCAAAGGGATCATTTTTTACCGCGGCCAGTGTTGCTCAGTAGTTAAAGCAATAGAAACATGTCCTCAGGTGAGGATTAACAACAAAAAAAGGTGAGCAGCCCTGGTTGATGTGGCTCAGTGGACAGAGCATCGGCCTGAGGACTGAAGGGTCCCAGGTTAGATTCTGGTCAGAGCACATGCCCGGATTGCAGGCTCGATCCCCAGTTGGGGGAGGGGGGTGCAGGAGGCAGCTGGTCAATAATTCGCTCTTTTTGATGTTTCTCTCTCTCCCTCTTTGAAATCAACAAAAAGTATATATTTTTTAAAGTGATCTTTTTTTGCCTGGCTAGTGTGGCTAAATGGTTGGACACCGACCTGTGAACCAGGAGGTCAGGGTTCAATTCCCGGTCAGGGCACAGGCCTGGATTATGGACTCGATCCCTTGTAGGGGGCGTGCAGGAGGCAGCTGACCAATGATCCTCTCATCATTGATGCTTCTATCTCTCTCCCTTTCTCTCTTAAAAAAAAAGAAAAAAGAAAATGTGATCACTTTGTTCCCAAACTGAGGCGTCAGAATCCCGACTCCAGAGGGAT
Organism: Pipistrellus pygmaeus; assembly: GCA_949987585.1. Lineage (NCBI taxonomy): Eukaryota > Metazoa > Chordata > Mammalia > Chiroptera > Vespertilionidae > Pipistrellus > Pipistrellus pygmaeus. Next base: position 193,314,625 of record OX465304.1, read on the forward strand.
GGGGTCGTGAGGCGGGGCTTTGGGGTCAGCAGGTCGGGAGGGACAGGGGCAGTGTCTGCGTTAAATGGACCCCGTGAGGCCTGGAGGAGGGGGCACCGTGTGGGCCGGGAAGAGAGCTCACGGCACAGACGCCAGGCACCTCGCCCCTGGCTCAGCCTCAGGGAGAGTCCGTCTGCGGCCGTGAGCCGGGCCCTCTGCCTGTGCCATCTGCCCACGCAGACCAGAGCCGCAAAGGCAGCTCAAACCAGGCCGAGCCGAAGGCCCCGGTGCTCCCGGCGTGACGAAGAGGAGGCCGAGACGCACAGCTTAAGCAGCCCAGAGGAATGTCTACCCACAGGAAGTCCCGCGGTGTGAGGAGAGGGGCCCTGGCCGATCGGAGCCATGTGCTTCGCCGGGGCTGCGAACTCCGGCGCCTCCCGCAGGCCCCGTGCGGAGGCAGGGCCTGGGCCCTGGGGCTGCGGGCGGGCGGCAGGGCCAGCCCTTTGGGGAGCGAGGCTCAGCTTGAATGCAGACAACAGCTCCGCCTCCTGTCCCGCAGGCCTGGGAGAGGAAGCACCGCCGGTGGGGCCCCCTGAGCGGGGCCCGGCCAGAGCCGCCGGTCCCCTCGGGGGTCTCGCCGGCCCTCCCTCAGAGCAGCAATGGCACCTTGTCCCGTCGCTGTGCGGGAGGCAGGGGGCGAGGCCCTGTCCCCACCGCGGTGCAGCAGGTCCTGTGCGGGCACCGGCTCCCCGCGCACCGGCCCGCGGCCCCAGCACGGCTGTCCCCTCGCCACCTTCCTCCGGGCCCAGTGAGTGGCCGAGGCGGCGTCGGCACATGTTCAGTGAGCGGCATTAACAGGAAGAGCGCTTTAGGTTCGCGGCTGCGCTGAGGGAAAGGCCAGAGATTCCCCCCCACCCCGCCCCCTGCACGGCCCCCACACCCACCCCTCAGGCGGACACGCCGTGGTCCCCGCGGGCTGGGACAGACGTGTGATGGCGTGTGTCCGTCGTCACCTCAGAGCCCACACCCTCCGGCTCCCCCTCTCCCTCCCCCGTCCTGCCCCTGTCCCCCCAGTTCCGTCTCCCCCGGGGAGGCCACACAGCTGGAGTCACACCACGTGTATGTAGCCTTCCCATCCTGTTTTTGAGAAATGCACGGAAACAAGTTTAGAAACCGCACCGTATCACAGACAGGAGGGAATGGCGGGAGGGAAGACGGGCGCAGTCGGGAGCTGTGAGGGCGGAGACGCGGCCGGAAGCCGAGGTCACGCCTGGAGGAGGGGGGGACACGGGGGGCAGGAGGGGGGCACATGGGGGGCGGGAGGGGGGACACGGGGCAGGAGGGGGGGACACGGGGGGCGGGAGGGGGGGGGCATGGGGGGCTGGAGGGGGAGACACGGGGGGCGGGAGGGGGGGACACGGGGGGCTGGAGGGGGGGACACGGGGGGCGGGGGGGGGGCACTGCGGCGGCTGAGCTCACACCGGGGAGCGGGCGGAGACCGCCGGCTGCTGGCCTCTCTATGCCTGTGTGCGGCCTCCGCCCCGTGTGCGGCCTCCGCCCTGTGCGGCCTCCGCCCTGTGCGGCCTCCGGGCGCAGTGGGACCGGCAGGGCCTGCCGAGCCGGTGCGACCGGGCGCTGCCGTCCGGGAAGAGCGCGGTCATGGTCATGGCGTCAGAGCCGCAGGTGCAGCCGAGCAAGCCGCGCGGCTCGCTGAGTCAGAAGGACAGCCCGCGTGTGAGTGGACGCTGAAGGTCTTTACTCACCGCCCGCCGCTGTCAGCAGGAGGGGGCATAGCTCAGGGGCAGAGCATTTGACTGCAGATCAAGAGGTCCCCGGTTCGAATCCGGGTGCCCCCTCGGGAGCCTTTCCCCGTTTTGACCGGCCCCGCCCGTCCCGCTGTGTTCCAGGACCCCGGCGCCATGCCCAGGCCCACCTCGCAGGACCTGGCCGGCTACTGGGACATGCTGCAGCTCTCGGTGGAGGACGTCAGCATGAAGTTCGATGAGCTGCAGCGGCTGAAGCTCGGCGACTGGAAGCTGACCGCGTCCCCGGAGAGGAAGGTGAGCGAGCGGGGCCCATGCAGAAGCGGCTGGTCATGCGGGATCATGTGTGTGCACACACGTGTGTATGTGCACGTGCACGTATACGCTGGGATGCAGTTCAGATCACTGACGGTCTGCGGTGGCAGCCTCCCTGCCGAATCTCGGTCCGGAGCAGTTCAGAGCAGACGCTGACCGAGCTCCCAGGTCCGTCTCGCCCGCTCCCCGCACGGTCTGTCCGCGGAGTTATTTTCACGCTAAGAGGCCCCACAGGCTGCCAAGCCGTCTCCTCCCAGATAAGCCTCCTGGCTGGGCTGCACGCCTGCGCTTCACCACAGCCGGCTGGCCCTGACTGGCAGCTGGCGGCAGGCACGTCCTGGCGGCGGGCGGCGGGGCCCTGCGAGCGGGCGGCATTTCTGCTGCACCTGAGCCTGGGAGTGATTTCTCCAAGACGCCGCCCCTGGGCTCCCGCGTGGGCTGCCTTAGCAACAAGTGCGGGGTCCCTGCTGCTCCTCAGAGGAGCTCTGAGTAATCACAGTCTGATGTAGACTGACATTGTTCAAACGCAGTGACAGGAGAGTCAGTGCAGCAGACACGGGGCAGTGATTAATGCAGAGCTGGGGCAGAGTGGGGGCAGAGCTGAGGGGGGAGCAGAGCTGGGGCAGAGTGGGGGGTGCAGAGCTGGGGCAGAGTTGGGGGGCAGAGCTGGGGCAGAGTGAGGGGGGTGCAGAGCTGGGGCAGAGTGGGGGGTGCAGAGCTGGGGCAGAGTGGGGGGGCAGAGCTGGGGCAGAGTGGGGGGTGCAGAGCTGGGGCAGAGTTGGGGGGCAGAGCTGGGGCAGAGTGAGGGGGGTGCAGAGCTGGGGCAGAGTGGGGGGTGCAGAGCTGGGGCAGAGTGGGGGGCAGAGCTGGGGCAGAGTGAGGAGGGTGCAGAGCTGGGGCAGAGTTGGGGGTGCAGAGCTGGGGCAGAGTGGGGGGTGCAGAGCTGGGGCAGAGTTGGGGGGCAGAGCTGGGGCAGAGTGAGGGGGGTGCAGAGCTGGGGCAGAGTGGGGGGTGCAGAGCTGGGGCAGAGTGGGGGGCAGAGCTGGGGCAGAGTGAGGAGGGTGCAGAGCTGGGGCAGAGTTGGGGGTGCAGAGCTGGGGCAGAGTGAGGGGGGTGTAGAGCTGGGGCAGAGTGAGGGGGGTGTAGAGCTGGGGCAGAGTGGGGGGAGCAGAGCTGGGGCAAAGTGGGGGGTGCAGAGCTGGGGCAGAGCTGAGGGGGGAGCAGAGCTGGGGGCAGAGCTGAGGGGGGGTAGGGGGGGCAGAGCTGAGGGGGGGGGCAGGGGGGGTAGAGCTGGGGCAGAGCTGGGGCAGAGTGGGGGGTGCAGAGCTGGGGCAGAGTGGGGGGTGCAGAGCTGGGGCAGAGTGAGGGGGGTGTAGAGCTGGGGCAGAGTGGGGGGTGCAGAGCTGGGGCAGAGTGGGGGGTGCAGAGCTGGGGCAGAGTGAGGGGGGTGTAGAGCTGGGGCAGAGTGGGGGGTGCAGAGCTGGGGCAGAGTGGGGGGTGCAGAGCTGGGGCAGAGTGGGGGGAGCAGAGCTGGGCAGAGTGGGGGGCAGAGCTGGGGCAGAGCTGAGGGGGGAGCAGAGCTGGGGGCAGAGCTGAGGGGGGAGCAGAGCTGGGGCAGAGTGGGGGGTGCAGAGCTGGGGGGGAAGCAGAGCGGGGGCGGAGCTGTGAAGATGAGGAAGATGGTTATAATGGAGCACTGGGCGCGGGGCCTGCTGAGCGGCTCTGAGGGCAGCAGCCCTGCTGGCGCTCCTTCCTCGGGGACGACCTGGAGGGAGGGAACCCAGCCCCGCCTGCAGCGCGGCCCTGAGGACGCTTCCAGCCAGGACACAGCTCCCCGAGGCCCAGGAGCCCCTGTGGAGGGACACCCTCACAGGACCGGCCCGTGGCCCCGTGGCCCCGGCCCAGAGGCAGCCGCAGAAGCAGAGGGGCAGCCACGGCCCGAGCTGAGGCGGGAATTAAATAGATGGAGACCGAGGACACGCTGCTGTGCGTGTGCAGACCTGCGCGTGTGCCAGCCTCCCCCCGGCCCCCCGGCCCGCCACCAGCCCACACATGTGAGGGGACACGCGTGTACGTGCGGGCAGGCCGAGGGAGGGGGCGGGGGCGCCCCTGACGCCCTCGCTGTGTGTGCTTTCAGGAAGAGCGGAAGGTGCCCCCTCCGATACCAAAGAAGCCCCCCAAAGGGAAGTTCCCCATCACGAGGGAGAAGTCCCTGGACCTGCCGGACAGACAGCGGCAGGAGGCCCGGCGCCGCCTGCTGGCCGCCAAGCGGGCCGCGTCCTTCCGCCAGAACTCCACCGGCGAGCGCGCCGACAGCATCGAGATCTACATCCCCGAGGCCCAGACACGGCTCTAGGGGCGGCCCCCGGTCACGGCCCCGGCCACAGCCCCGGCCATAGGCCCCCGGCCCTGCTGGGCCCGCCCGGACCGCCCGCCTGCCCGCCCGCCCGCAGGCCGGCCTTTCCAGCTCCCGGACAGACGGATGGTGGCGGGCGGGCGCGCGGGGACCTCGTGGGAGCAGGACACGCCTCTGCGGAGGGACCGCCCACATTTTGTTATTTCTATTTTTATAAACCGTGAGATAATCAGAGGCAAGAACAACAAACACGTTCAAACGGGTGCATCTCCCCCTCCCTGAGGCACTGCCCCCCCTGCAGGCACTCGCCCCGACGTGCAGGGAGACCCCGGGCGCTCCCGAACCCGTGACCAGCCCTCTTCTGTGTGCCAAATGTGTGCCAAGTGTGTGGTGACCGCGAGAAGGCACCCCACAGCCACTGCCCCCACGTGTGTCTCCACGAGCCAGAGGCCGGTCTGACCCGGGAAGGCCCAGCACCATCGGCACGGGGTGGCAGGGGAGAGACGTGGGCCAAGGCGGTGTCCTGGTGGCGGCGGGCGGGTGGCGGGCGGGTGGCGGGGAGCAGACCCGTCCAGACACGGCCCGTGGCCAGCGTCCCCGCCCGCAGCGTGGGCTCAGACAGGACGTGTGGCCGCTGTCTGAGGGCCACAGGCCGCCCTAAGGAAAACCAACACCATGGAGCGGGAAGGACCGATGACGGGGAAGGGAAGGGACGGACCGGGGCCAGCCTCATCGCACGGAGAGCGGAGTGCAGACCCGGCCCGGGCCGCCCGCCGACCTCAGCCGGACGGTCGCTGAGAGCTCAGGCTTGATGGCTCTCAGCAGCAGGAAGGACTCTCGAAGGCTCCGTTTGGCGTCCATGTCACCACAGCGACTGTCATGGCAGAAGGACAGGCGGCCGCTGTGCAGAGGAGAAACGGAACCACCACCCCACTGGTCCCCGCCCCGGGACCGGTGTCCGAGCCCCACACCGTCCTCCGCCCACCCCCGGCAGGCTCCCTCCCCGCCCTGGCAGAGCCGCGTCCGCCCTGTCCGCCCGGTGACTCGCACTTTAGCCGCCCCAGCTCTCTGCCCCGGCACCTGCCCTGGTGCAGTGAGGGCGCCCCCACCCCCCGGCACCGAGCATGGGCGCCTCGGAGCCAGGGGACACCGCGCATGTCTGTCTCGCTTCAGTTTTGTTTTTAAAGCTGAGTCGCTAAGAACTCCCTGTAAGAGCAGCACCCTGTACAGGGAAGCTCATATCCGGTATATAGTTTACCAAACAGCCTTAAATATATTTGGAAGCAAAAATCAGTACGAATGTATATCCTTGAAAATGCAAAAAAAGTAATACTAATAATACTATTTCCCCGGAATATTCTTCTACCGCGAGCCCTGTCTCCCCGGAGCATCCGAGCGTTTTTTCTACCTGAATGAACACCTGACCGAGCCACGTGCTGCCACGAGGCCGTCTGTGCCCCCGGGGGAGCCACAGCGGGAGCTGCGCGGGGCCGGCGTCGGAGCCCCGCGGGGCTGTGGCGGGGAGCCGCCCTCGGGGAGCCCGCCCACGCAGGCCCCACGGGGAGCCGGCCGCACACGCGTGCCCGCCGGCCGCCCCGGGCCCGCCTCCCGCCCTCGCCCTGTGCCAGGCGTGTGCTGACGAATTCTGCGATCGGAGAACACGTGTTTGCTTTGGACCCAGGCGCTCTGATCCCGACTCCAACGGACGGGCTCCCTGGGTTTAGTTTCGTTTTTTATGTTTTGTAGACTCATTTTTATCCAAACCCCCGCCCCCACACCCACACACAGTGTTGGCCTGGCCGCTCCGAGGCAAACACCTTAGCCGACCCCAGAATGTGGCGAGGCCCTGCCTCTCAGCAGGGACCCGGGGGGACTGCTGGCCCCCGAGTCCCAAAGACGGCTGTGGGGCAGCGGAGCGCGCCGGGCCCCACGGAACGCCCACCGCCGCCCCGTGGCCCGGCCACGTGCCACAGACCCGCTCCCCCGTGGCAGCCCCTCACGAATGCAGAGAGAAGCCATGTTTACGCACTCACCTGTAAAGAGAAATAAAGCCGTTTGGAATACGTGCTCGTCAGTCCAGCTCGTTTGTCCCCACGGAGACCCAGCTCCGGGGTCCCATCCCCACTCCCCTCTGTCCCGTGAGCCCCCAGCCGAGGATGAGCGTGGACAGGGGGCGGGGGGCGGAGAGGGAACCATCCATGTGACAGACTCATTGACTGCTGCCTCCCGTCTGGGCCAGCCGGGGAGGAGCCTGCCACCCAGGTACGTGCCCTAGGCCGGAGTTGAACCCGGGACCCTTCAGTCCGGGGGCCGGTGCTCTATCCACCGAGCCACACCGGCCAGGGCCGGGCCACCACTTTGTGGAGCGTCGGGAGGGACGGGGAGAGGGTCTGGCCAGAGGCCTGGGGGTCGCAGGACAGCGCTGTCCGCGGCTGGCAGGCGGCAGTGCGCTCAGGCTGACCGGCTCCCAGGACTGAAAGGTCAGAGGGTCCCGCCCGCCACGTCTGTGTCCGCCCGGCATCTGTGGTGCCGGGTCCGTGGACTCGGCGGGGGAGGCAGGACCCTCACAAGCATGCGCTGACCAGTCCCCGCGAATGTGGACGTGTGGCCGGGTCCTGCTCTGAGTGGGCCGGCCCCGCCCGGGAGCGGGTGTCGGGCCCGGAGCCGGCCCCCCGGCTCCGTCCTCCACGGCCACGCGGCTCGGCCCCGGCGTGTCCTCTCTCCCGGGCGTGGGCCTCCTCTGGCCTTCCTTCCCGCGCCACCCGCGGGACCGCCCGCCCGGGGCCTGGCCCGGGGCTTTGCTCTCGTGTCCGCACCTCTGTCCGCCCCGTCTGGGTGGGGCGCAGGTTCCAGACTCCGAGGGGGAAACCCGCAACGGGGCGGCCGAGCGGTGGGACCCCCTGAGTGCCCGTCCCTCTCCTCCCTCCTCCCCGCGGGGCCCGTGTCCTGTGGCCGCTGTCGGGACGGGGGACCCACGGGGCCGGGCCCTCTCAGCTCGGGAACGCCCGGCCGTGCTGTGGCCACAGCCGTCAAAGCGCCTGCTCTGGTCCGACAGCGGCCAGGGGACCCACGGCGGGGCGATCTGCCCTGGACTCTGTCCCGTGCGGGAAGGTCGGCGGCCCCGCTCTCCGGGGCGAGCACCGGGGCAGGCGGCGGCCGAGGGGGCCGTGGTCCCATCCTCAGTGCGTCCTCCACGGCTGGCGGGCGGGGCACGCCTCACCAGGGCCCGGCCGGCCGCGGAGGAGGGTCCTGAGGGTGTGCAGGTGGAGAAACAGCCTCCGGGCACTGACCGCTGCTTCTGGCTCAGAGCCCAACCTTCCGGATGTTTCCAGGAGCCGGAAGCAGGTGCTCCGCGATGCAGCGATGTGCTCGCCGCGGCTGGAGCTCCGCGGGTGCCCTGCACAGCGGAGTGACCAGGGCCGGAGGCACGGCTCCGGGGTGGAGCGTCGACCTGCGAACCAGGAGGTCCCGGTTCGATTCCCGGTCAGGGCACAGGCCCGGGTTGCGGGCTCCGTGGCCAGCAGGGGGCGTGCAGGAGGCGGCCGATCCCTGATTCCCTCTCATCATGGATGCTTCTCTCTCTCCCTCTCCCTTCCTCTCTGAGGTCAGTAAACACTCCCCACACTGTGCTCATTCCACTCTAAGGGCTCCGCGCGTCCTCCCTCCCTCCGCGGCTTGGCTCCTGGGCTCCAGTGGCGGGTCCGGGGCCACCTTTGACCTCTCAGTTCCCGCAGTCCCATGGGGGCCAGCTCAGCCCGCCCCACGGCCCGAAGCCTCCGTGAGGATCTGCGGGCCAGGGAGAGCCGGCACCAGCTGCCCCGTGGTCAGAGTTTTTACTAAAGTCTATAAATAAGTAAATATGTGAATATAAATATGTAAAGATGTAAATATGTACATATGTACCGTACCTGTGAGACCCTGCACGCATGGAGGGCACCCTGTCGCTCTGCTCGCGCTTTCCCGGTTCCGCGGACGAGTTCCGTCAGGGCCTGCAGGCCCGTCGGGGCGAGCAGTGTGGCCCCCACCCCCTGGCCCCGCTCCCCTTACCCCTTCTGGTCAGATCCGGCGAGTCCGTCTGTCCTTCAGAGCCGTGAGGGCTGCGTTCTGGGGCCCCTGTCCCTCCGGCCGGCTCTCCCGCGTCCGTCACGGAGAGCCGCTCACGCGCCCCCCCCCCCCGGGGGCCTCTGTGCCTCGCACTCACGTTCCACTCCTGTAAGCGGTTCTGCCATTAAACTTCTGGGAAGCAATGTTCACTCTTCATTGGCGTGAGTTCTGTGTCATTCTAACGCGGAGAAACACGGCCGTGCGGACCAGAGAGCTTTCCCGAGGGCAGCACCGCCCCGTCGCCCGCCTCCTGTCCAAATGGCCCCGTGTCTGCCCCTCAGAACGCGCCCGTCACACGCCGCGAGGCCCGTGTGCAGACGGCACCGCCACGGCGCTCAGCCACCTGGTCTTCACGGCTGGCCGCCCCGACTCCGGAGGAGCCACAGGAAGAGAGTGCTGGGTGAGCTGTGGGTGCGTCCGCTCACCCAGCTCAGGGGCAACCTCGAACGCCAGGGCCTGCCGTCCGAGTGTCCCCGCTGCTTACCGCCCTCCTGGCAGCTGCCCCTCCCGTCAACGTGCCCCTGAGCCCGCCCGCCTTCTCCTGCCCGTGGCCGTCCCTGCCCGTGGCCATCACTGCCCGTGGCCGTCCTTGCCTGTGGCCATTACTATTTATGCCCACGCCTGCCCGTGGCCATGCCTGCCAGTGGCCGTCCCTGGCCGTGGCCGTCCCTGCCGTGGCCGTCCCTGCTCATGGCCATGCCTACCCGTGGCCATCCCTGCCCGTGGCCACGCCTGCCTGTGGCCACGCCTGCCCGTGGCCGTCCCTGCCCGTGGCCGTCCCTGCCCGTGGCCGTCCCTGCCCGTGGCCATCAGGGCGAGCTCCCTGCGTTCTCTCCACCGGCTCCGGCCCGGGAGCCGGGAGGGGAGTGGACAAGGTGCAGAGAAAAGTCTCTGTGAGTGCCCATGTCTGACCCCTCCCCGGGGGTCACACAGGTGCTGGGGATTCCCGCCACGGCCCCCGGACACCGGGTCAGGGCCTCGGGGCCGAGTCCACTCAGGATCCCTCCCGGGCTCGCTCTCCAGCCGGGCGGAGCCAGGGCTCAGCGGGCGGGGGTGTGGCCAGCCTCCCAGGCTCCACCACCTGCTCCTCCGGGCGCGGACCCCAGCCCGAGGGGTCTGCTCCCGCAGTGAGACCGACGGCCCGGCCTGGCCTGGCCCCGGGGCACCGCGCTCAGGTCAGTGAGAGCCCGGCAGTCCGGGTGGACCTCGCCGCCATCGGGGGATGTGGGGAGGGGGACGGGAGAGAGGGGGGCGAGGGCTCTGACCTGGCCTCCCCACTTGTCTGTGAACCCCAATGCTCCTGGGTCGGCTGTGACTTAAAAGCGACAACCTGCCGAAGCCGGTGTGGCTCAGCGGTAGAGCGTCGGCCTGCGGACTGAAAGGTCCCGGGTTCGATTCCGGTCAAGGGCATGTACCTTGGCTGCGGGCACATCCCCAGTAGGGGGCGTGCAAGAGGCAGCTGATCGATGATTCTCTCTCATCGATGTTTCTAACTCCCTATCCCTCTCCCTTCCTCTCTGTAAAAAATCAATAAGATATATTTTTAAAAAAAAACAAACACCAGCCTCCCCCGGAAGCAGCCGGTGGGAGCGGCCGAGCCCATGGGCGCCCACAGCCGCCTCCCGCTGTTCGCCCCTCAGTGAGCTCCGTGCGAGCGGCCGGGCGCTGCTCCGCTGGCATCGGAGAGAAATCCCCGGGGCAGGCAGAAGCAGAGCGAGGAGGGAGGCCGGCCGTGAGCTCGGGGTCCATCGGCACAGGCCCCAGGCGTGGGGAGCCCGCCCTCTGTGCCTCGGTCATCCTGCCCACGATTCTGTCTGGGAGCCTGGGGTCCCGTCAGGGGGCCGTGGGGCCCCGCCCCGCCGTCCGCAGACAGGGGGCATCCCCGAGGCCACACCCACTTCCCACGGCCACCACCGCCTGAGACCCTCACCTCACCTGCCTCACTTGGCGGCGAGGGCCAGGCCAGGTGCCCCCACCCCCCGCCCCGCCCGCACACACCCCGTCCGGCCAGCAGCCTGCCTCCCCCTGCACCGGGCACCCTTCCCAGAAGCCCCGGGCCGGGCCGGGCCGGGAGAGCCTTCTCTCTGAGGCCCTCCGTCCTCCCTGCCCTTTCCCAGCCGTCTCCACCGTCTCCAGGGCAGAGCCCCGGCCGCCGCACCAGCCCTGGGCTGGGCCTGCCTCCCCCGTGGGCGCTGGGGGCACCGTGGCATTGTGGGCAGCCGGTGTCCGAGCCTCTCTCTCCGTTCACCTCCCTCATCGGTCACCCCACAGGACCCTCTGCCCTCGTGCCCACAGGGCACCGCCCAGCCCCTCTCCCCGCCCGGCTTCTCCGGTGGCCGCGGGCGTCTGCCCTCCAGGCAGATCCCCCCTCGCAGACTCCGTGTCCTCTGAGCCGTGGCCCCTCCGGCCGCCGTCTTCCCGCAGCCACGGCAGCGCTGCCCCTGGCGGAGGGGAGCAGCCCCCTCCCCCGCAGGCGCCGCTCAGCCCTCTCCCCACTCACCCTCCCGGGCCCGGGCCTCCCCTCCGTGGACTCTCCGTGTCCCGCCAACCTGCTCAGTCTCCTTCCGGTGCCCCTGTGCTCCCCGAGAGGGCTGGTCCGTGTCCCTCTCTCTCCCAGACGGTGCTCAGCCCGGCCCAGCGCCCTCACCCGGAGCAGCGTGTCCGTGTCCACCGGGGGGGTCGGCTGTGAGCTCTGAGCAGGAGACACCACGTGCACCCCTCCTGCCCCGCCCCCGTGAGCATGCACCCCACGTCCCCCCCACGTCCTCCCGGCCCCGGGGCCCGCCGGGGCGGGAGGGTCCAGCCCTGGGCGTCTCCCCGGTCACCAGCCGGTCACGGGCAGCATTACCTGCTGGGGTTCCCCGGGCCGGACCGGAGGGGCAGGCGCCCCCACACTGGGGTTCAGCCCCCACAGAAGGTCCCCTCCCACGTTGGCCCAGACCTGGGAAGGGCCAGGGATGTGTCTGCGGTCACTTTCCAAACAACCTCCGGCTGCCCGTGGTGCTGCGTGGACGCTGGTCCCAGACGGGAAGGCCCTCGCCCCACCTGGAGCCCTGACCCCAGGGCCGGGGGGCGGGGGTGCCGGCGTCCAGGTGCCCCTGTGAGGCGCTGCCCCTGGCGCCCGCTGCCCCTGGCGCCCACTGCCCCCGGTGACGGTGGGAGGGAGCTCCGCCGGGCAGACGGCACCGGCCCCCAGGGCTCTGGCAGCGGGCACGGCCCGGGACCGGCGGGCAGCAGTCAGGGCACCGCCCGCCGTGGTCGGCGGGGTCACAGGTAGGACAGCCCGGCCGGGCGGCGAGGCTCCATGGCTGAGCATCAGCAGGAACCAGGAGGTCCTGGGTTGGATTCCGGGTCAGGGCACAGGCCTGGGGTGCAGGCTCGAGCCCCAGTGCGGGGGGTGCAGGAGGCAGCCGATCTGTGATTCCCTCTGTCATTGGTGCTTCTCTCTCTCCCTCCCCCTTCCTCTCTCTAAACAAGTCAATGAAAACCTGTTTTGTTTTGTTTTTGTTTTGTTTTGTTTTGTTTTATAAGCTTTGGGATTTATTTTAAATCCCTTTTGTTCAACAACATGATTTTTTAAATATATATATTTTATTGATTTTTTACAGAGAGGAACGGAGAGGGATAGAAAGTCAGAAACATCCATGAGAGAGAAACATTGATCAGCCGCCTCTTGCACACCCCCTACTGTGGATGTGCCTGCAACCGAGGCACATGCCCCTGATTGGAATTGAACCTGGGACCCTTGAGTCCTCAGGCCGACGCTCTATCCACTGAGCCACACCGGTTTCGGTGAAAACCTGTTTTTAGGAAGGAGGTGGGAGAGGGAGCGGCTGAGGCCGGAGCCCTTCTCCCCAGCGGGGGTTTCTGTGCAGAAACTGGAGCTACGGGGCCCCCTGAGGCCGGCCTGGGTTCTCAGACGCCTCTCAGAGCTATTTTCCTGTTCTGAGCCGTGTTCGGGGACCCCCAGGCCAGCGTCCCCTGGCGGTCAGCGCTGCGTCCAGCCGGGGCCTCGGGCCTGAGCCTCGCGGAGGGAGGCCGTGCCCAGCAGGCCGTGGGGGCTGGCCCAGGCGGGCACCACCGCGGGACCCGAGGGCTTCCGCTCGGAGCTGCGCTATTGGCAGGCGACGCTCTCCTTAAAGGAGGGGGCGGGGGGGGGGGGAGGGCTGATGCTGAGGAGCCTGTGACCTTCGTCAGGGCCCCCGCATCCTCCAGGCCCAGCCTTTGGTGGTGGTGGTGGTGGTGGTGGTGGTGGTGTGTGTGTGTGTGTGTGTGTGTGTGTGTGTGTGTGTATGTGTGTGTGTGGGGGGTGGAGGGGTGTCCATGCTCCCTAAGGATGCTTGGCTGCCGCTTTGTAAAAGCCTGTGAGCCATTTCCAGTGTCTGTCGCTCCAGTGAGAACGGTCCCAGCTGCAGCAGGGAAGGGTTTGTCAGAGAACCCAGACGGGCCCCGCTGAGGCTGCGCACCGCGTCCGATGGGGCGATGGCGGCTCTGAGGAGCGGACGCAGCCGGAGCCGCAGCCTGCACACGCTCCGAGGCCACCGCCGTCCACGCCGGGGAGTCAGACGGGAGCCGCCTGTGGATTAGGCGCCGGCGCCCGGCAGGCCGTCTGGGGGTTGATGGTTAAAGGGGCTGTGAGGGGCCGAGGGGCTTCGAAGCCACTGTCTGTAGGGGAAACGTACCGGAGTTGCCCTGGGATACGGTGGCGCCGGCAAAGGACATGGGACTCACCCGGGAGAGGCTGGACAAGGGCGTTGCAGCGCCAAGACCGGCCCCCAGGGGGCAGCACGCACCCCGCACACAGGCCTTCCCCGCCTGTGAGAGCCTGGGGCACAGCCTCAGGGTGGTTCTCCATGCCGACTGCTCCAGGGGGCTGCCCGGGGGACCGAGGAAGCCATAGCAGTTTCTAAAGCCGAGCTGACCCGCCCGCTCCCTTCCCCGCCGGCGTGGAGCGCGGGGCTGTGAGGATAGTCCTCGGAGGGCACATGCTGCCTCAGGGAGCCCATGCTGCCTCAGGGAGCCCACGCGGCACAGACACAAACAGGACGCCCGAGAAGGAAGTGACCGGTCTTTCCTTCTTAAGTCTGTTTTATTGGTTTTATTTTATTCCGAGAGGAAGGGGGAGGGAGAGGGAGACAGAAACATCAAAGGTGAGAGAGAACCATGGGTCAGCTGCCTCCTGCACCCTCAGCCCCTCCCCCCGCACTGGGGATGGAGCCCACAGCCCGGGCCTGTGCCCTGCCTGGGATGGAGCCCGGGACCCCTCAGTCCGCAGGCCGGCGCTGTGCGCCCGGAGCCGCCCCGGCGGGCCCCACGTGCTCCGGCCCCCAGGGGAGAGTGTTCCTGGTGCAGCCCCAGCAGCCGGGTCAGGATTCCAGCCTTCACCAGTGCGGCCAGGAGCGAACCCTCAGGCAGAGCCGCACGCACGCCCGGAGGAGGGGTGGGCGGCCGCCTGGCCTGCGTGGCCCGGATTCTCTCTCTTTATTTATTTATTATCTTTGCCGAGGAGCAGTGGGCGGGCGGCATTGCCCCGGGCTCAGCGTAGCCGGAGGCTGAGTCCATCTGGAAATGCTCCCACCACCAGCCGGGCCAGCGTGGGTCCTCGGGGTGACGGTGAGACTTTAAGATCTACTCTCCGGCCGAAACCGGTTCGGCTCAGTGGATAGAGCGTCGGCCTGCGGACTGAAGGGTCCCAGGTTCGATTCCGGTCAAGGGCATGTACCTTGGTTGTGGGCACATCCCCGGTGGGGGGTGTGCAGGAGGCAGCTGATGGATGTTTCTCTCTCATCGATGTTTCTGACTCTCTATCCCTCTCCCTTCCTCTCCATAAAAAATCAATAAAATATATTTAAAAATAAATAAATAAATAAATAAATAAAGATCTCCTCTCCGGGCAGCTTTCCGGCCTCCACACCGTGTGTCCCGGGAGTGGCTGAGACCGGGGTCTTTTCACTCCTTTAGTCACTAACCTGACAGGGGACCGCCCGCCCACACGCCCGCCCAGCGCTCCCAGTCAGGCAAAGGCCAGGCCGCACGCCTGACCTCGGCGGCTCCAAACATGTTTCCCCGGTGACGGTGTGCGGGCAGTGGCTCCCTACCCCCCACTGCCCTCCTCCCTCCGGCCTGCCCCGGCACAGCTGGCCGCACAGCTGGGATCCCCGGGAATTTCCAGCCTGGCCGTGGGTACGCGCCCGGAGATCCCGTGATGGGGTGGGCGTGGTGCCTACACCGACCCAGATTCCTCTGCCCTGGAATGCAGGCCTGACCCACCCCGGCCCCGGGCACCCTCCAGCCCTGAGCCCCAGCCAGGCCTGAACGCCGTGTCCTGGGGCCGCGTTCCTGAAAACACTGGCTGGTGTGGCTCAGTGCTGAGCGTCGACCTGTGAACCAGGAGGTCACGATTGGATTCCCTGTCAGGGTACCTGCCGGGGTTGCAGGCTCCATCCCCAGCAGGGGGCGTGCAGGAGGCAGTGGTCTATGATTCTCATCACTGAAGTTCCTCTCTATCTTTCCTTCCTCTCTGAAACCAATAAAAATGTATTTGCAGAAGAAGAAGGAAGAGGAAGAAGAGAAGGAGGAGAAGGAGGGGGAGGGGGAGGAAGAAAAGGAGGGGAAGGGGAGAGGGAAGTGGGAGGAAGGGGAGGAGGGGAGCTCTCGGCCCACAGGCGGAGGTCAGAGGGAACTGGGTGGTTGGTCACTGGGTTACGGGTGCGATCGCCTGAGCACAGAGGTAAAGGGCCGTGGGCAGGTTTGTTCTGGAAATGGGGCTCTCCCCTGGAGAGCAGCGTGCGGTGACCCCATGTGGCCTGCCGGGGCCTCTCCCCGGCCTCACCGTCCCGCCCGGCGTGGTCTCTGCCTGGACGCTCACAGGGTCACCGGGGTGCCCGGTGCTCGCTGGGCCGTCTGGCGTCCCAGCAGACCGTGGGCGGCTGCGGGCCGTGGCGACACCCTCGGTCCTCGTGCCGAGTGAGTCAGGCCTGCGCCCCGCCCCACACCCACAGCCATGGCTACAGCCAGGGACAGCCTTCCCGGCGTCAGGCCCGCCGAGGAGGGCTGCGTCCGTCCTGGGAGCTGAGCCACGGGCTCCGAGCTGCCCCCTGAGCCTGCCCCCGGCTGCCGGCAGGGGTGGCCCTGAGGGCGGCCCGCGCGGACGGTCCTGCGGCCGCTGTGGGCCCTGATCTGGTGTCACATCGTCTCTGCTCCGGCTGGCAGCGGAGCCGGAGGGAACCAGGTGAGCTTCCCGCATCCTCCCCAGCCTGCCGGGGGCCCTGGCCTGGCCCCAGCTCCGGGGGGCACGGCCGCTCGGGGGTGTGGCTCGGGGGTCTCACCGCGCTGTGCCGGGCGGAGGGCGGCTCCGGGAGTGGGCGCTGGGCTGAGGAGAGACCGAGGCGCAGCTTCTGAGCCAGCCAGTCAGGCGGTTCTCAGAGTCGCCCGGCAGGTCACCGGGAGCCGGCCTGGGCCGAGCCGACCGGAGCCGGAGCCGGAAGGGCCTGTTGGGGCGGAGGCTCACTCCGGCTCAGCCTCTCCCAGGGATCCAGGCTGTACTGGGGGGGGGGGGGAAGCCTCTCTCCCCCAGAGGTTTCTCTGCCCCCCTGGCTGGCCTGCCTTTTATATATTTACTTTTTAATTGATGTCGGAGGGGAGGGGAGAGGGAGAGAGAGGGGAACATCCACGATGACAGGGAATCGCGGGCCGGCCGCCTCCTGCACGCCCCCTGGGGCAGGATCCTGACCGGGAATGGCACTGTGACCTCCTGCTCACAGGTCCCCCACCCACGGCCCCGCCCGCCGGGCGCTGTCGTCTTTGTTGTGGGCACAGCTTGGCGTCTGGAGTGCCTCCAGCCCCAGCCCGCGCGGGGACCAGCCTGCGCAGGAGGGCGGCCAGGGCGCCCTGGAGGGACCCTTTGCCCCGGACGGTTGCAGTCCTGAGCTCCCGGGGTCCCAGGGGGTGGGGGGCCAGCCCTCAGGGGTAGCTGCGCTCTGACCAGGGGTGCTGATGCTGAGGGGACCGCAGAGACCGTTCACGGTCTCAGTGTGTGCTCAGCCATCAGCCCGCGGTCACCAGCAGGAGCCGCAGCCCCCGGCCGGGCCGACCCCCGCCCAGCCTCCGAGTCCCCGTGGGCCCAGGCAGCCTGGCCCAGCCGCACAGGAGCAGGCGCGGCCCCAGGAGACGCTCCTTCCCCTAGGCCCGTGGCCGGCAAGCTCACCAGCCAGCAGAGCCAAAGGTCAGCAGGACAGTGATTGACACTTATTTTGAGAGACAAATTTTTTAAAATCAAACTTTTTCCAACTCCACTTCTTCACAATAGACCCGCCCAGGCCATGGTGTTTGGAACCCACAGCCGGTGACGGGCAGGGGTGCGAGGCTGATGACCAGGCACCAGCACCCAGGCCATCCCGGCATTCCTGGCGGCCGCAGGGTCACAGCACCGGTGAGGGGGTCGGGACCGGACCAGCGGCCAGCCCAGGGGAGTGACCCGTCAGCACAGGGCCAGTGGGCCTGGAGGCTGAGGGGGCATGGAGTGGGGCTGAGGGGGGCGGGGTATGGCTGAGGGGGGCGGGGGGGCTGAGGGGGGCGGGGTATGGCTGAGGGGGGCGGGGTATGGCTGAGGGGGGCGGGGTATGGCTGAGGGGGGCCGAGTGGGGCTGGGGGGGGCGGGGTATGGCTGGGGGGGGGCGGGGGGCTGACGGGGCCGCACTGCCTTGGTCCCGAGAATCACCCGGTCCCTGGGTGGACGTGGTGCCTGCCCTGTTTTCTGGAAGCCCAGTGTGAGGAGCACTCTCCCAGGGAGGGGTGCTGCCCACTGAGGCTCCCTCCTCCCCCCTCCTCCCTCCCCCGTCTCTCCCCCTCCCTCCCTCCTCCTCTGCGACCCCTCCTCTGCCTGATTCCTAGAAAGAACCAGCAGAAGAGCGGAAACCGCCCACCTCTCTGTCTTTTAAAAATGTGTCCTTTTCTTTCCTCTTTAGAAAAATATTTTTATTGATGTCAGAGAAGAAGGGAGAGGGAGAGAGATAGAAACATCAATGCTGAGAGAGCCCAGGATCGGCTGCCTCCTGCACCCCCCCACTGGGGATGGAGCCCAAACCCAGGCCTGTGCTCTGACCGGGAACTGTGACCTCCTGGGTCAGAGGTTGACACTCCCCCCCTGAGGCGTGATGGAGGATGGAGGAGGGAGGAGGGAGGAGGGAGGATGGAGGAGGGAGGATGGAGAATGGAGAATGGAGGATAGAGGATAGGGGATGGAGGAGGGAGGAGGGAGAATGGAGAATGGAGGATAGAGGATAGGGGATGGAGGAGGGAGGAGGGAGGATGGAGTAGGGAGGATGGAGGATAGAGGATAGGGGATAGGGGATGGAGGAGGGAGGAGGGAGGAGGGAGGAGGGAGGATGAATGGAGAATGGAGGATAGAGGATAGGGGATGGAGGAGGGAGGATGGAGGATGGAGGATGGAGAATGTGGAGGATAGGGGATGGAGGAAGGAGGATGGAGGATGGAGGATAGAGGATAGGGGATAGGGGATGGAGGAGGAAGGAGGGAGGAGGGAGGATGGAGAAGGGAGGATGGAGAATGGAGGATAGAGGATAGGGGATGGAGGAGGGAGGAGGGAGGAGGGAGGATGGAGAAGGGAGGCTGGAGAATGGAGGAGGCTGGCAGGTCACACACCTGGTGCTCACAGGAGGGAGGCGTGGGCGGGAGTCAGGCCTCCCGCTGCACCTGGGCTGCTGCCCCTGCTAGGTGACCGCGGTGTGTCAGGTGGTGACTGTTGTCATGGCTGTAACCAGGGCAGCGTGCAGAGACAGCCTGCCGGTGACTCCGGGCCAGGGAGTCACCACGTGTCTGACTGGAGGGCTCCTGGCTCTCCGCTCAGCACCTGACTGGGCCGACCTACCGCACCCTGCACAGCGGGGAGAGGCGGCGGGAACCTGCCCGCGCCCGCACGGAACAGCACCATGGCATCCTGTGTGCGTGTGTGTGTGTGTGTGTGTGTGTGCACCGTGGCATCCTCTGTGTGTGTGTGTGTGCACCGTGGCATCCTGTGTGTGTGTGTGTGTGTGTGTGTGTACCGTGTGTGTGTGTGTGTGTGTACCGTGGCATCCTCTCTGTGTGTGTGTGTGTGTACCGTGTGTGTGTGTGTGTGTGTGTGTGTGTGTACCGTGTGTGTGTGTGTGTGTGTGTGTGTGTACCGTGGCATCCTGCGTGTGTGTGTGTGTGTGTGTGTGTGTACCGTGGCATCCTGCGTGCGTGTGTGTGTGTGTGTGTGTGTGTACCGTGGCATCCTGTGTGTGTGTGTGTGTGTGTGTGTACCGTGGCATCCTCTGTGTGTGTGTGTGTGTGTGTGTGTGTGTACCGTGGCATCCTCTGTGTGTGTGTGTGTGTGTGTGTACCGTGGCATCCTGTGTGTGTGTGTGTGTGTGTGTGTGTGTGTGAGTGTGTGTGGGCCAGAGCGGGTCTGCCATGGCGGCCGGTCCCGTGTGGGCTGTTGACTGTGTGCAGGAGGGATTCCGAGGTTCGAGTCAAGGTGATGTGAGGGCACGCTTGTGACGGCTGGGACAGCGAGACAGCGGAAAGGCAGCGCAGGCTCGGTGTTGTCATTGGGGGTGTTGTCATTGGGTGTTGTCATTGGGGTGTTGTTACTGGGGTGTTGTCATTGGAAGGCCAGCATGGAAGGTCAGTCGAGGGTGGGTGGGCAGGCTCAACACCCGTCTCAGATGGTGGTTTAAGAAAACGGAATTTATTTAAGGGAAGTGTGTGTGGGGGGATATGCATGGGAAGGGCTGCCCAGCACCGGCCAGGGGGATGGGGCGGGGGAGGGACAGAAGCACCAGCAGAGCCCGGCGGCTGCTGTCCGCTCACCGAGGGTCAGAGAAAAGGGGGCTGGGGGTGGGCTCAGGGGTGAGCCTGGAGGAGCTGCCACTGCCCTGCCTGTGGCTCCCCCGTGGCTGGCTCCCGGGGCCCTCAGTGAAAGGAGATGCCAGAAGCGGGGGAGACCTGGGGAGCCCAGGAGGGAGAACGCGGGATGGGCTGGGCTGTCACAGGACGGGGACCCATCGAGCAATGCTCGGAGCGCTCCGAGTCACCCGGTATTCGCCGGGGGCTCAGCGAACATGGATTCAAATTCTGAGCAGAGCTACAAGCAGAACTTCCCTCCTGAGAGAGCCAGCCCCGCGTGTGCTCAGTGGTTATCGCGCTGAAGCTGCTGGCCTTGAAAACAACACAGCTCTATCCAATTAAAACACACCAGGCGTGGCACTGCGAGCGTGGGCGTGTCTAATCTCTGGCCTACAAGTCAGAAGGCTAGTTTATCTTCCTTGTGATTCCAGCAGGCTAGAGCAGCTGGAAAGCAAAGTTATTTATTCGTTTGTTTGTTTGTTTGTTTGTTTATAGAATAGAGGCCGTCTAAAAAACAGCAGAGAATTCCAAACAGAAGTTTTACAAAATAGGGGTTGGCCTTCCAGGGCCTTTAGGGCGATCTTAGGGCAGGAAGCCCGGAGGGGCCCGTCTTAGTGGATTGGTCAGCGCCAGTCATTGCAGCTGGGGCAGGGGGTCGCGCCCTCACCCCTTCTCCTCCCGACCCCTCTCCCACCTCTTGTGGCTCTTCTGGGCCTGGAGCAGGAATGCAGAGCAGGCTCGGTGTTGTCATTGGGGTGTTGTATTGGGGTGTTGTATTGGGGTGTTGTTGTTGGATGTTGTTATTGGGGTGTGTATTGGGGTGTTGTATTGGGGTGTGTATTGGGGTGTTGTATTGGGGTGTTGTCGTTGGGGTGTTGTCGTTGGGGTGTTGTATTGGGGTGTTGTCGATGGGGTGTTGCTATTGGGGTGTTGTCGTTGGGTGTTGTATTGGAGTGTTGTCATTGGGGTGTTGTTATTGGAGTGTTGTATTGGAGTGTTGTCATTGGGGTGTTGTATTGGGGTGTTGTGTGTGGAAGGCCAGGACAGAGTGGAAGGTCAGCATGGGGGTGGGCAGGCAGGCTCATAAGCCATCTCAGATGGTGGATAAAGAAAAACGGAAATTATTTAAGGGAAGGGGCGGGGGTGGGATATGCAAAGGAAGGGCTGCCTGGACTGAAATGAGGGAAATGGGGGAAGTGAGGGAGGCGAGGGGGCAGCTGGGGCAGCCCCGGGCGCTGGGGCTCCATCCTCAAGTGCAGTCCCCGGCAGAAGCCATCAGGGTGGGTCTGGGCCGAGCTGGGCTGGGCTGCGGGGGAAGGGGGGGCGGGGGGAGGCCTCAGGTGCCTTCAGGGGTCCAGTCCTCCTGTGGCCTAACGCCTGGTCCTCCTGAGGGGAAGCCTGCATGTGGCCTAGGGTGGAACTGCCTGCGGGCCTCACAGTTACCTCCAGGGAGGAAAGGTCAGGAGGAGGTCAAACCGCAGGAGGGGTGACAGGCCGTGGAGGACAGGCCCCCGGGGCCCGTCCATCCCAGTTCCCCATTCCCCTTGCCGAGGACTTTCCCAGTTTAGGGTCGGGTGCCAGCCGGACCAGCAGCCACCGAGCAGCGTCTCGGTGAGAACGGGCTCCCCACCCCGAGGGCGGGGTCATCGTAAGCCTCTTATCTGTCCCCTGGGTGTCCTGGAGCCAGGCTATCACCAGCCCCAGGGAGGGCCCGCCCTGGCCTCCGGGTCTGGCCCGTCTTCCATCCCAGCCTCAGGGGGCCCCGGGGTGGTGACGGCCTTAAAGACGAGAGGCTTGGGTGACAATCCCGGCCTGGGCGCTGCTCCGGACACCGGAGAGTCCCTGGTCCCTCCCGGCCAGCGGGGCGTCCGAGCCCCACCCCGGGGAGTCCGCACGGATCAGTGGGGTGCCGCGGTCCCAGCACAGCTCCGGCCTCAGCGCTGAGCCAGGTCTGACTCCAAAGCCAGTTTTCTCTGCCAGAAGGTGAGGCTGCGGGCTCCCCCAGGCCTGGCCAGGCACCTGCCCTCAGCCCAGCTCCAGGCCGCGGGCCGGCCCCGCTGTGGCTGCCTTTGTGCGGGAAGGGGGTGCAGACCGGCAAAACTCTGCTCTGTGCACAGAGCTCAGCTCACTGGGGGGTGCACCAGCCTTATAAACCTGGCTCACCCCCGTATCTCAGATCAATTCTCTAAATTAAGTGATAGGCGCTGAATTCCCACCGGAGGGCGGCTGCTGTACACTCAGGGCAGTGCTCTGCTCGGGCACCTGCACTCTCCAGGGGACCTGGGCTCTGACAGGTGGGGGCTGACAGGTGGGGGGCTGACAGGTGGGGGGCTGACAGGTGGGGGGCTGACAGGTGGGGGGCTGACAGGTGGGGCAGGGCTGACAGGGGGCAGGGCTGACAGGCGGGGCGCTGCTGCAGATGCTTCTGTGCCGGATGAGGTGATGCACCGGCTGGAAACCTCAGGCCCAGGGACCAGGGGGATACTCGGGTTAACTGCCTTCTCCAGGGCCCTCCTGGGAGGGGCGCTGTGCTGGGCTGAGCTGGGCTGGGCCGGGCTGGGCAGGGCGGGTTCACTCTGTTAACAAAAAAAATATTGAAACCTATAAAGAATTTTTGTGAGTTTATTTGAGCCAAATTGTCGACACAGGCCAGGAAGCAGAATCTCAACGGATTGAGATAATGCTCCGAAGAATGGCGGGTTACATTTCTCTATTTATACACAGAAATCAAAGGAGGGACGCAAGTGGGTTATATGAAATTCATTCGTGATGGGTTAGGGAGGCGGGAGAAAGCAAAGCGGTGGGAAACCCCTGAGATTGGATAAAAAGTAAAATGACCAACGAGTACTCAGGTGAGTGCAGGAACAATTAACATGATAAAGAAGGAATTTGAGGCATCTGTCCTGGCGCTCACCACTTTTGGTTGTGCCCTGAGGGGCGTGGGGTAAAAAGGAAATTACAAGTTACCCAGACATCTCACAGATATGCTATCTCAGAGGCGGGGAGGCAGATGGGCTCAGTAAAGATTTAAATTGATCTTTGTCAGGTGAAATATCTGGGACGTGACTACCCACTATAACCTGTTAGATATTTAATTTCCAAGCCATCTTTTGTGGTGATCTTAGGTCTCTGGGTTTGCAAGACCGCCACGCAGCCTCCCTGAGCTGCCAGGGCAGCGGGCGGCTCTTTCCGTTCACAGCGGAGCGGCGGGAGGACCGGGTCACTGCAGGTCACGGTCACGGGTCCGGGTCGGAAGTGAAACTGCAGCGTCAGGCTCTCCCAGGGCTGGTGGGGCGGCCCCATCGCCGCGCTCCGGTCTCCAGGGACGGGGAGCAGCGGGGGCGGCTTCAGTGGGAGAGTCCATGCGTGGCGCCGGGAGCTCAGGGGTCACCGGGGCTCCCCGGGGACTCGGGGGGCGCGACTGGGGTGCTGGCGGGGTCCGCCCGGAGGAGCCCTCCGCGCACAGCCCGGGCCGGCGCGCACTGCGGCCGGGAACCGCTCCGCTGCCCCGTCCCCCAAGGGCCCCCCGCCCCGCCCGTGGTTCCGCCCTCTCCCCCCCCCTGCCCCGAGCGCCAGTGGTTCCGCCCAGCCCCGCCCACCGCTCAGGCCCCGCCCACCGGCCTGCGCATGCGCGCCCGCGCCCGCCCCGGGGTCGCGATGGCGGGCGGAGAGGGCGGGGCGGCGCGCGCGGGTGACCGGCCGGGAGCCCATCGGTGCGCGGGGTCCGCGCGGGGCGGCGCGCAGGTGAGGGCCCGGGGCCGGTGGGGAGGGCGCGGGCCGGGCTCCGGGTCCCAGGGCGGAGGGCGGGGAGGCCCAGCGGCCCGGGCTCCGGGTCCGGTTCTGCTGGGGTCCGGGCCGCGGGCTCCCGGGCAGCGGGTCGGTGGTCCCGGGACAGGGGGTGCGGGGGTGCGGGGGCCGGGAAGGCCGCGGTGCAGCGGGTCCTCGCTGGGCATCGGCCTGGACTTGGGGGACTTGGGGGACTTGGGGGTGACAGGCGGCGGGGGGGCGGGTGCGGGGTGCCGGGGGGCGCTCTCTGAGTCACCCCCAGGGCCCCCGGGGGCTGGCTCCCCCCCCCCCCCCATCCAGGCAGCCCCTCCGGCCTTTCGGGGCAGTGGGAGCTGACGTTGAGCCCCAGTGAGCCCGCAGGCACCCGGCCCGGGCTGCTGAGAGCTGGGCGTCACGGCGTCACGCCCGGTCTGGTGTCTGAGTTTCCTCCCTGGAGCCGGGATCTCCGGTCTGGGAGGAAACTCTGTTGCAATCTGTTAGCGTTAAGGCTCGGGATGTTGCAAACAATTCCTGTGGCCGCGGGGAGCTCCTGCGGGCTGGCTGAGCCCATGGCGGGAGGAGGGAGCCTGCGTCCACTGGGTGAGGCCGGGCAGTGGGTGCGGGTGAGGGCACCTGCGGGGAGCAGCCTCCGGGGGGCAGCCTGGCGGGGAGCAGCGGGGTGTCTCGGGCAGGAACGCCCGCCCCTGGTCCTGTCCTGCAGGTCAGCCTCTGCTCCGCAGGCTGAGGTTGGCGGGCCCTGGCCAGTCCCGTGGCCCTCGGGGCTTGTTACTCAATAGTCCAGCGGGACATGGCACCGGCCTTTCTGTCCTGTTTTTTACTTCATTTCCGAGGGTGGGGTCCGTGTGCTCACCACTCACAAGTGCCGGGCGGTATCCACAGCGATCGGGCGCCCTGTGCACCCACTGGTGTGTCCGGGACCCACAGGGCCTGCCCGGTCTTATTTATTAAACATGCCCGGAGCGGCGGCCGCCGGGTCTGCAGAGAAGGGAGGCGTCATGGCTGTGGACAGGCTCTCCCGCCGAAATGAAGCTGCGGAGTCAGCTGCTTTCGCACCTTCACTTCCCTCTGGGCTACAGCCTCTACATTCCGTCAGTCCCAGAGCGGCTGCTGTGGAGGGGCTGGGCTTGATCCAAAGAGCGGGGTGATCCCTGCTGTGGGGTCCCCAGTGTCCGCTGGGAGGGAACAGTTATCTGTAGGGCAACAGGGAGAAGCCCTACGTTGGGGCCTGGGTGAGGCAGGCATGCGGGCCCTGTCCCCTGTGCCGCCTAAGGTGAGGGATGTGGTCAGTGAGCAGCCAGAGAGGACGCTCGGGGGCTCTGCGGCTCCAGGATGGCCGGGCGGGCCAGGGCGGGTCCAGCAGGGGCATGGGCGGCTCCGCTGGCCTGGCTGGGTCCCTGCGGATCCCCACAGCCTGGCCTCGTCCTGTGGCTCAGGCGCTTCCCTGGCCTGGACATCGCTGCCGGTGCTCACAGCCCAGAAACCAGTGCGCGCAGCTGTGCAGACGCGGGAGGTCCTGAGCAAGGGTCAGCGAGGGAGAGGTTAGGGACTGAGAGGGGCAATAGGACTTGTAGCGAGTTGTGTCTGCAGCGAGTTGTACTGGTTGTGTCTGTGGGAGCTGTGTGTGTGTGGAGCTGTGTGTGTCGGTAATGAGCACCATCTTCAGAGGGGCACCTACAGGCCGGACACCAGTCTGGGGTTTCTCGGTGTGACCTGGAAGGACAGTGTATTCCTGGACTCCCAGTCCTTGGAGCCAGCTCCGTTCCCCCCTGGGGTGCTGGCCCCACCCCTGCCCTCCCTGCCCTCCCTGCCTTCCCTGCCCTCGGTGTGGGCCTCTCACTGCCCCTGGCACCTCCCATCCTGTCGCAGGCATTGCACCATCAGACAGTCCAGCTTGTGGCTCAGAAACACGAGGGCCCCGTGCTGGGGTCCGTGTGCTGGGGTCCGTGTGCCGGCCCCTCCCGAGTCC
This sequence comes from Pipistrellus pygmaeus, assembly GCA_949987585.1. Taxonomy (NCBI): domain Eukaryota; kingdom Metazoa; phylum Chordata; class Mammalia; order Chiroptera; family Vespertilionidae; genus Pipistrellus; species Pipistrellus pygmaeus. The sequence goes on from OX465304.1 coordinate 193,339,784, forward strand.
TAGGCAATCGGGGCAGCTGGTGAGTGGTCCCTTGTCTTACAGCCTTTGCTCTTGCAGTTTCCCTCGCCCGGCAGTCCACTTTGGCCACCTTCCCTGACCCCTGCTCTTGTCCCAGGGTCCACTGTGCTGTAGATGGGGGCTGGGGAGTTGGAGGAGGGGGCAGGAAGGAAAAGGAAGGGGGCAGCAGGGAGGAGGGGGTAGGAGAGGGACTGGGGAGGTCTGTTCGGAGCTCAGGACGGCCAGGCTTGGTGTGCTTGGTGCGTAGCTCACAGCGAGAGCCGCCACGGCAGGAGGAGACCCTTTGCCATCGTTTGGTTCTCTCACCGGAGGAAGGGAGAAGCTGAGCTGTCCCCCTCGGGTCATAGGGCCTCACCCCAGGCGGCACTGGAGACCATGCCAGCTCCGTGGTCTGCACCTGCCTGTGGGCACCGGGGGAGCCGTGGGCACTGCAGGAAGGCAGGCAGAGCTGAGTGCTGGCCCAGGGCCGGCACGGTCCTCAGGCACAGGCACAGAAAGCCGCAGCCTAGGCGGCCTCAGTGGCACCAGGCGGTCCCGCACCCCTGGTCCCGCCCCTCGGGGCCGTCACCAGCCTGTGCGTCTGAGAGCTGGGACCTGGTGCTCGGTGCTGAGCGGTGGGCAGTTGAACACGCTGGCGCGTAGCAGGTGCTGCGGGTTAGAAATGGGCCCCCCAGCCTGCCTGTGTCTGTGTTTCTCATTCCCTGGCGGCCCTGGCCCGGTGTGGGAGGAAATGTGTTCTTAGCTCCTGGACAGCAGAACCAAGGTTCGAACCCACTGAGCGGCTGCTCTTGGCTCCTTGGTCCCAGTGCCCGGGCACCCTCATCCCGCCCCCACCAACAGCCCTGCTCTGGCACTTCCGAGGGGACCGGGTCGCTGTCAGCCTCCGGGCTCAGCCAAGGGCACGGTCACGCAACCGCACAAAACGGGAACCAGCCCTCTCTGACCGTCAGGGAGAAGCCCGAGGAGAAGCTGAGGGCGCCGGGCGGAGCTCTGGGTGCGGGCAGGCAGCCCCTCGGGGTCACGAGGGTCCCCTGGGGGAGGGCTCCTCCCCACCCAGCACTCAGAGCCCTGCCCCGAGCTCACCTTCCCCAGCCGGCGCCCTGGGACCGCCTGGTGCTCGCCCTGCCTGGCGGGCGGGGGACAGATGTGCTGCACAGGCAGCTGTGCTCTCAGGTCCGCCAGGGCAGCACGGAGAGGCCGGCCACTACACGCGGGTCCCAGACAAGCACCTCATGGGGAGACTCGGGGGGTCGGGGGGAGGTGGCAGGAGAGGGGAAGGTCGAGGCCAGGCCCTTTGGGGCTTTCCCGGGAGGGGCAGGCGGGCAGGGGACACGCGGGTGGCTGGATTGAGCAGTTGGGGGCCTGGGGCTGTCGGCGTGGCCCTGGTTGCCTGGCACCTGGCCTGGCCTCAGGTCTGGATGGCTGAGGGGGGGCGGTCCCAGGCTGCCCAGGCGTGCTCCTGGCTGTGCTGGGGGATGCATCTCTCTAGCCAGGGAGGCAAACATCAGAGCCGGCGGGAAACCCCTCGCCCACACCCACACCCACACCCAGAGCCAAGTGCTCCTGCCGCCTCTTAGCCCGGCGTCGCACCAGGTCTGTGTACAGAACAACTTTGTTTTACGTCAAACACGTTTTATTTCACGAGGTCACGTCCTGGGGCATGTGTCCACTCTGTACCTGACTGCTCCCCCGGCGGCTTTGCCAGGACTGCCTGCCTCCTGGTGGGTCCCGCGGGCGGGTCCCCGGAGCAGGCGCGGCCGGAGCAGGTGGATTCGCAGGTGCCTTCAGGGTCACAGACGTCCCGTGTGCAGCCGGGACACGCAGAGCTGAGCCTGTCGCACTCCGCCGTGCCCGGGCGTCTGCGCTGCCCGCGGTGGGCCCTGAGGTGGAGGCCGTCCAGGCTGGCCGGGGGTCAGCACAGGGCAGCGTGAGCACGCTGGAGTCTCCGCTGGGGACGGTGGCCCGTGGGAGCTTGTAGGATGGCCCTTCCCAGCCCAGCGCAGCCCTGGCCTGGGAGGGCCTGGGGGAGGAGGTGGCAGCTGGGCCTGAGGGCGGGGCGGGGAGTGGGGACCCGCTAGGTCCAGGCCAGGGCCAGGAGAGCCCGTGTTTTCAGAAACTGGAGGTTCACTGAGCAGCAGTGGGGGAGGTGCAGGAGGCCGGGGGCCTGGGGCTCCGAGGTCAGGCGGTCAGGCTCTGACCTGCTGTCCTCACACAGGCTAGGCGGCCTCGGGCCTGCTGGGACCTCTGTGCATCAGAGCCGGCTCAGTGATCTCTGTCCGTCAAACCCAGGTCACTGAGAAGCGACGGTGTGAGGGCAGCATCGCAGGGCCGTGCAGGGCGGCCTGTGTCTGCCGAGGAGAGAAGCTGGTGCCGGGGAAGCCTGCGCACGGCACTCCCCTCTGTACCCTGCGGCCGCAGGAGGAAGTGCTGAGCCGGGGCCGTGAACTCTCCCCGCGGTCCTCATGATGCTCGGTTTACTTAGGGGTGTTTCCCGGTTCGGTTAGAAGGAGGACCTGCTGTTCCTCCGTCCACGGGGTCACGGGGGCACCGACACCTACTGTGCGCCAGACCGGCTGGGTCCCCGGACGCAGCACCTCCGCGGTGCTCTCCGCAGAGCTGCCCGCTGGACGGCGGCTCCAGGACCCGGGCCGCTGGGCCTGCCCCAGGCGAGCCGGCTCTGTCCCTCCGCCCGGGGCCTGAGCTGGGAATGGGCCCGCAGACGGGGGAGCTGCTTGTAGGCCGGCCTTCCCCGCCAGGTAAGGCGAGAGGCTGCATCCAGGGTAATGCCTGGGGCCTGGCCTGGGATGGCCTCCGAGAGGGGGCGGGGGCGGCCTGTCCCCGCTGGGCCTCCCGTCCTCACGTGACTTCCTTTCTCATGCGTGACCGGGGGGCGTCTCCGTGCTGTGCCAGGACAGCAGACAGGCGTGAGGGTGAAGCGAGGCGGACCTGAGCCGTGTTGTCCCGCTTCCGGTCAGCCGACGCCAGGCCCTTGTCTTCTCTTCCTCAGGCGGAGGGCGGATACATGAGGACCCCAGCGGCCGCGCTCCGGCCCTTCGTGTTGGACGAGACTCGGCGTGGGGCCCGGCGGCCCTGAGCTGACCTCGGGCGCCGCGACCGGGGACTCGGGACCATGAGTCTCGCGGGCGAGCAGGGCGCGTCCGAGAGCGTCTTCGACCTGGACTACGCCTCCTGGCCGGTCCGCGCCGCGCTGGTGGCCGCCGGCTTCGCCTTCTACCTGGGCGTCTTCGTGGTGTGCCACCAGCTGTCCTCCTCCCTGAACGCCACGTACCACGCCCTGGTGGCCAAGGAGAAGGTCTTCTGGAACCTGGCAGCCACGCGGGCCGTGTTCGGCGTGCAGAGCTCGGCCGCGGGCCTGTGGACGCTGCTGGCGGACACGGTGCTGGCGGCCGACAAGGTGCACGCCCAGCAGAGCTGGTCCTGGTTCCACGTGGCCACGGCCACCGGCTTCTTCGGCTTCGAGAACGCGGCCCTGCACCTGTCCAACGCGCGCTTCCGCACCTTCGACCCCTTCCTGGCGCTGCACCACCTCTTCGCCTTCCTGGGCTTCCTGGGGCTGCTGGCCAACCTGCAGGCCGGCCACTACCTGGCCATGGCCACGCTGCTGCTGGAGGTCAGCACGCCCTTCACCTGCGTGTCCTGGATGCTGCTGAAGGTGAGCGCCCCCCGGGGGGCGTCAGGCGGCGCGACTGCAGGCGGCACCAGCAAGAGCTGTTTTTGGCTGAATTTAATTTATTTTAAAATTTGTTTATTGATTTCAGAGAGGAAGGGAGAGAGATAGAAACATCAATAATGAGAGAGAATCACGGATCGGCTGCCTCCTGCACACCCACTGCCGGGGATCAGGCCCGAAGCCCGGGCACGTGCCCTGAGCAGGATCAGATCCGGGACTTTTCAGTCTGCAGGCCGATGTTCTGTCCACAGAGCCACACCAGCCAGGGCAAATTCTGTTCATGTTAAAGAAGTGGTTTAAATGGGGTTGGGGAGCCTGCAGCTGAGGTGCAGCCCTTGACTGAGACAGACACTCAGGTGTGCTGGACACGGAGGTGTCCGACGCTGTGTGACGGACACGGGCTGACCATGTGACAGTCACCTGCGGGGCCGTGGAGTGCTGCCTCCCCGTGCACACGTCTCCCCGTGCACACGCCTCCCCGTGCACACGCCTCCCCGTGCACACACCTCCCCGTGCACACGCCTCCCTGTGCACACGCCTCCCTGTGCATACGCATTGGAGCGGTCCAGGTGGCAGCGGGTGAGGCTGAGCAGGAGCCACGGAGCCCACTTCCCCTGGAGGCCACAGATGGGGTGCCGGGTCGGGTCCCAGTTCTGCTTTTGGAAGATGAAACCTCACACTTTCCCACTGCGGCTGCTCGGTGCTCATTACCACGCCCCACAGCACTGCCCTCCTCGCTCCGGGGCCATCTGGCAGGGGGAGGCCCATCTCGCTGGTCTGGAGGGCTTTCCTGACAGCCAGCGGCATCCGCGCTCTCTCACAGCTGTCATCGCTGTCCCCGTTTGTCTGGAAAACCCCTCTGCCCGGAGCCCGCTTTTCACCCAGATTCCTCCCTTTAGACTGTTAGCGGGATGGCTCTTCATCCGCTGAGACTGTCTCACCGGGTCCGTGGCCGACAGCCGTGCGCCGCCACCTCCGGCCTCCTCTCTGCTGGCTGTCCCTTTGTGAGGGGCCCGGCCGCCAGCAGCTGGCCTGTGCTTTTTATATCTGACGTTTCTGTGTTATGTACAGAGCTAGCACCTGTCAGAGGCAGATGGAGGTCTTGAGTGCCCCTTCTCGGAGGGTCACTGAGTGTGACTTAGCGAAGCCATGTCCACGCGCTGACGGGAACACTGGCGCACACGCAGGGCCGCACTCCCGGTCAGACCGTGGCCGGCTGAGCAGCCGCGCCAGAAGGAGCACCCTGGCCGAGTGTCCTCTGGGGCTCCCGCAGAGTCGCTGGGGACCCGTCTGCTCTCTCTGCTGCTGTTGCCTACAGTCTGGGGTCAGAGGCCGGAAGTCCTGGCTGAGACCAGCATGAGAAGGGACCCTTAGCAGGCTGGCTCTGTGGTTTGGCTGCAGCCCTGGAAGCGAGGTGTCCCGTGAATTAGAATGACCTCGGCAGGGTCACTCTGGCTCAGTCCCAGGGCATTGAGGTCAAATACACAAAAGCCCGTGGGCCAGGAACTGACCTTGCCCTGAGCGGCTCCTGGGCTGTCCCCAGGGAGGGCTGGTCAGCAGCCCAGCGCCCGGCCAGCGCTGCTGTCCCTCTGGGCTGGGCACGGGGGTGGGGGAGGCCTGGGCAGGACACGTGTCCGTGCACGGCCGTGCTGACCGCTGTTGTGTCCCCGCAGGCTGGCTGGGCCGACTCGCCGCTCTGGAAGGCGAACCAGTGGCTGATGGTCCACATGTTCCACTGCCGCATGGTGCTCACCTACCACATGTGGTGGGTGTGCCTGCAGCACTGGGAGGGCCTGCGGGACACCCTGGACCCGCCGCACCTGGCGCTCTTCCTGCTGGGCCTGAGCCTCCTCACGCTGGTGCTCAACCCCTACTGGACCCACAAGAAGACACAGCAGCTGCTCAGCCCCGTGGACTGGAACTTCGCGGCGCCCCCGCCGCCGCCCCGGCACCCCGCCCCGCCCCGGGCCAACGGCCAGCTGCCCCTCAAGAAGGGGCTGTAGCGGGAGCCCCGCCTCCCACGCCCGGCGCTGCTCCCGAGACCGCTTGGTGTGGGTTAGAGTTAATTCCCAGGTCGCCACCAAGCCCTCCGAGTGATGGCCTCCCGTCCGCTCTCCGTCACGGTTCCTTCCCGGGAGCCCAGCCTGGGGGCGCGCTGCTCACGGGAGCTTCCGGGGAGGCGGGCTGGGTTCCGGTGCAGGCGGCTTTCTCGCCCTCGCCTCGCTGGGCCGCACAGACGTGGCGTTTTCTCCAGCGGAGGGCCGGTCTCCCGGTCGGTCTCCACCGGCAGGAAGGTGGGAGCCGCGGTGCTGCCTGCTCACCTGTTGCTGTGGCCGAGCCCAGCCCCGCCTGCGAGGCTGCCTGGCTGACAGTCTACGGGAAACGCACGCACCGGGCTCCGCAGCCGGCACCTGCGGTCCCAGCCGGGCCTGCTCCCTGGGAGGAATGGCCCTGAGGGAGAAGCCTTGTCACCAGTTCCCCGGACTGTCCAGCGGGTGCAACAGCGCCCTCTGGGGCCCATGCTGCAGCGGCACCGTGTGGGAGCACCCAGCACCGTGGTGTGTTTGACAGGAGCCTTGCAGATTTTTTATCAAGAAGTTACAGGAAACCAGCATTATGTGTTCCCATGGAATCGCGCAGTTGATGAAATGAGGAAGATATTGAATCATCAGAACTGTCTAGATTTCAAAGACATCCCCATTTGACTAGGTTGCCAGCAGGTGCCGGAATGAGACCTGGTTCCTTGGCTGTTTTCTCTGGGTTTCACGACAAGGGGTGACGGCCCCCTGCGGGCTGCGGGCTCCCTGCTTCCTGGCTGCCCGGGGCCCGCCCAGGACGTCCGGTCCCTGCCGTGCCCGGCACCGGCACCCCCCCCAGCAGTGTCCCCCCGAGAGGCCCCGGCTTCTGTGCTTGTCACAGTGTGCCGTCCCATCGGAGGGACCGTATGGAAGCACACTTCCCGGTGAGATCACTGGGACCTCAGAGGGAGCCTTGATTCCGGCGCTCTGACTTTATTGATCACGCCCCCTATTTATCGCCCCTAAGAAGTGAGTTAAATCTAACAGCACACGAATCATGCCCGTGACTGACCGGTGCCCTGTGGGGCTGCGGCAGCCGGACGTCTAACGGTAATAAAGCAGCCGGTGTTTGCGAGCCCGAGGGTGGTCCTTTCTCAGCGCGCCCTCCCCCGAGAGTCTGTCACACCGCGTGACGGGGACCTTCGTGTTCACGGCTCCGTGTTTATCGATCTCCGCCGGGACTTCCTGTCTCAGTGAAGGCGCTGGGGCGCGGATGGCAAGCCCAGAGCAGGTGAGGGGTGGGGCCCTCCACTCCCGGTGCTCCGCCCTGACCCCACTTCTGTCCTGAGGACCCCCACCCTCCTGGTTTGTATTGCTCCCAGGTGGTACCCCGAAATCCGGGCCCCTCCCCCAGCCCAGGTTCCCGCCGGCTGTCCCCTGGCTGAGCTGATGGCCCAGGTGATGTCTGCCATCCCCATGGCGCTGGCCCACGGACGCTGCTTGTGAGAGCAGAGCTACGCGGGAGGTTCCGCTAACGACCAGAAGCGCTGGGTCTCTGGAAGATCGGGGGATCGGGCTGTGTCCCTCTTCGCGCCGAGGGTTCTGAGCGTTCCTGTTCCTCTCATTCGCCGGGTGCACCCTGAGGCCCGGCACCTCCCCGCCTGTCACGTGGTCGGGTCAGCTGCAGCCCCTGCCAGGACGGCTGTGGGTTAGAGATGCTCCCATGTGCACATGGCTCCTCCTCACCCCACTGCTCCAGCAGCAAGGCCGGCTGCTCCCGGGAGGGGCGGAGGTGGGCGGCCCCTCACCTGGGCTCAGGAGTCCTGGTGTGAGTGTGGGGGCAGGCCCTCGCAGGGTTCTGGCTGGGCAGGGGTCAGGCCTCACCTGGGCGGAGTGAGGAGCAGGCTCTGCCTCAGGTGGGCAGGTGGTGGGGGCTCCGATGGAAGGGCCCCGTGGGTGGAGCATCGGGGAGCCTGGTTAGTTAGGTCCGGGGGAGACTGCCTTCTCCTGACCAAAGGGGGGCGGGTCCCCAACCCCAGTCCTGTTCCACTGGGCCGGGCCGGCTGGGGAAGCCTGCCTCCTGCACACACCGCCCTCGGAGAGGTGCGAGGCTCCCCGGGCTGATTGTGTGACAGTCACACACCGTCTGCACAGCCCGGCCGACAGCATCCCGGTCAGTGAGTCAGTGAGGCGCTGCCTCCGTCCGCCGCAGCCTCAGGGCAGCCCCAGGGCCCCCCATTCCCATTCCCACCGACACTGGGTCCCTGCCCCGCTCCTCCTCTGCACCGCGGCGACCCCACCGGCCATTTGGCAGGGACTGGTGGGCAGGTAGGCAGACGGGCAGAGCAAGCATGAGGGGCCAGGGCCAGCAGGATGAAAGCCTGGTGCCTGGCTAAGGACATTGTGGGGGAGGGGCCCGCCCGGGGCCCGCCCCCGGTGACCTCTCCTCCCCCAGCACACCCCTGTCCTGTGTGTGCACCCCCGACCGTTGCCCCGGGAGACAGCGTCAGGGCCCAGAAAAGAGCAAAACCAGCCAGTGACCCCGTGGCTGCTGCAGGGCTGGCTGCCTGGCCAGTGACCCTGCCCGGGCGCCGGCCAGCCAGTCCATGAGACCCGGCCTGGAAGGACACACTGGCAGCCGACTGTTCTCCTGAGACCCCCTCCCCGCCCCCCGACCCCCCAAAGCCCTCCACCCGGACTGCCCTCGGGACCGAGGGCCAGCTCCCTCCACCTCCACCCCCCAAGTAGGGAGGAGTTTGGAAAACTAGACAACTGGGAAACAGTCATGTCATTTCGGGTGAGGGGTCACCGGTGTCCCACCTCGGGCCTGACTGGACTCCAGCGTGGCCAGCGTGCCCAGCCCCGAGACGGGGTTTTCTCAGGGGAGTGCCCCTCCCAGAGGAGGTTTCAGGTGAGGCTGACTCTGTCGGCTGGTGTGGCTCAGTGGTGGAGCATCAGCCTGTGAAAATAGCTCTGTCAGCCTCTTCTCGCTCCGGACGTTCTGGGAACAGGCGGTAAGTCTGGGGGTTCACTGGCAAAGAAACAGAATGCATTTCCCCGCGGGGAGAAGGGGTCTGGGGCGGGGACGGGCCTGCGGGGCCGTGGTGCGGCCCAGGCTCTGGCCTCGGCCTGCTGAGCTCACTTCTCTGTGCTCGGGTTTTACCGCACGACAAAAAGCCAAAGCCAAGGTCGGACCCGTGCAGGGTAATCTCCGTGGGAAATTATTTTCGGAATTCTTTATGAGGCCAACAGAAAATTACTGAGTTTTGAAAAGTATTTTCTATTATTCCCGTTTCTGAACATCAGAGAAGCGCACGCGGGTCCCGCAGTAAGCCAGGGGCTGTCCGTGCCTCCCCCGGGCGCAGTGCAGGCCTCCGGCCCGGCCCACAGTCAGGGCCGTCCGCATGTTCGCAGCGGCAGGTCTGCCCAGACCCGGGGAAGCCATGGGCCTTCGGGCTTAGAGGCTCGCGAGTCCTCAGCCGCTCCGATTGCCGTGGCCCCTGCGGCTCGCGCTCCGCGTGCGCTGCCCCGGCCCGGTTCCAGCCCGGGGGCCAGGCGTGGCGCCCAGGGACCGCCCCAGTCACCACCTCCGCTCAGCCTGCGGCTGCCCCAGAGCCCCAGGTGGCGGGGCGGGCCGAGCCGAGCGCTTACGGAAAGAGCCGAGGGCCAGGGAGGGGCAGAGGCGGGGCCGGTGGGGGGCGGGACTGGAGGGGGGGCCGAGCGTGTACGGAAATGGCCGAAGGTTTAGGAAAGCCCAGGGCCTGGGAGGGCAGAGGCGGGCCGCGGGGAGGGCGGGGCCGCGGGGAGGGCGGGGCCGCGGGGAGGGCGGGGCCGCGGAGAGGGCGGGGCCGCGGGGAGGGCGGGGCCGGGGGGAGGGCAGAGGCGGGCCGCGGGGAGGGCGGGGCCGCGGGGAGGGCGGGGCCGCGGGGAGGGCGGGGCCGCGGGGAGGGCGGGGCCGCGGGGAGGGCGGGGCCGCGGGGAGGGCGGGGCCGCGGGGAGGGCGGGGCCGCGGGGAGGGCGGGGCCGCGGGGAGGGCGGGGCCGCGGGGAGGGCGGGGCCGCGGGGAGGGCGGGGCCGCGGGGAGGGCGGGGCCGCGGGGAGGGCGGGGCCGCGGGGAGGGCGGGGCCGCGGGGAGGGCGGGCATGGTAGGTCCGGCCGGTCCCCTGCACCCGGAGCCGCCCCGCCCGCGGCCACCCCGGGAAGCCCTTGGGGACCGGACTGCCTTGAGGACCCGGCCGCCCGGCCTGAGCGCGGCGCCCAGACCCGCTCGGTCCCGCAGCCCCGGGAGGCCGGTGTGTCCGGGACGGGTCCCCGCTGCAGGCAGCTGGCTGCCGGCCGGATCCCCACTGCGCCGGGCGGGCGTGTGCACCCGGGCCTGGCAGGAGGGAGGCGGGCGGGGTCTGTCCAGGCCTATGCCCATCCCCTAAGCTCCGGGCCGGACCCGCCGCGCCCAGGACCTCCCAGCGGGGCCCCAGCCCGGGCGCCCCCACTTCACCCGTCCCCACCTGCGCCTCCCCGGCACACCCCGAGGCCGCGGCTCCGGAGGGCGGGCAGAGCCCAGTGGGCAGTGAGCCCAGGCAGCCCGGGCCGCCCCCGGGCTGGGACGGCGCTGACCTGTCCGAGCGGGTGACCACCCCAGCGAGGACCGCAGCCCGACCGCCAGGCTCCCGCTCCCCCGCCCGCCCAGAGCTGCCAGCGGGCTGGCCGCGGGGCTGACCGCAGGGCTGACGCTGGACCGGGCAGCTCTCCGGGGAAGAGGACAGCGACCCCAAGGCCACGGGCACCAGGCCCAGCCATTCAGAGCCAGGCCCACGTGGACTGCATTCCGCGGCATAAGAACGGCAGATGGGGAACCGAGGGCTTCGGGGTCTACGGGCTGGGCCCTGGAGTCACAGCACCTCCTGCGCAGTGGCAGGAGGCTCCACGCCAGAAAGTACGGAAATTAGAGCTTGTGGCCCAGGCAGGGAAGAACCTTCTAGGTCACCCAGGAGTCCTGGTTCTCTGTCCCTTTGACATTTATCCCCAGACTTCCTTCTGCCAGAGGCTTGGTACCAGGGGAGGAGGAGGGAGGGAGGGAGGGAGGGACAGGGAGGGAGGTACATGGAAGGAGGGAGGGAGGGACATGGTGGGAGAGAGGGTGGGAGGAGGGACAGGAAAGGAGGGAGGGACTAGGAGGGAGGGGCAGGAAGAAAGGGAGGGAAGGAGGGAGGGAGGGAGGGAGGGAGGGACAAGGAGGGAGGGGCGTCCTGCGGTCCAGCCCTGGTGAGACAGACAGCCCTCTGGTCGCCCTCCATCCTCCGCGCTCAGCCTGCTGGGCCCCAGAGGAGCCCACACCCCATCATTCAGCTCAGGCCTTGCCCGCCGCCGCTCCCTGCCTGGGGCCTGGTCTCCGATCGGATGAGCCCCCTCCTCCGCCCACGGAGAGGGACCGAGGGGAAAACAGGCCCATTGTTGTCCGGGGCCCGGCACAAAGGGACGCTGTGCGGGCTGGGAGTCCCCTGCCCCCACTGGGCTGGGCGGCTGCCCATCTGACCGCTGGGTGCTGGCTGCCCGGCCAGGCCTCCTCTCCTCTTATCTCTCCCTTACCTCCCCTCGCCCTGTGGCCTGCTCTCCCGCCTTTGTTATCGGGACAGGAATGTTCCAGTGAGCACAGCAGCCCCTGTGCTGGGACCTGGGGTGACCCCGCCCGCCCCTGCTCCCCGGTGACCCTCTCCCCATTGGGTCTGGTTCAGGACCTGGGCTGAGGGTGCCTGCACAGACACCGCGGTCACCAGCCCTGGGGAGAGATGGGGTGCTGGGGTTTCCCAGGAGGCCCCCTCCTGGCGGGGACCACGGCCCGGGTAGTGAAGGGGGCGGGCTGACCGGGTGACGGGGTGCTTACCTGCCTGCCTGTTCCCTGTCTCCCACGTTCCCCTTCTGCAGGTGCTCCCCTCGGTGGCTGAGTCTGCACTGAGTGCTCTCTCTGCTGTCACCTGGTTCCAGTGACGAGGCTGTGGCTGTGGCCTCCAGCCAGGGGCATAGAGAAATGCAGCCCCTAGGAGACCTAGAGACTCATTGCTTATAATTATAACGATACTTTGTTTCCTTTTTCTATTTACTTATTTTAATATAGATTTTTTTTTGTATTGATTTCAGAGAGGAAGGGAAAGGGAGAGGTAGAAACACACACACACACACACACACACACACACACACACACACACACATATATATATATATATATATATATATATATATATATATATATATATATATATATATATAAAAGGCTAATATGCAAAGTGTCCCTGTAGGCGTTCTACCCAGAGACTGGGAGTTCAATTGCTTGCTATGATGTGTGCTGACCACCAGGGGGCGATGCAGAACGAAGGAAGGTCCCAGCCAGCAGCTGGAAGGCCCTGATGGGCGCCAGGCCTAGGGACCCTCCCTGTTTACGAATTTCATGCACTGGGCCTCTGGTCCATGATGAGAGAGAATCACTCACCAGCTGCCTCTGCAGGCCCCACACCAGGGATCCAGCCCACAACCTGGGCCCGAGCCCTGACCAGGAATCAAACCCTGACCTCCTGGCTCATAGGTGGGTGCTCAAGCACTGAGCCACACTGGCCGGTTCAGTTTCCTTTTTAATCGTAAACTAACAAAGGCTCTGGGCACAGACCAGCGGCCTCCTGAGCTTCCCCCGGACCGCTGCCCCGGCCGGACCTGCTCAGGGTCCCACACCCACCGGGGCGGCACTAGGTTTGCAGGCCCCCGTGGCCTGCGCCCTGCGGGAGGGCAGAGGGGGCAGCCAGCGGGAAGGGGAGCACGCCTCCACCACCTCCCAGCAGCTCTTCCCGGCCACGGAATGCGGCCACTGCTCCCGGGAAGTCCCGGGAAATAGCTTGCGGCTCCGGAGCCTGAGCAACCCCTGGGGATTGTGTGAACCTGCACTCCCAGCCCGGGCTTGGCGGTCTGACCTCCCCGGGCCGGCCGCCGGGGGCAGGGGGCAGGGGGCTGGGGCAGGGGCAGGGGCAGGGCGGGTCTGGGCGGGAGGGGCGGTGCTCCGGGGTCTGCCCGCGCCCCCCCGCCCCCGCGGGCGCCGCCGGGCGGGGTGCGGGCTCCGGGCCGCGGGCGGGGCGCGGGGGCCACGTGGCCGCTCAGGAATGCGCTGGCGCGGGGGCGGGGCGCGGACGGAGAACGGGCAGGCACCTCAGCCAATAGGCTCTCGGTGCCGCCCGGGCCTGCCAATCAGGACGCGGGGGCGGAGCTCCCTCCCCGTGGGCGGGGCCGGAGAGCATCCCGGGGCGGCGGGCAGAGGGGCGCCGGAGGGACGGCGGGTCCGGCGGTGAGTGCGGCCCGGGGTGGGTTCCCTGTTTGGGGTCGCGGGCTGGGCGTCCCCCGGCGTGGGCGGGGTGCCCGCTGTCCCGCCGCAGGCCGCGCGGTTAACGGCCGCGGGCCGAGCCCGACTCCAGCCGGCGGCCCCGACGGCGGGCGGTGTGCGGGGAGCGGTCCCCCCGGAGCGGACCCCGTTTCCGGGGAGCCCTCCTCCGGGCGCGGTGGGGGGCGGGGGGCTTCGGGCGGGGCGGGGCGTGGGGTGTGGGGTGCGGGGGGAAGCCCGGGGGCCCGCGGGGAGCCGCGCGGGATGCGCGGAGGTGTTCGGGGCGCAGCCCTCGGGGTGTCCGCGGAGGCTGAGTCCCTGGCCGCGGAGGTGACAGCGTCACTGGGAGCAGCCCCGGTGGGTGCGGGTCCCGCCGGGAACGGCCCCGCGGCCCCGCCCGGTCCCCAGGCCGGTGCCTGCCCACCTGCCGCCCCTCCCTCCGGGGCTGCGCGCGGGGCGGGGCCGGCGGAACGGAGCCCTGGCTTCTCCTAGGAGGTGGGGTCCGGGGCAGCGCAGGCGGTGCACGGCGGGGTGCCCGGCGGGGTGCCCGGCGGGGTGCCCGGCGGGGTGCACGGCGGGGTGCACGGCGGGGTGCACGGCGGGGTGCACGGTCCTGCCGGAGCAGAAGGCTCTCCCCGGTCAGGCAAAGGGCGTCCTGCTTCCCTGCGCTGGGCCCACAGCCTGCGGTCCTGCAGGAGCCACTCCCTGTCCCTCCAGGAAGGCCGCTGTCCACACAGCGCTTAAGTGCACGGCCTGGAAGATAACTCTTTTTTCTGAAAAGTATATTTTATTGATTTTTTAGAGAGGAAGGAAGAGAGAGAGTTAGAAACATCGATGAGAGAGAACATCGATCAGCTGTCTCCTGCACACCCCCCACTGGGGACGTGCACGCAAGACACACGCCCTTGACCGGGATCGAACCCGGGACCCTTCACTGACACTCTGTCCACTGAGCCACACCGGCCAGGGCTGGGGGATGACTCTTATTGGGAAAGACCATTGAGAGGAACCCGTGTATGCTTCGCAGTGTGATGGCCGCCGAGCTCTGACTGTGGCTGGCCGGGGCCTGGGACGTGGCGAGTGGCCGTCCCTGGTCAGCACAGACGCCCGATTGTGGTCAGCAGGAAGGTGGTGGTGGCAGATGCTGCTCATAATCAATCGGGGCGTGTAGCCAGGCTTTTTATCTGATAAGAGGGAAGGCTGACTTTCTGGTTTGCCCAACTTCACGCGCTGCTATTTTGAGAGGCAGTTCCCTGAGGAGGTATTTCTGCGGAGCGGTTAGAGGGGGTGAGGTTAGAGGGGACGCTGTGGGCATTGTGGGCAGAGGCGCCCTGTGGGGCTGGGGACTGCTGCCCTCCCGTCCGGGCATCTCAGACCCCCGCTTACCCCCAGCATGGCCGGAGGGCAGGCGTGTGAACGTGCTTCGCACAGCTAGAGCGCAGGGCGGTGCAGTGATTCCGGCTCACTCCTCTGTCGGTGACAGTTTGGAAAACATGCTGCAGGCACCGGGAGCCTGCTGGGTGCGAGGTGGTTCTATTGCACAGGGGGCGGGGGGCTGCCGCCAAAATACTCACAGTGCTCCTTTAGGTGTGAAGCATTCCTCTTCCGTGAGCCGCTTCTGATACTAGACATGGCTTTTTATTTTTTTAAAATATATTTCATTGATTTTTTTTTTTTACAAGAGGAAGGGAGAGGGATAGAGAGTTAGAAACATCGATGAGAGAGAAACATCAATCAGCTGCCTCCTGCACACCCCCTGCTAGGGATGTGCCCGCAACCAAGGTACATGCCCTTGACCGGAATGGAACCCGAGACCTTTCAGTCCCCAGGCTGACACTCTATCTGCTGAGCCACACCGGTTATGGCTAGATGCGGCTTTTTAAAGTAAAATACAGCGTCCCCGCTGCCATGCTGTGCAGTGGCGGTGGTGAGAGGGTGTGGGAAGGCCGAGCTTTCAGTCCGGCTCAGAGCGACTCCCTGGGAGCTGAGCCCGTGCTCCCTCCGGGGCTGCCACCCGGGGGCACAGCCGCAGCCTCAGCCCTCCGCTCAGTGAGTCTCCTGGGAATTCGTGCACAACACAGGACTGGCACCCTGCCCCCCGGCCCCATGCAGCCAGGCCTCCTGCCTCCTGGGCACAGGCTGTGCTTTTAAAAAGTTTATTTAAATACATTTTTATGGATGTCAGAGAGGAAGGGGGAGGGAGAGAGACAGCAACATCCATGAGGAGAGAGAATCATGGACTGGCTGCCTCCTGTACGCCCCCCCTGGGGATGGAGCCCACAACCCGGGCCTGTGCCCTGGCCGGGAATTGAACGGTGACCTCCTGGTTCATAGGTCGGTGCCCAACCACAAGCCACGCCGGCCGGGCAGGCTGTGCTTCTGACGGGCGGGAGGCTGGCTGTCTGGCCGTGGGGACAGGGCCCTCACAGGTGGATGTGGAAGCCCCTTCACGTCCCGCGTGGTTCAGGGTTCCGGTTCAGGGTCCGGGTACTGGAGAAGGCTGCACACAAATGGAAAGAGAGTTGTGAGAAGCATTAATTTGGGAGATGGGGGCCGGGATGGGAGGATACTCCTCGCTCTGGCTTTCCCTCCCTTTTATTAAGATTAAAGTGATAGGATACACCCGTTTCCCCTGGGCGGGAAACTCCAATCAAAGCCAGTCGGTGAATTTAGGACTAACCGGTGGGGGCTGCTTCAACTACCAATGTCTAGTGATTAGCTCTGACCCTTCGGAGCAACTATGGTGGACCAGCCCTGCGGACTCCCTGTCCACAGCTCTCTGCTATTAAAACAATCATCGGCTTCCGGCAGTGGTCATCATTATTATCTTATTATTTTATTTTTTATTTTTTTATAAATCTTTATTGTTCATATTATTACATGTGTTCCTCATTTTTTCCCCTCCATTGCTCCCCTCCACCAGGTTTCCACCCCACCCTCTGCCCTTTCCCCACCCCCCATTGTCCTCATCTATAGGTACACAGTTTATGTTCAGTCTCTTCCCGCATCCCCCCTCTCCTTTTCCCTGAGAATCGTCAGTTCACTCCCCTTCCATACCTCTGATTCTATTATATTCACCAGTTAATATTGTTCATCAGATTTTTTTTAATTCTCTTGGTTTTTAGATTCACTTGTTGATAGTTACATATTTGTTGTTCATAATTTTTTTAAAAATATATTTTATTGATTTTTCACAGAGAGGAAGAGAGAGGGATAGAGAGTTAGAAACATCGATGAGAGAGAATCATCGATCAGCTGCCTCTTGCACACCCCCTACTGGGGATGTGCCCGCAACCAAGGTACATGCCCTTAACCGGAATCGAACCCAGGACCTTTCAGTCGGCAGGCCGACGCTCTATCCACTGAGCCAAACCGGTCCTGGCTGTTGTTCATAATTTTTATCTTTATCTTCTTCTTCCTAAATACCCCCCTTCAGCAATTCATATAATTCTGGTTTGGCGGTGATGAACTCCTTTAGCTTTTTTTTTTTTTATTAATGAAGCTCTTTATCTGGCCTTCAATTCTGAGTGATAGCTTGCTGGGTAGAATATTTTGGGCTATAGGTTCTTGCTATTCATCACCTTGAATATTTCTTGCCATTCCCGTCTGGCCTGCATGGTTTCTGTTGAGAAATCAGCTGACAATTGTATGGGTGCTCCTTTATAGGTAACTACCTGCTTTGTTCTTGCTGCTTTTAATATTCTCTCTTTCTCTTTTGCTCTTGGAATTTTAATTATGATGTGTCTTGGTGTGGTCCTCTTTGGATTCCTTTTGTTTGGGGTTCTGTGTGCTTCCTGGACTTGTAAGTCTAATTCTTTCACCAGGTGGGGGAAGTTTTCTGTCACTATTTCGTCCAGTATGTTTTCATTATCTTGCTCTCTCTCTTCTTCTGGGACCCCCATAATTCTGATGTTGGTTTGCTTGAAGTTGTCCCAGAGGTTTCTTACATTATCTTCAACTTTCTGGATTCTCTTGTCTTCTTGTTTCTGCGGAGGAGTGTCTTCTGGCTCTTTAAGTTCCAAATCTTTGACTTGATTCTTGCGATCTTCCATTCTGTTCTTAGAACTCTGTATAATATTATTTCAGACAATGTATTCTTTATTTCTAGTTGATCCCTTATTATTTCTACTTGATTCCTTATTATTTCTAGTTGATCCCTTTTCATATCTTCATAGGTCTTATTTATTTTATCAGCCTTTTCTAGGAAAGTCTTGAAAAACTTTATAAGTGTGGTTTTGAACTCTATATCCAGTCTCTTTTTGTCCTCCATTTCTTTTGTTTGTGATCTCTTTCCTTGTCTTGGCATTTTCACAGCTTCCCTGAGTTGGTAGCCTTAAAAGTCTCTGTGTTCAGCTTGGATGGGGCGGAGTTTCAGGGTGGAGCCTACAGCCTTGGCATCCAGTCAGCCATGCCCTATGAGGCTCCTGAGTCTCAGTGTTCCTCAGGGTCCTTCGGTACTTGCTGCAAGCACCTCTGAGAGAAAGGTGCCCTTGAGTTTCGCCCGCTACCAAACAGTCTATGCTCTCCCCCAATGAGCCCAGAACTGATCCAGCAGCACAGTCAACTGTCCGTTCTCTGCGTGCAATGTGTGCGCCTCCGGAACTTCCTTTCACTGCTCCCCTGAGTTTCCGCTTTACAGCCCAGACTCCCTCCCTATGAGCCTGGGTCCCCAGGGTCTGGCCTAGAACTGGGGTTCAGAGCAGTCGGAACTGGGGCTCAGCACAATCCGGAGCTTTTATCTCCTTCCGTCCAGGGAACACCAGCCAGGAACTCAGCCTCCCCCTCCTTTCTGGCTCCGTCCTCTCCCTGTGCATACCGTGTCTCCGTACCTTGGGCTTTTACAGCTCCTCTGCTTTTCCTTCTGGTTTTCTCTTGTTGTAGAATTTCCAGTCAGTCGACTTTCCTGTAGTTCTGGGTAATGTCCATTTTGTATTTTAGTTGTATTTTATTGAAATTGTTGTGTGAGGCTGCAGTTAGGTGTTACCTGTGCCGCCATCTTGGTTTCTCCTCCATCATTATTATTTTATTTATTTATTTATTTATTTATTTTTAAAATATATTTTATTGATTTTGTACAGAGAGGAAGGGAGAGAGATAGAGAGTTAGAAACATCGATGAGAGAGAGTCATCGATCAGTTGCCTCTTGCACACCCCCTACTGGGGATATGCCCGCAACCAAGGTACATGCCCTTGACCGGAATCGAACCCGGGTCCCTTCAGTCCCCAAGCCGACGCTCTATCCATTGAGCTAAACCGGTCCCGGCCATCATTATTATTTTAAAGAACGCAGCATGGACGGTCGGACCCCAGAGCCAGGTGTATGCGTGAGTTTTGTGCTCTGATCCCTCGCTGGGATGGACAGGAGCCGGCTGACAGGAGCGGCCGGAAGGGCGTCCGGACGGAAGTGCCAGTGCTGCTGCTGTCCCAGCCTGTGGACTGCCTTCGGGCTCGGATGGGGAAGCGGTGTGGCTTCAGCCGGTCCGGGCTCAGGACCCCGAGGCAGCGGCTGGAAGGGGTGTTTACCTCACGTGGGACTCGAGCCCATTGGAGAGGACCCTTCCGGCTGGTTGGACGGCTCTGTCTCTGGGGCCGCTTGGTGGGACCCCAATCCGCCATCCTCTTCCTTCCTTCCCCCCGGTGTGCCAGTGGCCTGAGTGCGTAGGGCACCCCCCGATCGGAGCCCTGGGGTCAGTGAGGCCTGTGAGCTGTCAGGACCTGAGCCCCGGGGGTCAGTGAAGCCTGTGAGCTGTCAGGACCTCAGTCCCGGGGTCAGTGAGGCCTGTGAGCTGTCAGGACCTCAGTCCCGGGGTCAGGATCGGAGCCCCGGGAAGGTCTCCCTGCGGTGTGCGGCCTCCGGAGCAGACTGTGCTGGAGCCAGGCAGGTGCAGGCAGGAGCCAGCCACAGGGAGCCGCTGTCTCCAAGGGGCCACGAGGGACCACCTTCTGATGCCACCGCTGCCATGCCCTGCTCAGACTCCATTCTCCTGCGGCTGTGGGGCAGCCAGAGACGCAGAAAGAGAAACAGGCCGCCTGCAGAGACTGCGTTACAGGAGCAGCAGCCTCGATCTCAGTCCTGGGCAACCGTTCTTCACTCAGAACCCGCAGTGGCCCTGGCTGGTGTGGCTCAGTGGATAGAGCATCAGCCTGTGGACTGAAGGGTCCGGGATTCAATTCTGGTCAAGGGCACATGTCGGATTGCAGGCTCGATTCCCATTTGGGGGCATGCAAGAATCAGCTGATCTATGGTTCTCTCTTATCATTTATGCCTCTCTGTCTCTCTTTCTTCCTTTCTGAAGCCAATCCTATATAATAAAATCCTAATATACTAAGTGTCTGGTTGTCCTGTAGTCTGTTTAACCAATCAAAGTGACATATGCTAATAATATGCTAAGGCCGCTCAACCACTCACAATGATGTGCACTGACCACCAGGGGGCAGACGCTCCAACTGGTCGGTTAGCTCAGTGTTTTTCAACCTTTTTTGGGCAAAGGCACACTTGTTTCATGAAAAAAATCACGAGGCACACCACCATTAGAAAATGTTAAAAAATTTAACTCTGTGCCTATATTGACTATATATAAAGTAATTCTCTTGAATAGGAATCAAATAAACACAAAGAAAGTATTTTATAATTACTTTATTATGAAATATTAAGTAAACAAAATAGTGAAAAATTATAAAATTCTTGTCTTGTCTGCACCTACGGCACACCAGGCAATATCTCACGGCACACTAGTGTGCCGCGGAACAGCGGTTGAAAAACGCTGGGTTAGCTTGCTGGTGGGGTCTGGCCGATCGATCGGGACTGAGCAAAACTGGCCAGACACGCCCTGGAGCCCTCCCTCCGCCCCTCCCCAGCTGGCCGACCTCCCACGTCCCGCCTAAGCCCCGATCATGCACAGGTCAGGTTCCTCGGCCTGGCCTGCACCCTCTCGCAATCCAGGACCCCTCAGGGGATGTTGGAGAGCCAATTTGGGCCCCATCCTACAGGCCAGGCCGAGGGACCCCACTGATGCATGAATTCGTGCACCGGGCCTCTAGTAAAAATATATTAAACAGAACCACACCAAACCCCACAGTGCTGGCTGGAGGAGGAGGAAGCCACACTGCACCCCTTGGCCTGTGTCTGGAGGAGGAGGGGTTCTGGGGGTGACCCGGGCCGGTGGGGAGCTCTGGGGGTGACCCGGGCCGGTGGGGAGCCCCGGCTGCCGCTGGGGCTGGGCGGGGCGGGGACAGGACCCTGGATTCCTCCGGGTGTTTCCGGAGGTTCTGTCCTGTGGCCTGTGACCGGCAGGGGCTGTGACTGACCCCCGTCCCCCCTGGCGCTGGCGCTGGTGCTGGGCGCCTGTGGGCTAGGGCAGCTCGCACCCGCCCTGATGGCCTCTCTCCTCCCACAGGGCTGCCCAGGGCCAGGCCGGGCTCCGGAGCCGCACAGCATGGACCCCCCGGAGCCGGAGCGGGAGCCGGAGCGGGAGCCGGAGCCGCCTGCCCCCGCTGCCGCCGCGGAAGGTAAGGCTGGGCCTCCCCGGGGTCCCCGGAGACTGCGTTCTCGCTGCGGGGCCTCCTGGCGGGCGTCGGCCGTCAGGGCTGCTGGGCCGGGTCTGCCTGTGGCTGTTGAACTGGGAATGAGGGGGACCAGTCCTGCTCCCACCACCGCCCTCACAAACGGACGGCCACCCCCACCCCCAGCGTGCCCTCCTGCGGCCTCACCAGGGGGCCTTTCCCAAACCACAGCTCGGGGTGCGGGACCCCAGGATGCCGAGCTCTGAGCCCTGGGGGGGAGGGGAGGGACTGGGCGGGCGGTGAACGGCATTCACAGCTGCCCCAGCTGTTCCTGCCCTGGGCGGGGGTACCCGGAGGTGTCACACTGGGTTCACTTCTGGCTCCGGTTCTGTGTGTGTGTGTGTGGGGGGGGTCTGCGTGTCCGGGCTGGTGCGGGTGCCGGGCAGCGGCAGCCACGGGGACCTCCGCAGGGAGCTCAGACCTGGGACAGCTGGGGGGGTGAGCCAGCCCGGGGGCGAGGGCATTAGGGGGTGGCCGTGAGGGCCTGGCCTTGGTCTGGGGGACCTCCCCTTCAGCACAGGCTGTGCCGGTGCCCCCGCAGCGGCTGCCACCCGGTGCCACCCGCGGCCCGGAGGAGCGGAGGACTGCAGCCCTGTGGGAGGCCCAGGCCGCTCCTCCTACAACACTCCTTTGTTTAAACAATGGAAGATTGAGCAACAAAATAGCCTACCCCAGACAGGAGAAACACTGCGTCTTAGATGAAACTTTCCTGCTAGAATGAACTCTGCTCTTAGGCCTCAGGGCGAAGTGGATGACTTTTATCTCTTCTCTCCCTGGTCCTCTCTGTGCTGAGCTGGGGGCTGGGCTGGGGGCTGGCCTGGGTGCTGGTCTGGGGGCTGGGCTGGGGCTGGCCTGGGTGCTGGGAGCTGGGCTGGGGGCTGAGCTGGGGGCTGGCCTGGGGGCTGGCCTGGGGGCTGGGCTGGGGGCTGGGCTGGGGGCTGGGCTGGGGCTGGCCTGGGTGGGCAGTAAGGCTGTGAGTGGGCGGAGCCGCCTGGAGGGCTGTGGGCACAGGGGGCGGCCTGTCCCCGCGGAGTCCTGCTGTGGGCGCTCGCTGGGGGCCAGGCCTGTGTCACAGGCCAGAGGGGACCTGGAGCGGTGGCTGCGGGTCTGGTTGGCTCAGGCACGGGGCAGCTGGGCGGGCTCTGGCAGACGGATGCCCACGCCCTGCCCTGGGCCCCCTCCCCGGCTTTAGGCTGCCCAGAACCCTAACGGACTAGCACCCCTGGGATTGGAAACGTGGCATTTTCACTGTGTGACTCACCGTGGGAAGCAGAAACCTCTGTGCCACTGAACTATGCCACGGGGGCCGGCCGGTGTGGCTCAGTGGGTTGAGCGTCGCCCCTCACCAAGAGGTCACCGTTGGGTTGCCAGTCGGGGTGCATGAGGTCCCTGCGAGCGAGCGAGTGAGGCACAGGCTGGGCCTGGGGTTCCCCCCAGGACAGGGATGCGGACGGCAGTGTGCTCTGGGGCAGCTGTGTGAGCTTCGTGCTCCGGGGGCGGACTGGGGGTGCAGTGGCGATGCGGACGGCAGTGTGCTCTGGGGCAGCTGTGTGAGCTTCGTGCTCCGGGGGCGGACTGGGGGTGCAGCGGCCGCCCCCCAGCTCCCGCCATCCTCCGTGGGCAGGGACAGCGCCCGGCGTCCAGGCCCCGGCCCCTCGGAGGCACTGCGCGAGGCACGTGGTTTAAAGGAACTTAAACCTTCGGGGAATTTCTTACCACTTTCATTCTGATTGGGATTCTACTTGGAGTTCTATTGGGGGGGAAATTAATGTTCGTGGTGGGAAGATATTTGAAACCACTCAGCTGCTCCTCCTTCATTCACTCACTCATTCAGGCACTTGTCACTCTCTCGCTCATTCATTCACTCATTCATTCATTCACTCATTCATTCTTCATTCACGCACTCACTCACATATTCACTCACTTATTCACACATTCACTTAGTCATTCACTCACTCACTCACTCACTCAGTCACTCACTCAGTCACTCACTCACTCACTCACTCAGTCATTCACTCACTCACTCACTCACTCACTCAGTCATTCACTCACTCACTCACTCACTCACTCATTCACTCACTCACTCACTCAGTCATTCACTCACTCACTCACTCACTCACTCATTCACTCACTCACTCACTCACTCAGTCATTCACTCACTCACTCACTCACTCACTCACTCATTCACTCACTCACTCACTCACTCACTCAGTCATTCACTCACTCACTCACTCACTCAGTCATTCACTCACTCACTCACTCACTCACTCAGTCATTCACTCACCCACTCACTCACTCAGTCATTCACTCACTCACTCACTCACTCATTCACTCACTCATTCACTCATTCACTCACTCATTCACTCATTCACTCACTCATTCACTCACTCACTCATTCACTCACTCACTCACTCAGTCATTCGCTCACTCACTCACTCACTCACTCAGTCATTCACTCACTCATTCACTCACTCACTCAGTCATTCACTCACTCACTCACTCACTCACTCTTTGCACAAGTGCCTGGGGAGTGAGCAGCCGGCAGTCCAGTCTCACCGGGAGCTGCGTGGCGAACAGGGCAGCTGTCCTCAGGTGTGACCCACAGAGGCGCTGCCTCCTGTTTGGGGGGGTGGTGAGCATCCCCACGTAGACCTGAGGACATGGGCACACACTGTCCCCTTCATGGGGGGTGCGTTTTAGGGCCCGAAGCTCACTCTTCCCTTCCTCCCTTCACAAGCGTTTAGGAGCGGTTTTGGGCCTCACCTTTCAAAGCTCCGTCTGTCTAAGAAAGTTTCCTAGGAACCACTTGGGGGTGTGAATGTTGACGAGTGAGTTTGCCGACCTCTGTGCTGGTACATGAGTGCGAAGAGACACATTACCAACGCGTTCTCGTAGCTCGTCAGGAGCTCCCTCCGCGGTGCCGAGCACCTTCAGCCGCAGCTCTGTCGCCCTAAGAGGCTCATTGCAGGTGTCTAGCCCCGTGGTCGGCAAACTCGTTCGTCCACAGAGCCAAGTACCAACAGCACAATGATTGAAATTTCTTTGGAGAGCAACATTTTAAAAAATATATATTTTATTGATTTTTTTACAGAGAGGAAGGGAGAGAGATAGAGAGCTAGATACATCGATGAGAGAAATACATTGACCAGCTGCCTCTTGCACACCCCCTACCGGGGATGTGCCCGCAACCAAGGACATGCCCTTGACCGGAATCGAACTTGGGACCTTTCGGTCGGCAGGCTGATGCTCTCCACTGAGCCACACCGGTTTTGGCAAGAGCCACATTTTTTAAACAACTTCTTCTCACGCCACTTCTTCAACATAGATTCCCCCAGGCCGTGGTGTTTTGTGGAAGAGCCACACTCAAGGGGCCAAAGAGCCGCGTGTGGCTCGTGGGCCGCAGTTTGACGACCATGGTCCCAGTCGGAAAGACCACCTTTCATCGTAAGACCTCTGGTTCTTCAAACCTGTCCCGGCACTCACGTCTCCTCACGACTCCAGCTGTTTCCTGGAGACGGTGCCCGGCGACGGCCACGGGGAGGAACGCGCACGGAAGGCTCTGGGGGGGCGGCCGTGGGAGGCCGCACGCACACGCCTCTCGGACTGGGCCTTTCGGACCCCCGTCCCGTGTGTGCCGTCGTTGTAAAGCACGGGAAAGCGGGAGCGTGTTCTGGAATGTCCCGGGTCCTGTGTGCCTCGGACCGGTGGGGGGGGCCGCCCGGGGTCCCGGTCCCCTCCCCGGGGCAGGGAGGGCGGGCTCTGCCCCCTCTCCCGCGGACTCCCTCCTCCGCCGGGAAGGAAGCGTCTGCTTCCTCCGACGCCGGAGGGCCCCTCCTCCTCCGGCGGGAGCCTCCGGACGGTGCTCTTGCTGCTGTTTGTGTTTTCTTTATTTTTATTGATGTCGGAGAGGAAGGAGAGGGAGGGAGAGACATCCCTGATGAGAGAATCGCTGGTCAGCCGCCTCCTGCACGCCCCACCCTGGCGATGGAGCCCACAACCCGGGCCTGTGCCCTGACCGGGATCCAGCCGGGACCTCCTGGTTCCCAGGCCGATGCTCAGCCACGGAGCCACTCGGGCCGGCTGGAAGTTTGTACCTTTGGATGCCCTCACCCACTTCTTTTTAAAGAAAATACTTATACATTTAAAATATATATATATATATTTTATTGATTTTTCACAGAGAGGAAGGGAGAGGGATAGAGAGTTAGAAACATCGATGAGAGAGAAACATGGATCAGCTGCCTCTTGCACACCCCCTACTGGGGATGTGCCCGCAACCAAGGTACATGCCCTTGACCGGAATCGAACCTGGGACCTTTCAGGCCGCAGGCCAATGCTCTACCCACTGAGCCAAACCGGTTTTGGCAATACTTATACATTTAATCTTAAGTGTTTTTACACGTAACACACAGAACACCGGTCACCATAGAGGCGTGCAATGCCACTGTGCCCCCTTTCAGTTCCAGGCATGCATTTCCCCCACAGGTTTTCAAAGAGCCCGCTCTGTGATCGGGATTGCGGCCACATAGTTCGTGGAACCTGTGGTTTGTGCTATAAAAGCTGGCACATCCACAGGCCTTTGTCCCCCCGACCCCCGGCCCCACCGCCCCCCGCCCCCCCCCCCCCCCCCCCCCCCCCCGCCTCCCGGAAGAGCAGCCTGGACAGAGCTGCCGGGGGTGACGAAGCTCTTGGCCCAGGTTCCGCCCGAGGGTCCTTGTGTCCCAGGGACGGGAACCAGGGAGGTAAACTGAGGAAAGTGCCCTTCCTCCTCCTCCTCCCCGCGGGGAGCTTGGGGCGCCTGAGAGGATGTCAGAGCGCCAACCCCCAAGCCCAGCCCGAAGGTCCCCCGCACAGGGCGGCCGGCACCTCGAACCCAGCCGTCTGTCCTGCTGGAAGGGGTTCTGCTGGAAACACCTGTGAACACGTCGTCTGTCAAACTGCAGGAAACGAAGTGAAACACGACACGAACAATAACGAGGAGGAGGAGGAGGGAGAGCAGTTCGACTTTGACAGCGGAGATGAGGTTCCGGAAGCGGACAGAGGGGCCCCGGGCGCCCCCGAGGCCGGGCCCGTGGGAGCCGCCGCCCCCACCAGCTCCGGTGAGTGCCCGGGGACCCCGGACCCAGGCCGCCTGCCCCCCTCCCTCCGGGGCAGGAAGGCCCGCTGGGCCGGGCCTGGAGCCAGGTGTGCCGTCTGGGATGTGGCTGGGCACTTGAACTCACCGCTTCCAGACTGCCAGTCTCGGCGATGCCCGCTCCTCGAGGGAGGTCAGTGTTCCTGGCGTCCATGAGCCGGCCTCCCAGGTGCCGCTGCCCGCGGAGGGCGGTCCGGCTGCTGGGGACCCGAGGCGGGACTTTGCCTGTTGGCACCGAGGGGCCCGGTCCGTCTGTGCCCGGTCCCAGCCTTGTGCTTCCCTGTCTGTAACAGCCTCTCAGCGGCCACGGCCTCCTGCCCAGCGCTCACCTCCCGTCCGTCCGCCCAGAGGGCCCTCCAGAGCCCTGGCACTAGGAGGGGGCGGGGGGACACGGCTGCCCGGGCGCGGGCCTGACGCCGGGTTTGCCTCCAGGCGGGGAAGACGGGACGGGCACCGACGTGGCCGCCCCTGTGGAACCGGCGAAGCCTGGGGCCCCAGCGAGAGTGAACCCCTACTCCGTCATCGACATCACGCCCTTCCAGGAAGAGCAGCCTGTGCCCCCGGAGCCCGAGGCCGAGGAGGAGGGCGTGAGCCCGCCCGTGCCCAGCGGGTACTCCGTGCCCGTGCCCTGCGGCTACGCCGTGCCCTCCAGCCTGCCCGCGCTCCTGCCCGCCTACTCCAGCCCCGTCATCGTGCGCGCCGCGTCCCCGGACGAGGAAGGTGGGCCCTGCCCCTGCCCCGTCCCCGCGCGGGACGGACTTCGTGTGCACACGCGTGTATGCGTGTGTGTATGTGTGTGTGCGCGCGGTGCGCAAGCATGGGGGTGTGGCTGTCAGTGTGAGTCTGTGTAGGAGTGTGGAAATGTGTGTGTGCACGAGTATGTTTGTGCAGAGGTGTGTATGTGTGCATGCATATGTGTGTGTGTGTGTGTGTGTGTGTGCATGACTGTATATGGTGTGTGGGAATGTGTGTGTGAGTGCACGTGTGTGTGGCTGTGTATGTGTGAGAGTGTGTGCATATGTGAGAGCAGGGACGGTTTGGTTGTCCACTATCGCCAACTTAA
This sequence comes from Pipistrellus pygmaeus, assembly GCA_949987585.1. Classification (NCBI taxonomy): domain Eukaryota; kingdom Metazoa; phylum Chordata; class Mammalia; order Chiroptera; family Vespertilionidae; genus Pipistrellus; species Pipistrellus pygmaeus. The sequence continues at coordinate 193,366,628 of OX465304.1, forward strand.
CACCCTGCAGGCCAGTAGTTTCATTGCCAGCTGTACCGAGTGGCCAGGTAAGTTTCTATCGAACGAGTACAAAAAACGTTTTACATACGTGTTAACGGCACGCTTTAAATTACATGCCGGATGCATTTTGAAGTTATTTGTTACATGTTCTTACAAGCTCACATCTCTTTAAAGTATGAGACTCGTACAGCACCGTGTGACGTGAAAACACGAGTGCTCTCGTGACCCGTCCGCAGTGTGAGCATTTCTGCCTGGGACTGAGGTCACACGCAGACACCCCCAATGCGCCCCTCGTCATTCCCGTGGGACGTACGGAACGGAGGGCCTCATGTCCTGTGAGCGCCCTCCGGAGGAGCAGCTGGACAGGGGCCTGTGCCCCAGGGTCGGACACACGCACACACCACGTTGGGTGCCCTTTTACTTCTGCCTGTGTCCGACGCCCCGGGCCATCGCTCTGCGTGTAACCCCACGTGGAAGACATTCCTAAAACCCAAAACCCCTCGAACCCATCACTCACCCACCTTCCTGCTAAGATACGCCGATGGTTGGTCAGAAACAAAGCAGGAAATCATTTTGGGGTGAAAATCAACTTGCCTTTTTATCGGCCTCCGGCAACACAAGTACTTCTCTCTCTCGGCAGAGGCCCCCGAGGCGGTGGAGGACGGCCAGTGCAACTCCCTGAGTTCCGAGGAGCCAGCGAACAGGTACCCGACGGCCCTCCCCGAGGGTCCCGAGCCACGACCGGCCCCTGGCGCCCAGACCGTGGGCCGGCGCAGGGAGGGGCCGGCGGCCGGGCCCCGGGGTGCCTCACCGCTGTCCGTCAGCCTCTGCCCGCGCGCCGGGGCCCACGTGGTCCCCCTGAACCTGGGACTGCGAGACGCCCGTGCCATTCCGTGTGAAGGCGAGCGGTGAGACCTCGGCCGAGGGAAGGAGCCGGGCCGGCCTGCCTCCTCGGCGAGGCGCCGTGGGCCCAGTGTCACAGAGGCTCAGAACCCTCGGGGGAAGAGAAGGGCTTTAACTTGTTTGAGCCAGATTTCACCGAGCCCTCCCCGCTGGTCCACTGACCGGCCTTCCTCTGCCCGGGGTGCCGGGGACCCTCCTGCGCAGACTCCTCTCGCCCCGCGGCCGGGCGGTCAGCGTGGGCAGCGCGCTCAGAGCCGGGGGCCGCGGGCACGTCTGGGGAACGGGCCGCGGGCACGCGGGTGACCCATGTGTACTTCGGGGACGCTCCGCGGCCGCGGGCGGGAGGACGGTCTGGGTGACGTGCTGTCTGCTCTGCAGCGAGGACCGGGCCCAGGCCGAGGACAGCGCCCTCGCCCGCTGGGTGGCCGACCCCGCCAACACCGCCTGGATGGACAGTAAGCCGCCCGCCGCCCGCCAGGGCCGCCCGCACCCCGGTCCTCGCCACTCCCCTGCTGTGCCAGGCTCAGCCCCTTAGCCTTGTGCTCTGCGTCGGGGCTAAAGGTTCTGACATCCGCCACTCACTCCGTCCTTCTGTCACTGGGAGCGCTCCCGCCAGCACGGCGCCCCCTGGTGTTTGTGAAATGGCTGGGGGTTCCTGCCCCAGGCCCCAGCCAGCAGCCCCACCAGACACTGAGACGGCCTCCTCCCGCCAGCTGGTGCCTCTCCCTGGGGGCGGGTGCAGCCACCACGGACCCACGGCGGCCAGGCCTGGCCACGTGTGGTTAGAGAGGGCAGCTGTTTTCGCTGGATTTACTTGTTGTTTTTCGTTTTTTATTAATCCTCACCTGAGGATAGTTTTCCATTGATTTCCAGGGAGAGTGGAAGGGAGAGGGAAAGACAGAGAGAAACACCGATGTGAGAGAGACTCACTGATGGGCTGCCTCCAGCATGCACCCTGACCAGGGTCTGGGTCCGGGAGGAGCCTGCCACTGAGGTACGTGCCCTTGACCGGAACCGAACCCAGGACCCTGTGGTCTGTAGGCCGGCGCTCTCCCCACTGAGCCAACCCGGCCGGGGTGATGCACTCGTTTTTAAATTGTTAAAGGAAAAGCGAACTTGCTTTTCCAGCCGCCTCCTTCCCACCCCTCATTGGCGGGGTGGTTTCCTTCAGTCCGAGCCCACGCCCTGCCCTCCCCACAGGGCTCACGCGTGGCAGGAGCGTGAGCCCGGCCGATGGCTGCAGGACGGCCGGCTCCCTGGGGACGGGCCCTGCCCCAGGACCTGCGCTCGGCGGTCAGCTGTCCTCACAGGCCCTCTCCCTGCAGACGCCGAGGAAGCCGTTTACGACGACGTGCCCAGGGAGGAGTCGGACTCCGAGCCAGGTGGGCCCGTCCACGCTGCGTGTCCGGAGACGGGGGCCGTCTCTCCCGGCGGGCAGATGCCTCCTGTACACACTCCTCTCTCTGCGTGCGCCTGTGTGTCAGTCCGTGTTCTCTGTCTCACAGTGTCCCTGGATCCGTGTGGGGGGCGCACCTGTGTGTGTTCACTGCACAGCACTTCAGAGAGGGTCGTGTCTTCTTTAAATATATCTGTAGTGATCTCAGAGATGGGAGCGAGAAACGTCAGTAAGGAGAGGATCATTGACCAGGTGCCTCCTTCACGCCCACACTGGGGATTGAGCCTGAAACCTGGGCATGTGCCTGTTTAGGCCGGATCGATCCCCAAGGGCCCACAGGGACCAGAGGACTTAACTTCAGGAATCGAACCTGGGACCCTTCAGCCCATAGCATAGACTGATGCTCTGACCACCTAGCAGCACCGGCTGGGACTAGAGGGTCATCTTAATTTCTCTAAAGAAGCAGAAGGAGTTGAAATGTGAGATGTATGAATGAAAAGGCGGGGAACATGTAGGTGAGATGCACCAGCGTACATCTAACAAATGAGAAAGTAGAAGACAGGACTAAGAACGCTCCAGAATTAAAGGAAGACACACGTTCCCGGATGGCAGGGATGCGGCTTCGGAGTGGGCCACACCCGGGCCCGGCGGGTGATGCTGCGGCACTGTGTCCCGACGAGCCCCCAACAGGCCGCAGGCGGGCGGTGCCCCGGGAGCCGTGGTTCGGGGGGGGGGGGGGGGGAGCTGTGTCTCCGGCGGGGGGCGGGGGGGCGGTACGCAGAGCGCCGGGAGAACCCGCCCCCTCTGCCCCGAGCTCTGCCGCCGCCACGGGAGCCTCTCCCAGGAGCGATGGCGACGGAGCCCTCCCCGCCAGACTGGAGAAACACCCGATGTCGTTCCGGTCCAAGGGAAGGGACATGGAACACCAAGGGAAGCAGGAGGACGGTGAGCAGCTGGACTGGCAGACAGTGAGTCCTGGGAGCCGCACCGAGCCGGAGGGGAGCGGAGCCTCAGCGCGGCCCACCCGGATCCGCCGTCCGTGTCCGTGCGATGTTCCGGAGAAGCACGTAGACGCTGGCCTCTGTGTGCCAGGCCAGGCCTGCCGTTGGTGGGCGCCGCTGAAAGGTCAGAAAGAGGATTTACCTTCAGGATTGGTGGAGTGACACCCACCTGGGGCCAGCAAGAACACGTAAAGTGAGATGGCACGGCGAACGGCGTGGCAGGAAGATGGCAGAGTGAGCCCAGCGTATTGCTACTCACAGCAAATACCAGAGGCCCGGGGCCCGGTGCACGGAAACCGTGCCAGAGCAGGCCTTCCTACCCCGGCTGCCGGCCCCGCTTCCCCCTGGGACGCAGGAATGGGCTTCCCTCCGCCCGCTTGTCTGGAAGGACGTCTGGTCTAATTAGCATTTACCCTTTTATTAGTATAGATCACATGTGTCAAACACAAGGCCCGCAGGCCAAATCCAGCCCGGCAGGCCTTGCAATGTGGCCCGCACCGCGCTGTCATCACTGCACTCCGCTGTCAGTTTATGACATTGTCAGTTTATGACTGTTCAGTAAACCATTCGGCCCACGATTTAGGCTGGATTTTAGATTTTGGCCCCTTCTCTGATTGAGTTCGACACCCCTAGTATAGATGATTGGGCTCCAGTCACCAGGAACAGAGGTTCCTGGGTTGGATAACATAGCAAAGCCAGACACGTTATGAGAACTGTGTAAGGACACAGGACATTTGTACGGAAAAAGGAATATAAGCCAATGCTCACGACTACATAGCCAGTACGACTGGATAATATATGGTGTGTTAGCGATAAAACATGGCTAGATAGAGATTCCTCCACAGAGAACGATGTCACAGTTCTGAACGTATGTGCATCCAGTAACATGGCCTAAAACATAGAAAACAGCCTGGCCAGTGTGGCTCAGTGGTTGAGTGTCGACTTATGAACCAGGAGGTCAATTTCCGGTCAGGGCACATGTCCAGGTTGTGGGCTCCATCCCCAGTTGGGGGCGTGCAGGAGGCAGCCGATCAATGATTCTCTCTCATCATTGTTGTTTTTATGTCTCCCTTTCCCTTCCTCTCTGAAATCAATAAAAATATATTTAAAAAACCCAAAAATATGTATAAAGCAAAAAGATCAGTACATAATTGTCTACTGTTGACTGGGAAGCCACACATGGGATCCTGAAGAGAATAGTTTCAGGACGCACAGCTTTTCAAATACCTGGGCGCTTCTGAAAACTGACTGCGCAGTAGTATGCCCCAAAGCAGATATTAATAAGCACACACATTTGACCATTAAAAGTCACATGACCTGGCCCGTTTGGCTCGGTGGATAGAATGGTCTGCGGACTGAATGGTCCCCAGTTCGTTCCAGTCAAGGGCATATGGCGGGGTGTGGGCTCTATCCCCAGTGTGGGGTGTGCAGGAGGCAGCCAATAAATGATTCTCTTTCTTTCTTTTTTATTTTATTATTATCTGTGTACATATTTTAACATTGCCCCTCCCCCAATACATACTCAATGATTCTCTTTCATCATTGATGTTTCTATCTCTCCCTCTCCCTCTCTGAAATAAATTTTTTAAGTCACATGGCCACACACACCCCATGGCCAAAGATGGAATTAGAGTGGAAGTTAGGAGATGTTTGAACTTGAATAATAATGAAAATATTACATAAGAACTTATAGTGTGGATTTAGAATAGTTAGAAATTAAAGAGATTATGGCATCTGCTAAAAAAAACCAGAAAGACTGAAAAATAATGAGCTCAGTATCCGACTCGGCAGAGTCAGAGAAGGGGGGGAAGAAGTAAAAAGGACACGCACACTGGAACCAGGAGACAGAAAACAGAAGCGAGGACCCACCAAACGCAAGTGTAATTCTCTGAGAATGCAGAGCAGGAGTCCCTGTGAGGACAGGCTTGTCATTGCCTTGGCGTGTCCTTCACAAGTCAGAGGGGCTGAGGTGATAGAGCCCTTTCAATCTGGGAACAGATTATTTATAGTCTTATTAAGCCATTGACCCATCTATCCATATACCCATCCATCTATTTATCCACCCGTCCATCTACCCATCCACCCACTCATCCATCCATCTAACCATCCACCCATCTAACCATCCATCTAATTGTCCATCCATCCATCTAACAAGCTACCTATCCACTATCCATCCATCCATCCATCCATCCACCCATCCATCTACCCATCCATCCATCTACCCACCCTTCCATCCATCCACCCATCCATCCATCCATCCATCTACCCATCCATCTATCTACCCACCCTTCCATCCATCCACCCTTCCAACCATCCATCCATCCATCCATTCACCCATCTAACCATTCATCCATCTCTCCACCCTTCCATCCATCCATCCATCCATCCATCCAACCATCCATCTAACTGTCCATCCATCCATCCATCATCCACCCACCTACTCTTCTATCCATCTTCCCTTCCATCTGTCTACCCTTCTATCCATCTATTTGTCCTTCCATTCACCCACCCTCCCATCCATCTACCCATCCATCCATCTAACCGTCCATCATTCATCCATCCAACAATCCATCCATCTAATCATCCATCCATCCATCCACCATCCACCCATTCATTATCCATCCACCCATCCACCCAAAACATTTCTATCCCTTACATTTATCTAAACAAAAAATTTTCTCCGTGGGAAGGTCTCTGTGACCAATAATCATTGTTGTGACTGGGTTTCGTGTCAGTGTGAGTGTGGATTTCGTGTTGGTGTGAGTGTGGATTTTGTGTTGGTGTGACTGTGGATTTCATGTCGGTGTGTGTGTGGATTCCGTGTTGGTGTGAGTGTGGATTTTGTGTTGGTGTGAGTGGATTCTGTGTCAGGGTGAGTGTGGATTTTGTGTCAGTGTGACTGAATTTCATGTCGGTGTGACTGGATTTCGTGTCGGTGTGAGTGTGGATTCTGTGCAGCACCAGGGCTTCAGGATACAGATGGGGCTGAGTGTCAGAGCTTCGGGAAGACCCAGGCATCTCCAGCCCCCCAGGTCCCACATAATGCCTCCCGGAGGGGCAGCCCGAGCCGGCCCCGCCCGCTGCTTCTCTGAAGCGGCCCCAGCCACGCGGTGAAACAAGGACCTGCAGGACTCGGTGGCGGGTGCGGGGTGCGCTCCTAACTGTGTCCTGTGCTCGCCCTCAGATGAGCTGATCTACGACGCCGTGGAGAACGGAGACGAGGGTGGAAACAGCTCGCTGGAGTACGGGTGGAGCTCCAGTGAGTTCGAGAGTTACGGGGAGCAGAGCGACTCCGAGGGCAGGAATGGGGTCCCCCGGTCCTTCCTGCGCAGCAGCCACCGGAAGCAGGTGCGTGTGCGCCGTAGGCTTACAGCATGTACCCGGCCGGCCATGGGATGCCGGCTCACGGGATGGGCACATGAGCGTTTTAGGTGCCGGTGGGCGGCTCGAGGCGAGCACAGGTGTTGGCAGAAGAGAAGGGGCCCACGTCGAGGCAGGTGGGAGTGCATGTGAGGAGCTCGGCCCGCAGAGGCCGGGAGAGCTGCGCCCTGCCTGTCCCAGCGAGCTCAGCGCCGTCCTGTGGTGACCGGTGCTCGGTGATCTGCCTGCTGCTGAGGGGGAGCCGGGCTGCCAGGCAGTGACACTCGCTGTCCCTCAGGGGCGTGGGAGTCTGGTGCCCACCACAGGCAGGAAGACATAACATAGACCCCGTGACAGGACAGGCCCGGGCTGCCACGACCACGCCGGAGGGGGGTATGTGTGTGTGTGTGACTGACCTCAGGGCCCAGCGGGGGACGCAGGATGGAGGCCTGGAGGCAGCTCAGGTGTGTGAGGTCCCGGGTTGCCGTGGTGACTGGCTGTGCCACATCCCCTCTGGTTGCTGGGGTTTGGGCTGTTTTCAGTAGGGGTGCTCTGTTCTGACGTCTGCAGTGATGGCAGCGTCCTCCTGTACTTTGGAGGTTGAGATGCAGCCCGGGTGTGACCTGGGGGAGGGACAGACACAGCCGGGTGTGACCTGGGGGAGGGACAGACACAGCCGGGTGTGACCTGGTGGGTGTGACCTGGTGGGTGGAACCCAAGGACCAGGCTCCTGGCTGGCTGAGAAGTCAGGTGAGGACCACCCTGTGGCAGCGTCCATCGGAAAGGACCTTCTGGAGTTCTCGCCGGTACTGTGGGCGTGCTGACTGGGAGCGGGGCCCTGGCATAGCAATGTGGACACTGGTCACACTGAGACCTCCCCGTGTCCCACCTGTGAGCCCCGCTGGCCGCGTCCAGGGTTCTTCCACGTGGAGATGACGGACGGACAGGCATCCTTCCCTGCAGGCCTCCCAGATCGGCCACTTACCTCATCCCGATGGTGGGACGGGGCCAGGCCTCCATGTGTGTTTGCCGGCACGCACACACAGTTCTCCCGGCCGGCTCACCAGGGGTGGCGTCTGTCCCGAGCTGCTGTCATCATACGTGCTTATTTTTATTTTTTTTAAATGTATTTTATTCATTTCAGAGAGGGAGGGGCAGAGAGGGGGAGAGAGAAACACCAGTGATGGGAGAGAGTCATGAGCCGGCTGCCTCCTGCACGGCCCCCACTGGGGATTGAGCCCACAACCCAGGCCTGTGCCCTGACGGGGAATCCAGCGGTGGCCTCCTGGGTCCGAGGTCAGCACTCGGCCACCGAGCCGCGCGGCCGGGCTGCAGTCACTGTGTTTACCTCGGGGCTGGCGGCGTGGCGGTGGCTCCTGGAGACCGTCAGGGTAAGACTGTCTGCGGTCCCCGGAGGGCGCCTCGTGAAAGATGTCTCTCTGTGCCCAGCTGTCCCACGACCTGGCGCGGGTGAAGGCGCGCTATGAGAGAAAGATGAGAGAGCTGGTGGCCAGCACAGTGGGCGCGGGGGAGATGCAGCAGCTAAAGCAGAAGCAGGAGCTGAAGGTAGCGTGGCCCCTCCCCTCCCGCTGTGTCCACAACGCGCCCGAGGCCCTGGGGACCTGGGGACGGCTCGGCCGCACCAGGGAACAGTCTCCCCCGGCCGCCCGGACGCTCGCAGCCTCCTGTCCAGCTGGGGCGCCATTGGCCTCCCTTCTCCCCCTCGCTCTCCCACTGCGGGCAGAGGGGTACCTATGGGCCCCCAGGTGGGCCGTCCCAGCCCCTGGAAGGCAGGCCCAACAGCCTGCGACCAGCGCCTGCAGAGCACCCCCTGTGGTGGGGAAAGACAGTGGCTTTTTGCGAAGACCCATGAGAGGTTATGAGGACTTCTCAGTGAGGATCAGTGGAAAGCCTTCAGTTCCCCTCAGCGCCCGAGGCCTGCAGCGGGCACAGGCGCCGGCCCAGGTGCAGGGCGGCCCGGCTCCCTTGTCCCGAGCGGAGCGGGTCCTGACCCGGGTGTGAGGGCTGCGTTTGGACGTGTGACGGCCACCGGCTCCTTGAGATGTGTTTCATTTACTTGTTTACTTTTAAAATATATTTTTTAATTGATTTCAGAGAGGAAGGGAGAGAGACATCAATGATGAGAGAGAATCACGGACTGGCTGCCTCCTGCACACCCCCATCTGGGTATGGAGCCCACAACCCGGGCCTGTGGTCTGACGGGAATGGAACCGTGACCTCCTGGGTCATGGATCGTCACTCAACCACGGAGCCACGCGGCCGGGCCACTGTGCTGTGTTTTAAAGGCCCCTGTCTCGTGCAGCTTCCTTCAGCCCAGGCTCCCCCCTGTTCTGTGGCCGTGGCCGTGGCCGTGTGCTGAGTGCTTACCTGGAAGTACACGTCTGCCTGGCATCGTCCCCTCCCCCGCTGCTCTGTGCCCAGCGTGTGTGTGCTCTGTGCCCAGTGTGTGTGTGCTGGGGACAGTGTGTGTGTGCTGGGTGTGGGGACGGTGTGTCTGTGTGGGGACAATGTGTGTGTGGGGACGGTGTGTGTGTGCTGGGTGTGGGGACGGTGTGTCTGTGTGGGGACAATGTGTGTGTGGGGACGGTGTGTCTGTGCTGGGTGTGGGGACGGTGTGTGTGTGCTGGGGCGGGAGCAGGACCAGGTCCATCAGTCAGGCTCGCTCAGTCAGGGTCCGGCAGGTCCCTCGGGTGGCCATGTGTGGTCCCAGGCGAGTACAGGGTCTGGCGGGTTCGGGAGCCCCGTTAGTCAGCGGAAGCGTGTGAGGGTGGCTGGGTCCTGGAGCGGTTTGGAACCGGCGGATGGTCGGTCAGTCAGGAGCGGCAGGGCCCCGGGGAGGCGGGCACGTGGGGGTGGGTGGGCAGGTACCCGAGGGCCTGCCGGCTCCTCCCTCTGGCCAGACACAGAGGCTCTCCTCTCCTCTCCTCTCCTCGCCTGCAGTGCCTCCCCAGCTCCGGGCCAGGCCTCCTGTCCCTGCACAGGCAGGGTGGGGGGACGGGGAAAAGGGAGGGGGTTGGCCTCCGACAGACGGAGCCGATGGGAACGGGCTGGAGAGTGGGGCCCGGGCGTGGGGTCAGGGGAGGAGAGTGGGGCTCGGGCGGGGGGTCGGGGGAGGAGAGTGGGGGTCGGGGAAGGAGAGTGGGGCTCGGGCGCGGGGTTGGGGGAGGAGAGTGGGGCTCGGGTGTGGGGTCGGGGGAGGAGAGTGGGGTCGGGGGAGGAGAGGGGGGCTCGGGCGGGGGGTCGGGGAGGAGAGGGGGGCTCGGGCGGGGGGTCGGGGGAGGAGAGTGGGGCTCGGGTGTGGGGTCGGGGGAGGAGAGTGGGGTCGGGGGGAGGAGAGGGGGGCTCGGGCGCGAGGTTGGGGGAGGAGAGGGGGGCTCGGAGCCATGGAGAAGGGAAGCCTCGGGGGTGTCAGGGCGCACCGTCCACAGGATGCTGTGGTCGGTCGAAGGGATGCGGGAGCCAGGGGCCCAGCGGCTCGCAGGGTGGACGGGGAGGGGGGTGGGGGGGTCAGAGGGGTCCTCCGGCTGCGGAAGTGGGGCCTGCTGGGCGCTGACGCGTTCAGTTTGGGGGGGAGCCTGGTCTTGGTGGCCGGCTTTGGGAGGCGCCTGCGGTGGGGCGGGGCGGGGGGCGGGAAGGGCTTGCAGGGACGGAGGGCTGGAGGTGCACTGTGTGATGTCACCTGGGAGCCGCTGGGGGGGAGGGGGGGCCGGCATGCTCACACCGGAGCCCCAGTCTGCAGGCACGGGGCAGCCCCGGCCGATCTGGAGCGCCAGCCGCCCGCCCTGGGCTGGCAGCAGGTCCGGGGCAGCAGGGCCCGGCCAGCACCTCTGCAGGGCGCACAGCCGGGCCTGAGGCCGGCGGTGCTGGTGGGAGGCAGGCGGGCGGCAGCCCGGGGGGTGGGGGGGGTACCTGAGCCTCTCCCGGGACCAGGAGGCGGGTCCCAGGTCACTCGGAGGGTGCTGGGCCTCCCCTCGGAGGCCGCCCACGTTTCTCTGGAGGAAGCCCTGGTCCCCGAGGCCAGCCCTCAGACCTGGGCCCTTTAAGAACCGGACATGCTCTGCCGGCCGCTCTGAGACGCTCGTGGGGACTCGGTCAGCGAGGCCCACAGGGCCAGGGCAGCCTGTGGCCTCAGGTGTCCGCAGAGGTGTGGAGGCTGGCCTGGTCCTGCCCCCGCTGTCCCTCTGTCCATCCTGCCTGTCCCTCTGTCTGCCTGCACTCACTGTGCAGCTCTGTGCCGTAGGCTGTGGTTGTGGGCAGTGAACATGGCTGTGGGCCGTGGCTGTGGGACGTGGACGTGGCTGTGGGCAGTGGATGGGGCTGTGGGCTGTGGACGGGGCTGTGGGCCGTGGCTGTGGCCGTGGATGGGGCTGTGGGCTATGGACGGGGCTGTGGGCCGTGGACATGGCTGTGGGCCGTGGACATGGCTGTGGGCAGTGGACGGGGCTGTGGGCCGTGGATGGGGCTGTGGGCCGTGGACGTGGCTGTGGGCCGTGGACTGGGCTGTGGGCCGTGGATGGGTTGTGGGCCGTGGACGTGGCTGTGGGCCGTGGACTGGGCTGTGGGCCGTGGATGGGGCTGTGGGCCGTGGATGGGGCTGTGGGCCGTGGACGTGGCTGTGGGCCGTGGATGGGGCTGTGGGCTGTGGACGGGGCTGTGGGCAGTGGACGGGGCTGTGGGCCGTGGACGGGGCTGTGGGCTGTGGACGTGGCTGTGGGCAGTGGACGGGGCTGTGGGCCCTGGATGGGGCTGTGGGCCGTGGACGTGGCTGCCCGAGGCTGGGGTGGGCTGTGGAGCGCCAGGGCTGGCGGGCGGGCTGGTATGCCCTCTCCGAGGCCGAGGCCTTCCCCGCCTGCGGCTTGTCCCACCGGCCGCTCTGCCGGCTGCTTGCACTGCCCGTGTTCCCAACAAAGATGTAAACAGAGGGCTCTAACTCGTCAGTCACAGGAGGCTCTGAGCTAGTTTGCTCTTCCCTTTAAAATTTTTTTATTTTTATTTTTTTTTATTGGCTTCACAGAGGAAGGGAGAGGGAGAGAGTGAAACATCTGTGATAAGAGAGAATCAAGGACCAGCTGCCTCCTGCACACCCCACACTGCCTCCTGCGAACCCCGGGCCTGTGCCCCAGCCGGGAATCGAACTGTGACCTCCCGGTTCAGAGGTCCACGCTCAGCCCCTGAGCCCCGCCCGCCGGGCTGCTTGTCCCTGGTTCAGGCCCGCCAGGCCGTCCGGGGCTGGTCCGGACCGGCCGCCTGTGCTGGTGGGCAGGCGGGGACCTCGCCGGGGGAGCACGGAGCCACTCACGCCCCTCGCCCGCAGGTGCAGAAGCTGATGAAGGCGGCCAAGGAGGGCACGCGGGACGGGCTGGAGAGGACCAAGGCCGCCGTGAAGAAGGGCCGCTCCTTCATCAGGACCAAGTCCTTCATCTCCCCAGGTGAGCGCTGCAGAGGAGACGGAGCGGCTCCGGCCGCCGCCGCCGCGCTGGCCTCTGCTGAGCGGCGCCCCCCTGTGGGAGCGCACTGACCCCCAGGGAACCGCTCCTGCGCCGAGCCTCTGCCCCCTGGTGGTCAGGGCGTGTCATAGCAACTGGTCATTCTGCTGCTCGGTCGATTTGCATATTAGCCTTTTGTTAGATTGGATCACATAGCACAGCCTCTTCCAGTTCACCGTCAGGCACTAAACGCCCCCTCTGCCCTGGGAGGCGAGCTCCAGGGGTGAGCATTTCAGCACCAGCAGCTCCCTGTGGGAAGGGTGTGTGGCCTGGGTCATCGTAGGGGAGTGGGCGGGAACGGGAGACTGCGATTGGCTGCTCCCCGATGCGGGGGCGTGGTCTCCGGGTCCCACCCTGTCACACCCGCTCGCCCCCTCCTTAGACCCCCGGCCGGGCCTCGAGGAGGAGCAGAGCGTGTTCATCGACGTGGACTGCCGGCACCCCGACGCCGTGCTCACCCCGATGCCCGCGGGGCTGTCCCAGCAGCAGGTAGGGCGGGCCTGCGGGGTCACCCAGTGGGGGGCCGGGGCCTGGGGGCCAGGGCCTGGGGGGCGGGGCCTGGGGGCGGGGCCTGGGGGCGGGGCCTGGGCAGTGGGGACTGGGGGGCCGGGGCCTGGGGGGCCAGGGCCTGGGCGGCGGGGACTGGGCGGCCGGGGCCTGGGTGGCCGGGGCCTGGGGGCGGGGGCCTGAGGGCCAGGGCCTGGGGGCGGGGCCTGGGGGGCGGGGCCTGGGGGGCGGGGCCTGGGCGGCCGGGGCCTGGGGGGCCGGGGCCTGGGGGGCCGGGGCCTGAGGGGCCGTGGCCTGAGGGTCCGGGGCCTGGGTTGGGACTGCCGGTTCCTGAGTGTTTGAGTCTCCCCGGTGGCTCTGATCCGGCCGTGCAGAGCGCACACCGGGGCGTTCCTTCTGGTGCGGGCAGACGGCGGGTTCACCCAGAGAGAGGCAGCATGTGTGGTCATGTCTGCGGAGGTTTCTCTGGTCTCATTCTTGTGTTTTTATTAACTTGTTTTGTGTCGGTGCCAGTCCTTTGTCCGACACGTGAGGACTATCTCAGGACTTAGAAAAAGACGCGGAACTCCCAGGTCGGACCCCGAGTGGTCCCCTCCGACGGGAGGCCACACCGTGATGGGAGTGGTGGAAGGCTGGCCGCGGTTTGACCCTCTGCCCGTCTGAGGCAGTGGTGACTCGGACCTGGGGCCCAACTCCCGTTCTGAGGGTCGGCAGAGTCGGGCACATTACGTGGAACATGTAGCTCAGAGTCAGACACGTTACATGGAATGTGTGACAGAGTTGGGCGTGTGTGTGCCTGCGTCGTGGTGGCAGGCGTTGGCGCTGTGGCTCCGTGTCCGCCTGTGGTCAGTGTGCCGTGAGGGTGAGAGGGCGCTGCGGCGAGGGAGGGTAATGCCCTCGCTGTGCCCGCCCCCAGGTGGTCCGGAGGTACATCCTGGGCTCCATCGTGGACAGCGAGAAGAACTACGTGGACGCCCTCACGCGGATCCTGGAGGTGCGTGTCCCTCCTGCCCGCCCGGCCACCGGCCTTCCCGTCGGCTTTCCACTGCCGCCGCCGCAGACGCCCTGCAGGAGGGAGCGCTGGGCTGTGGTGGCTCCCCTGGAGGAACGGCTAACAAACGTATTTAAGCAAAAACAAGTTAGCCCTGGCCAGTGCGGCTCAGTGGGTAGAGCACCAGCCTGCGGTCCAAAGGGTCCGGGTTCAATTCTGGTCAAGGGCACCTGGGTTGCAGGCTCCTCCCCGGCTGGGCCTTGGTCGGGGCTCGTGCAGGAGGCACACGGATGTGTCTCTCTCACGTCTGTGTCTCTCTCACGTCGATGTTTCTCTCTGTATTTCCGCTCTCTTCTACTCTCCCTGAAAACCAATGGGAACATACCCTCAGGTGAGGATTAGGCATAAATAATAAATAAGTAAAAACACGCGGAGTGGTGCGTTTTGGAGTCCCTATACGGACACCCCCCCCCCCCCCCACACACACACTTCACCCCCCACCCTCCCCTCTGCCCCCCCCGTCCCCCCACACTCCGCCCCGCCCCCCCCACTCCGCCCCGTCCCCCTCTGCCCCCCCGTCCCCTCTGCCCCCCCGTCCCCTCTGCCCCCCCATCCCCTCTGCCCCCCCGTCCCCCACACTCCGCCCCGCCCCCCCCACACTCCGCCCCGTCCCCCCCCCGCTCCGCCCCGTCCCCCCCCCCCCGCTCCGCCCCGCCCCCCCCACTCCGCCCCGTCCCCCTCTGCCCCCCCGTCCCCTCTGCCCCCCCGTCCCCCACACTCCGCCCCGCCCCCCCCCACTCCGCCCCGTCCCCCCCCCGCTCCGCCCCGTCCCCCCCCCCCGCTCCGCCCCGTCCCCCCACACTCCGCCCCGTCCCCTCTGCCCCCAGCAGTACGAGCGGCCGCTGGCGGAGACGGAGCCGCGGGTGCTGAGCGAGCGGAAGCTGCGGGTGGTGTTCCACCGGCTGCGGGAGGTGCTGCAGTGCCACCGCCTGTTCCAGATGGCGCTGGCCAGCCGCGTGGCCGAGTGGGACGCGGTGGAGATGATCGGCGACGTCTTCGTGGCCTCGGTGAGTGCCGCCTGCCGCCCCCACGGTCAGCCCACGCCTGCCCCTCCGGCGGGCTGGGGCCGTCCCTGTGCTGGTGGGCTGGTCGGGAGCCTGCGTGAGGCCCTCCCTCTCTGTAGCCCGTCTCCTCCTGGGCACTGGGGAGCTGGCCAATACACCGCCTCCCCTCAGCCCGCGCTCCGAGCCCGGAGCTCCTGTGCAGACGCTGGGCCCCTGGGCTGGCAGGGGGGCAGGGAGGGGCGAGGGGAGGCGGGCTGCAGTGGCTCCTGGGCACGGGCCCTCAGCCAGCTGCCTGGAGGTAGCTCTCGTTATTGCAGATGGCATGATACTGTGCATAGAAAACCCTAAAGACTCCACCAAAAAACCCCACAAAACAACTAGATTTAATAAATGAATTCAGCAAAGTAGCAGGAACAGAATCCACGCCCAAAAATCTATGACTTTCTTGTACACCGATAATGAATTCTCAGAAAGAGAAACTAAATAATCCCACTTACCATTGCATCCAAAATAACATACTTGGGAATACACTTAACAAGGAGGTAAAAGACCTGCACTCAGAAAACCACAGGATGTTGAAAGAAGAGGTAGAGGAAGACATAAACTAGTGGAAGAGTATACCATGTTCATGGATCGGTAGCATCAATGTCACTAAAATGTCCATATTACCCAAAGCAAGCTCCAGATTCAACGCAACCCCTATTGAAATACCAGCGGCATATTTTGTAGATCCAGAATGAACACCCCAAAAACGTATACAGAACCCAAAGAGACCCTGAAGAGCTGAAGCATCTGGAGAAAGTAGAGCGAAATGGGAGGGATCACAGTACCAGATGCTAAGTTACACTGCAAAGCCACTGCCCTCAAAGCAGCCTGGTCCTGGCACAAGAGCAGGCGGGTAGACCAGCGGAACGGAACAGAGTCCCCAGAAACCGACCCAGAAAGTCCCACGTGGCGGAACGGAGTCTGTTTCGTGGAGCGTGGCCGTGGCGGGGGTCACGCAGGTCGGGAGGCCCCTGGGCCCCACGTTCCTCACATCTCTCGTGTCCGATTTCAGTTCTCCAAGTCCATGGTGCTAGACGCCTACAGCGAGTACGTGAACAACTTCAGCGCGGCCGTGGCTGTGCTCAAGAAGGCCTGCGCCACGAAGCCCGCCTTCCTGGAGTTCCTCAAGGTGGGCCTCTTCCCCGTTCCGGTTTTATTATTATTATTATTATTATTATTATTATTATTACTGATTTTTTACAGAGAGAACGGGAGAGGGATAGAGAGTCAGAAACATCGATGAGAGAGAAACATTGGTCAGCTGCCTCTTGCACACCCTCTACTGGGGATGTGCCCGCAACCAAGGCACATGCCCTTGACTGGAATTGAACCTGGGACCCTTCAGTCCGCAGGCTGACGCTCTATCCACTGAGCCAAACCGTTCAGGGCCCATTCCAGGTTTTGACGCCTCTGATAACAGGCTCCACGTGGGAGACCTGGTGATGAGCCGATGCACCCTCGCCTCCCAGTGCTCCGTGCCGCTCACTGTCACCGCTTTGAACCAACAGCGCCCTGGGTGTTGGATCGATGAGAGAAAGAGAGATGCATTTTTAGGGGTAGCATAGCTTTTACTTTTAATAATTTATTTTATTATTATTATTTTGTTAATCATTGCCTGAGGTTATTTTTCCCATTGATTTTTAGAGAGAGTGGAAGGGACGGGAGAGAGAGGAGAGAGGGAGGGAGAAAGAGAGAGGGAGAGAGAGAGAAGGAGAAAGAGAGAGGGAGAGAGAGAGAGGGAGAATGAGAAAGAGGAGAGAGAGGGGAACATCGATGTGAGAGACACATCCATTGGTGGCCTCCCCCTCACACCCCAACCGGGGCTGGGGATCAAATCTGCAAACCAGATACGTGCCCTTGACCGGGGACTGAACCTGAGATCCTTCGGTGTGCGGGCCAGTGCTCTAACCACTGAGCACACTGGCCAGGGCCTGAAGCCAGCCATGCTCGCTGTAGGCCGGGGCGGAGAGGTGGGCCTGAGGGACAGGTGGGGTAGGGGAGGAGGTGGGGGGCAGGCAGTGGAGGAAGTGTCTGCAGGCACGGACACAGGCCCTGCGTGGCCGTGGCCCCGCCCCGAGACCGGTGCTGGGCGTGGACGGCCCGCTGCCCGCGGTGAGTGACCCTCTCCTCACAGCAGAGCCAGGAGTCCAGCCCGGACCGCGTCTCGCTCTACAGCCTGATGACCAGGCCCATCCAGAGGTTCCCGCAGTTCATCCTGCTGCTCCAGGTACGGGCCCCCGACCCCTGCTGACCCCGGTAACCCCAGTGACCCCTGTGACCCCTGAACCAGTCCTCCCTGTAGCCTCAGCCCCTCCTCTCCTCCGAGGGGCCCCCACCAGCCTGCGTCCTGTGTTCGGTTCAGCTGACAGTCCCCGAGCGTCAGCCCTCGGACCCAGGCCCATCCATGTCAGGCGCCAAGTGCAGTAGCGGCCACAGCCGCCCAGCTCGGTCCCACTGGGCTGCCCAGCCGGGTCCCCACGCCCCACAGGCTCAGGAATGGGCTGTGGGGCTGGCGGGGCTCAGGAAGGCACTGGCATTTGCGGTTTATAACTCGGCCGCCAGATGGACGCCCAGGGGGAGGGGCCTCGGCTGCCGGGCGCTCACCGCCCTCCTAGCACCACGTCCCCGACCCCGGCCCTCCCCAGCCCTGCCTGTGGGTTTCCGTGACGGCTCCCTGGGGAGGCAGACGGATGGCCTCACTGGCCAATGGGACCTCTCGTCCCGCAGGCCCCTCCCTGGAGGTCCAGCCTCCAATCCTCCTGGTTCACAGGTCGATGCTCAGCCTGAGCCACACCGGCCGGGCCGGGGCCTCGCAGCGGGCAGGGCCGTGGAGTGAGCTCACCTGGTTTTGGGGAAAGGCCCAGTCAAAGTGTCAGTCAGGCTATGACTCACCCGGTTTGCATCCTTCCTGGTGGGTTTTTATTCTTCCCAGACAGCTGACCACACGGCATCCACTGCGGGCAGCCTGGGTGCTGGCGCGTCTGCAGGTGACCACGGCCCTGGGCCCCCACCCGGGCAGCACGCGCGTGCACACACACACACACACACACACGCATGCACACACACACACATGCACAGGCGCACACACACGGCCTCGGCCCCCACCCGGGCAGTCACACACACACATGCACACACACATACACACATGTACTCTCCCCAAAAGGACATGCTGCGGAACACGCCCCGCGGGCACCCCGACCGGCTGCCCCTCCAGATGGCGCTGACGGAGCTGGAGACGCTGGCGGAGAAGCTGAACGAGAGGAAGCGCGAGGCGGACCGGCGCTGCGAGATGAGGCAGATCGCCAAGGCGGTGAACGAGCGCTACCTGAACAAGGTGGACAGACGCCGCCTCCGGGCCCCTGCTCTCACTAACCCGCCGCTATCCGCCGCCGCCACTAACCCGCCGTCTCCACTGCGGTCCCGCCTCCGCGGCCGCCACTAACCCGCCGCCTCTGAGGCCCTCGGCTCTCTAACCCACCACCTCCGCCGCCGCCTCCGCCTCCATCGCCGCCGCCGCCACTAACCGGGCCTCCTGGGGGCCCCCACGCCGCGGGCCCCCACGCCTCAGTCCGGGCTCCTCAGATCGGGTGACGGGCTCAGCGGACCCTCCAGGGGACCCAGGACCCCGCACAGGAGAAGAGCCGCTCCTCCGCGGAGTTCTGCTCTCCGATGTGGGTGTTAGTTTGGGTGCTCAGAGTTAAAGCTCTGCGGTGCAGTTTATTTCTATTTTTTGCATCTTAAAGGTATATGTGTTGATTTCAGAGAGAGAGGAAGGGAGAGGGAGGGAGAGAGAAACATCAGTGAGGAGAGAGAACATGGATGGCTGCCTCCTGCTCACCCCCTGCTGGGGATTGAGTCCGCAAGCTGGGCCTGTGCCCTGAGCGCCATCGAACCCTGACCTCCTGGTTCATGGGTCCATGCTCACCCCTGGGCGTGGCCAGCGTGTCAGCGGCTCAGCCTCGGCAGCGTGTCCCAGGACACGGTCCCTCCCGCGTGGAGAGGACCTGAACCGGCCGGGAGCTTTGGGGAAAGCCGCTGTGAGCCCGGCGCTGGCCTGCGTGTGCGGGGTCCTCCCTGAAGCCGCGTCTGAGACCCGCGGTCTGTGCCCGCGGACGCTACCCCCTCCTGACACCGGAGCGAGGTGGCGGCCGTGTCGAGCGTGACGCGAATGTCCAGCTTCTCAGCAGCGGGAGCCGGCACCTCATCCGCTCGGACGACGTGATCGAGACCGTGTACAACGAGCGCGGGGAGGTGCTCAAGACCAAGGAGCGGCGGCTGCTCATGCTCACTGACGTGCTCATGTGCGTCACCATCAGCGCCCGGTAAGGACCGGCCGGCCCCCTCCCGCCCGGCTCCCTCCCGCCGGCCCCAACCCGCCCGGCCCCATCTCGCCCGGCCCCCTCCCGCCCGGCCCCATCCCGTCCGGCCCCATTACCCGCCTGGTCCCATCCTGCCCGGTAAGGACCTGCGGCCCTATCCCATCCGCGCCTGGTAAGGACAGTCTGGCCCCCTCCCGCCCGACCCCATCCCGCCCGGCCCCATCCCGCCTGGCGCCCGCTCCTGCTCACCGATGTGCTCATGTGCGTCACCGTCCGCGCCCGGTAAGGACCGGCCGTTGGGCCGCCTGGTGCCACGTGCAGTGACCGCCCATGGGGCGGGGGACACACTTCGAACCAGCCACTAACCAGGCGGTGCCCCGGAGCTGCCACGGCCGCGCTGGCAGAAATTAGGGCGGACGGGGTCATTTCTCCTCACACACACACACACACACACACACACACACACACGCTTTCGTTCGTGCGTTCTCCCGGCCGTGCGTGTGTGCTGTGCATTTCTGCGTGTTGGCTCCTCGTGTGACGAAGGAGAAAGCGGTCTGTGTGGGCCAGGCGATGTTCTGAGTGTTTAATTGCTGTGTATGTGATGAGGGTGTCCTTTGCTGCTGTAATCCTCACCTGAGGATGGTTTTTCCATAGATTTTTTTTTTTTCTTAAAGAGCGTGAAAGGAGGGGGGAGAGAGAAACATCGATGTGAGGGAGACACACCCGTTGGTTGCCTCTCACCCGTGACCCGGCTGGGGCCAGGCATTGAACTGAGACCCAGGTGCATGCCCTTGACCTTGACCGGGCATCAAACCTGTGACCTTTCCATGCGGGGCCGATGCCCTGACCACTGAGCACACCAGCCAGGGCCTCAGGGCGTATTTT
The DNA here is from genome assembly GCA_949987585.1 of Pipistrellus pygmaeus. Classification (NCBI taxonomy): domain Eukaryota; kingdom Metazoa; phylum Chordata; class Mammalia; order Chiroptera; family Vespertilionidae; genus Pipistrellus; species Pipistrellus pygmaeus. The sequence continues at coordinate 193,386,606 of OX465304.1, forward strand.
GGTCCCGGAGACTGTGGTGTGATTGGACGTTACTGACGTGGCTGTGCTGTGCCCTGGAGTGAAGGAGTGTGAGCGTGAGCCCTGGGCTGCAGTGAGGAGGGCTCCCTGGGAGGTTCCCGTTGGCAGTGTTCGGGGCACCTCGGTGCTGGGCTCTGTGGGAGGTTGCCCGTCCCTCCCCTCCCCGGGCTCTGTGGGAGGGCGTCTGGTCCCCCCCCCCCCCGGGCTCTGTGGGAGGGCGTCTGGTCCCCCCCCCCGGGCTCTGTGGGAGGGCGTCTGGTCCCCCCCCCGGGCTCTGTGGGAGGGCGTCTGGTCCCTCCCCGGGCTCTGTGGGAGGGCGTCTGGTCCTCCCCCGGCTCCGCGGGGCAGACTGTGGATGGAGCCGTCCCGCTCACCTGCCGGGAAGCCTCACCGAGCAGCAGGTGGTGCCGGCTCCCGAGAGCCCAGGGGCTCGGGGGCATCGCTCCGGCCTCCCTGGGAGCCTGCGGGAGGGAGGGGTCGTGACCTCATGCCGTGGCTGTCGTGACCTCACATGTGGCTCGTGGCCGTCATGGCCTCACACGTGGCTCGCGGCTCTCGTTGCAGGCCGGGCCAGGACAGCCACGCGCTGCTGCCGGCCGGCCAGCGGCACCTGCTGAAGTGGAGCGTGCCCCTGGGCCACGTGACGGTCGTGGAGTACGGCCACCCCGAGGGCGCCGCCGAGCACCCGCCCGAGAGCCTGGCCGTGGTGGCCAACGCCAAGCCACGTAAGGGACCCGCTCGCGGTTGGCGTGGGCGGCGTGGGCGGAGGGGGAGCTGTGTGGGTGACGCCGCCGTCAGTGTGGGCGGCGGACAGGCTGGCCTGCTGGGTTGGGTGCTGACCGTGGACTGGTCTCTGGGCGGGCCGTGGGCACCCAGGTTCCCGGCCGGCTCCGTCCCCTGGGCCGGTTCCGTGCTGCGTGTCCGTGGCAGTCAGGACGCAGGTCCCGCCCTGTGTGTGCACCGACTCAACGGACAGCGAGGCCGGCCGGCTGCTCTGCCGTGGGCCAGCACCGGCGCCTCCCCGGCCATGGAGGACAGCATCGCGTGCTGTGGAAACTCTTCAGCTGTCGCATCCTGTTTACGCTTATTGTTTATGAACTAGAGGTCCGGGGCATGAAATTCGTGCACGGGCAGGGTCCCTAGACCAGTGATCGGGACCGATCTGTGGAGCAACCAGCGGGGCGATCAGAGGGTGAGGGGGCACCCCTTGCTGGCACCCGCCTTGGCTGGCCTGGGGCTTGTGGGCTGGGGGCAGCTCTGCGCTGAGCGTCTGCCCCCTGGTGGTCAGTGTTTGTATCTTATTGATCGGGTGTTCCACTGTTTGGTTGATTTGCATATTAGGCTTTTATTATATAGGACTAGAGGCCCGGTACATGAAATTCATGCATGGGGGAGGGGGGTGTCCCTCAGCCCAGCCTGCACCCTCTCCAAACTGGGACCCCTTGGGGGATGTCCAACTGCTGGTTTAGGTTCGATCCTCGGCTGGCCTGGTTGCCCACAACTACCCTCCCGTGCTGACTGTCTTGTGGTGGCCATCTCTCACCACATGGGGGCGGTCATCTTGTGTGAGGGCATAAGGGTCAGTTTGCATATTTCCTCTTTATTTTATAGGCTAGTCTTCAGACTATAGATTTTTAAATTTACTTTTTAATATATATAGTATATATTTTAGAGAGAGGGAGAGAGACAAACATCAGTGAGGGGAGAGCATCGTTGATCGGCTGCCTCCTGCATGTGCCACCCTGGGGATCAGCCCACAAGCCTTATGTGCCGGGCTGTGCATTTCCACGGAAAGTGGCCGGGGGGAGGCCGTCTCTGTGCACGGACGGTCTGAGCTCAGGTGCCCCGGTCCAGCCCCATGGGGTGGTTTCCGTGGTGACGGAGGTGCTGAGGTTCTGAGAGTTTTTAACCTCGGGAGTGCCAGTCCTCTGTAAACCTGAAATTAGCCTAAATAATAAAAGGCGGATATGCAAATCAGCCAAACGGGGTACGACTGGTTGCTGTGATGTGCACTGACCTCCAGGGGCCGACTCTAATGGGGGAGGTGCCCCCTGGTGGTCAGTGAGCTCCCACAGGGGGCGCTGCTCAGCCAGAAGCCAGGCTCATGGCCGGTGAGTGCAGGTGGCAGGAGCCGCTCCCCCCTCTGAGGCAGTGGTAAGCACCCCTTGGGGGTGTCCGCCGCGGGGTCCCGGACTGGGAGAGGGCACTGGCCGGCTGCGGGACCCCCTCAGTGCACGGATGTCGCGCACCGGGCCTGCAGTTTGAAAATAAAAAGAAAGGCCGGCATTTCCCAGCGCCTGAAGGTGCTCACTGTGTAAAGACGGGAAGCGAGCCGAAGCCGGTTTGGCTCAGTGGATAGAGCGTCGGTCTGCGGACTGAAAGGTCCGGGGTTCGATTCTGGTCAAGGGCATGTACCTTGGTTGTGGGCACATCCCCAGTTGGGGGTGTGCAGGAGGCAGCTGGTCGATGTTTCTCTCTCATCGACGTTTCTAACTCTCTGTCCCTCTCAATTCCTCTCTGTGTAAAATCAATAAAATATACTTAAAACAAAACAAAACAAATAAAGACGGGAAGCGAGCGGCACCCATCCGCCGTCTTCCTCCGGCGGTGCGGCCGCAGCCCCGCCCCTGTGCGTGCTTTGCAGACAGAGTCCACGCGGGGCCCGGGCAGCTGTACCAGGACCTGCAGAACCTGCTGCACGACCTCAACGTGGTGGGGCAGATCGCCCAGCTCGTCGGGGACCTGCGGGGGCACTACCAGGTGAGGCCGGCCGGCGCGGGCTGTCTGCCCCGGCTGCGGTCGCTGGGGTTGTGTGAGGTTGTGGTGAGACACCAGCAGTCCTGTCTGCCCTGGTTTGGACAGGGAGGGTTGGGGGGGGGGGGCAGGGGGGCGCGGGGGAGGCAGGATAAAGTCCCTTCGCAGCCCCCAGGGTGAGTTGTCATGGAAACGCTCAGCACCGGCCTCCTGGGTTCCCTTTCTTGTGTGACAGCCTTGCTCCCATCGCCCCCGCCTGGCCCATCTCACTCTAAAATGCTCTGTGTCTCCCCCAGCGCTCCCACCCCAGCCCTCCTCAGCTAAGGGAGATAAGCCATCAGAGAAAGACAAGGGTCACATGACCTCACTCACACGCGGAGTCTAGATGAGCTGATGAACAGAAAATATCCATGTCCTAGCTGGTGTGGCTCAGCGGATAGAGCATCAGCCTGCGGACTGAAGGGTCCCGGGTTCGATTCCGGTCAAGGGCATGTGCCTGGGTTGTGTGTTCGATCCCTAGTATGGGGCGTGCAGGAGGCAGCCGACCAATAATTCTCTCTCATCGTTGATGTTTCTCTCTCTCTCCCTCTCTCTTTTCTCTGAATTCAATAAAAACATATTTTTAAAAAATATTCAGAGATGCATGAATCAGGCTGCGAATCTCAGAGGAGAGGCAGGCACGGGGACGGGGTGAGGACCTGGGGGGCAGAGGGGCCAGTAGAGATCACTAAAGGAGATGCCGTGCCCGCCCAGAACCTGAACCAGGCCGTGGCCCACGACTGGGCGTCGGGGCTGCAGCGGCTGGTCCTGCGGAAGGAGGAGGAGATCCGCGCGGCCGACTGCTGCCGGCTGCAGCTGCAGCTCCCGGGCAAGCAGGACAGGTGAGCGCCCGCGGCCGGGCACGGGGGGACGGGCACAGGGGGACGGGCACGGGGGGACGGGCACTGGGCGATGGGCACGGGGGGACGGGCACGGGGGGACGGGCACGGCGGGGGACGGACATGGGGACCCGGGCACTGAGCCCTCCGCCCGCAGGTCCGGGCGGCCCACCTTCTTCACGGCCGTGTTCAGCACCTTCTCGCCCGCCTGCAAGGAGTCCTGGCTCAGCAGCCTGCAGATGGCCAAGCTCGCGCTGGGTAAGGCGGTGCCCAGGCCAGGCGTGTCCCCAGACAAGGCGTGTCTCCTAGGAGAGGCGTGTCCCCAGACAAGGCATGTCCCAGACTAGACATGTCTCCTAGGAGAGGCGTGTCCCCAGACAAGGCGTGTCCCAGACCAGACATGTCTCCCAGGAGAGGCGTGTCCCTAGACCAGGCGTGTCCCCTAGACCAGGCTTGTCCTCTAGGAGAGGCGTGTCCCCAGACCCAGCGGGTCCTAGCTCCCTGCTTCAGACAAAACAGGTGCCCGAGAGACAGACAGTCTGGTCGGGGAGGAGGCCCTGGACCATGGCCATACATCCCTCTGAGAAAGGCTTTTGTTTTGTTTTTTAAAGATATGTTTTTATTGATGTCAGAGAGGAAGAGAGAGAGAGAGAGAGAGAGGGGGGGGGGGCATGGATCGGCTGCCTCGTGCAAGCCCCCCACTGGGGATGGAGGTCACAACCTGGGCATGTGACCTTGACCAAGAATCAAACCCTGACCTGGTTCATAGGTCAACACTCACCCCTTGAGCCACGCAGGCCAGGCCCCCTAAGCATGTGTTTAAGCAAAGGCTCACCAGCAGGAGGGAGGGTCACCCAGCAGGGGGGAGGCTCACCCAGCAGGAGGGAGGGTCGCCCAGCAGGAGGGAGGGTCGCCCAGCAGGAGGGAGGGTCACCCAGCAGGAGGGAGGCTCACCCAGCAGGGGGGAGGCTCACCCAGCAGGAGGGAGGGTCGCCCAGCAGGAGGGAGGCTCACCCAGCAGGAGGGAGGGTCACCCAGCAGGAGGGAGGCTCACCCAGCAGGAGGGAGGCTCACCCAGCAGGAGGGAGGGTCAACCAGCAGGAGGGAGGCTCACCCAGCAGGAGGGAGGCTCACCCAGCAGGAGGGAGGGTCACCCAGCAGGAGGGAGGCTCACCCAGCAGGAGGGAGGCTCACCCAGCAGGAGGGAGGCTCACCCAGCAGGAGGGAGGCTCACCCAGAGGAGGGTCACCGCGCAGGAGGGAGGGTCACCCAGCAGGAGGGAGGGTCACCCAGCGGGAGGGAGGCTCACCCCGCAGGAGGGAGGGTCACCCAGCAGGAGGGAGGGTCACCCCGCAGGAGGGAGGGTCACCCAGCAGGAGGGAGGGTCACCCAGCGGGAGGGAGGCTCACCCAGCAGGAGGGAGGGTCGCCCAGCAGGGGGGAGGGTCACCCAGCAGGAGGGAGGGTCACCCAGCGGGAGGGAGGCTCACCCAGCAGGAGGGAGGGTCACCCAGCAGGAGGGAGGGTCACCCAGCGGGAGGGAGGCTCACCCAGCGGGAGGGAGGGTCACCCCGCAGGAGGGAGGGTCACCCAGCAGGAGGGAGGGTCACCCAGCGGGAGGGAGGCTCACCCAGCGGGAGGGAGGCTCACCCAGAGGAGGGTCACCCTGCAGGAGGGAGGGTCACACAGCAGGAGAGAAGCTCACCAGAGGAGGGTCACACAGCAGGAGGGAGGCTCGCCCAGCAGGAGGGAGGGTCACCCAGCAGGAGGGAGGCTCGCCCAGCAGGAGGGAGGCTCACCCAGCAGGAGGGAGGGTCGCCCAGCAGGAGGGTCACCCCGCAGGAGGGAGGCTCACCCAGCAGGAGGGAGGGTCACCCAGCAGGAGGGAGGCTCACCCAGCAGGAGGGAGGGTCGCCCAGCAGGAGGGAGGCTCACCCAGCAGGAGGGAGGCTCGCCCAGCAGGAGGGAGGGTCACCCAGCAGGAGGGAGGGTCACCCAGCAGGGGGCGCCCCGGCGGAGAGGGGGTCCCGCTCCGGAATGAGGGGAGCCCTCTTCTCACCCTCGCCCCTCCCCGCACAGAGGAGGACAACCACCTGGGCTGGTTCTGCGTGGAGGACGACGGCAACCAGGTCCCCAAGGACCGGCACCCGCTGCTCCTGGCCCACATGCCCGTGCCCGTGGCCAGGCAGCAGGAGCTCAAGGTGCCGCCGGGGCCCCGTCCCGCTGGGGGGGGGGGCTTCTCGCCCCGCTGGGGAGGGGGGGGGCTTCTCGCCCCGTTGGGGAGGGGGGGGGCTTCTCGCCCCGCTGGGAGGGGTGGGGGCTCATCACCCTGCGGGGGGAGTGAGGGACGGGGCGGGGCGGGGGGCAGTCCAATGCTGAGTGCTGGGTGCCCGGTCAGCGTGGTCACGCCCGCTCTGGGGTCAGCAGTAGGGCCCACGCGGGATCCCCTGGTCCGAAGCTGTGCCCGCCGTGTGTGGCACTGGGTGCTGGGGTGTGGAGCCGGGTGCACCCACCGTGGACGCTGTGCCACGCACGGCAGCACCCAGAGTCCACGTGGGACCACGGCCTGGGCCTCTGGCTCAGGGAGCCCGCCTTTGTGAGACCCACCCGCCGCCCCCGCTCACCGCCCCTCTCCCTCAGATGGAGTGTGCCGTCTACACCCCCGAGCCCCACCCCGGCCGCGCGGGCCGGCCGGACCCCCCCGGCGCAGCCCGGGGCTTCCTGTGGGTGAGTGCCCCGCGTCCACGCCGGCGGGCGGCCTGCGGTGGGAGGGGCCGGAACCGCAGGCCTGGGTGCCCTGTGGAGCCGTGGCTCCCGGCCGTGTCTGACCGTGGGCGTCCCCGCGGCCTGGCCCAGCCCTCCGGGCCTCCGGGCGCTGCGGGCTCTCGGGAGGACGATGCTTCTCTCCTCCCTGAAGCTGCGGTCACACTCAGTGCGGGGACAGCCGCTTCACTCAGACCCTCTTAGACAGAGACAGCGGCTTCACTCACAGACCCGCCCAGATCTCGTCCTCGGTGTTCAGAGCGTGGGTCCCCCCGCCCCCGCCCCCAGCCTGCCAGGTCCTGCTGGCTCTCTGCTGGACACAGCAGTGGAAGGCCTCCGTGCGAAGGAGACGCGGCCTGTGGTTGTGCCGTGTGGCAGCGGCGTTCTGGTCGGTGCGTGGGAGGCGCCCTGTGCCCCTGAGCACCCAGCGTCCTCGGGCGCCGTCCCAGAAGGCCGGCCGCTGGCCGAGCCCTTCGCGCCGCGGGAGACGGACAGGCAGGCGTGGCCCTCGGAGTGAGGGTGTTAGGAGGAGTTCTCCGAGAGCGGGGCCTGCAGCTGGGGCCGCCTTCCCTCTCCTGGCTATTCCGCTCCCAGCCCCGCCCCCCAGCTCCCGCCCCCCAGCTCCCCGCCCCCCAGCCCCGTCCTCCAGCCCCAGAACCGGCCGGTGACGTGCCTGTCCCCGAAAGGCTGTGGAGCAGGAAGCCGTCTGTGGCAGGAAACGCAGGAAGCAGCACAGGCGTCACCGCATCCCAAACCGGGAGAGGGAAGCCGTCCCTGCAGCACAGCACCCCCTCCTTTCCGTCCACTCTTGTCCAGCGAGGCCTGACTCTGTCCCACTGAACAGCAGCTGCGTTTCCGTGCATGTCGGGAGGGCCACGGGTCGGGCAGCAGGCCAGCGTGGGCAGGGCCACGGCACCGCCAGGTAGACGCTGTGGCCACCTGGGGCCTGCTCATGACTTCCCCCTCTTTTAAAAATCCTTCTATTGATGTCAGAGAGGAAGGGAGGGCGGAGAGAGAAACATCCCTGATGAGAGCACCATGGATCGGCTGCCTCCTGCACACCCCCCACTGGGGATGGAGCCGCAACCCAGGCCTGTGCCCTGACCCGGAATCGAACCGTGACCTCCTGGCTCGTAGGTCGACGCTCAGCCCCTGAGCCACGCCGGCCGGTGCTTCCCTCTCTGAGCAGCTTTCCTAGTTAAACGGCGGGGGAGGTTCCCTAAAGTTGGAATCAGTCTGCTTCATGTGACCTTACGCTGTGAACATCCTTGTTCAGAGTGAGGGGTGTGGTTTCCAAAGCACAGGAGATAGGATTAAAACATAAAAACTCTGTTCTTGTTATCCACATTAAGAGAAAAACGACCTCCTTTCTAAAAAACAAATCTTTATTGTTGAACACATCAGGTATGCCCTCCAGGCCCCCACTGACCCCTCCGCCCGCCCCCGGCCCGGCCTTCCCGCCCGATTGTGGAAAAACCACCTCGTTAACACGGGAAGGCGGGCTCTGAGCGGGCGGCTCCGGGCGCTGCCCTGGTCCCCGTGGTCAGTGCCGGTCCCGTGGGCTGGGCTGTGGGTGCCTCACGCCCGGTTCTCCCCCCAGATCGGCAGCTGTGCCGGCCAGATGGGCCAGGTCGCCATCGTCTCCCTCCACGACGCCACGCCCAAGGTCATCGAGTGCTTCAACGTGGAGTCCCGCATCCTGTGCATGGTGCACCTGCCCGCCGGGCACGGCCCCCCGCCCGGCCCCGCCCCCGAGCCCGGGGCCACGGCCGGGACCACCGCGGGCACCGCGCTGGGCGTGCCCACCGTCTGCCTGGGCACCGAGGAAGGGAGGTGGGTGCCCCCGGCCCCCGGCCCCGCCTCTGAGCCCGGGGCCACCGCGGGCACCTCGCCAGGCGTGCCCATCGTCTGCCTGGGCACCGAGGAAGGGAGGTGGGTGCCCCGGCCCCCGGCCCGGCCCTGGGCCCCGGTCACAGTTCCCCTGCGGGTCCTCGTCCCTTCGCGGGGCCAGGGTGAGGCCGCGGTCACGCCCGTCGGTGAGGTGTGTGCGGGAAGCGGAGGCGGTGCGGGGCCTGCCTGTGTGTGGGGACAGACAGCCACAGTCTGTGGTCACGGACGCCCACGGACACGCCTCGGGGAAGGCTGACGTGGCTCCTGATGCGAATTCTCCGCCCACATGGGAGGGACTGGCTTCTTTGTCGCCCAATATTTCTCCTCTGCTTTATTTTTTGAAAGATTTTTGTTGATTTCAGAGAGGAAACAAGAGATAGAGAGATAGGTCTCCTAATGAAGAGAGAGAATAACTGACCAGCTGCCTCCCGCACGCCCCACCCTGGGGATCGAGCCCACAACCCAGGCCTGTGCCCTGACCGAGAATTGAACGGTGACTTCCTGGTTCATAGGTTGATGCTCATCCACTGAGCCACGCCGGCCGGGTTAAATTTCTCCTTTAAAATGGCAGAGAGAGGCCGGCGTGGCAGAGTCTGTAGACACGGCTCGCGTTTCCGGAGGAGGGAGTGGGCGTCCGTGGAGAGCTGGGCCGGGCCGCAGCCCAGCGTGGGCTCTGTCCGCGCGGCCGGCAGGCGGCTCACGCTCGCCCTCCGCCCCCAGCATCTCCGTCTACAAGAGTAGCCCGGGCGCCAAGAAGGTGCGGCTGCAGCAGTTCTCGGCGCCCGACAAGGCCGCGGTGCTGAGCCTGGCCTGCTCGCCGCACAGCCTGTACGCCGGCCTGGTGGACGGGGCCGTGGCCGTCTACGCCAGGGCTCAAGGTACGGGCCACGCGGGCGGGTGGCTGCACGGCCGATGCCACAGGCGGGCACGGGGTCCGGGGGCTGGGAGTCCGGGTCCGGCCGCTGCTGCCTGCAGAGGGCGCAGTCCCTGTGGCTCACGGCCCCCGGTGCTCCCGTCTCCTCCTGTTCCTGTAAGGCGGCGGGGTGGTGGTGGTGGGGGGGGACGACGACGACACACACACACACACACACACACACACACACACACACACACGTCTGGCCTGCGGGCCATAGAAGCCCCCTGGAATCATTTGGTCTGGCCCTACCACGGCATCGGGGTGAGTTAATTAAATGTGTGACCACACAGAGCAGCTCATTTTTAAGTTGGTCACTTTGTATGGCCTGTGAATCTATACATTATTAAAAAGGGTAATACGCTAATTAGTCCTACCGGATGTCTTTCGGACAGCCTTCCTGACAAAGCCAGGGCCCGGGCGAAGCCACTGGGAGTCCCAGGTGCCTGTGGCCGGCCAGAGGAAGGGAAGCCTGGGTCTCAGGTGCAGGGGCCAAGGCAGAGGCAGTTAGAGGCGATCAGGCCAGCAGGGGAGCAGTTAGGGGTGATCAGGCCTGCAGGGGGGCAGTTAGGGGCAATCAGGCCAGCAGGGGAGCAGATAGGGGTGATCAGGCCAGCAGGGGAGCAGTTAGGGGTGATCAGGCCAGCAGGCAGGCAGAAGCAGTTTGGGGTGACCAGGCAGGCAGGCAGGCAAGTGGTTAGAAGCAAGCGGTTCCAGATTGCAGGAGGGATATTCCAGTAGTCAGACATCACCTGAGGGGTTCTGGATTGCAGAGGGTATAGGTCGGGCTGAGGGGACCCCGCCCCCGCCCACACACAAACAAATTTCGTGCACTGGGCCTCCAGTGATGTTATAAATATCCACATGGCCCTTAGCAGAACAAAGGTTCCCCCCTGCCTGGCTCAGTGGTTGAGGGCCGACCTAGCAGCCAGGAGGTCACAGTTCGATTCCAGGTCGGGCATGCCCAGCAGGAGGCAGCCAATCGATGATACTGTTTCACCATTGCTGTTTCCATCCTTTGCTCCCTCTCTGCTCCTCTCTCTGAAATCAATAAATTATATTTTATTGAGGAAGGGAGAGGGAGCGAGAGAGAGAAACATCCGTGATGATGAGACTTGATGGGCTGCCTCCTGCACGCCCCCGGCTGGGGATCGAGGCCACAACCGGGGCAGGTGCCCTGATGGGGAATCGAACCCTGACCGCCTGGTTCCCAGGTCGACGCTGAACCCTGGAGCCACGCAGCCCGGCTGAAGGGATTTTTATTGTTCTTCACGCTGTCTCACCACACACGGGTGAGGCACCTCCTCGCGGTCTCTGCAGTGCACTGAAGCCGGAACACTCACTGTGTCCTGGGTTTCAGCCCTGAAGCAAGTCCTTCATTTTCCGTGGAGATGTGTTTTCTCCCCATAATACAGCCCATACCAATGCATATTTTTAAATAAAAGCAGGAATGGGGGTGTTTAAACATTTTCCGGATTATGTTGGGTACAGTTCCCCTTACGATGACTGAGTCACGTCATACAAATGTGATTATTGTAAACTAGAGGCCCGGTGCACGAAATTCCTGCACAGGCAGGGTGGTTAGGCCACCAGGACCGATCAGGTTCCCGCCTCCCTGCCCCCCTGCCTCCCTCTTCCCTCGCCACCGCTGGTCACCGCCATGTTCCACACCGTCCACTGGCGGTCAGCGCAGGTCATAGCGAGCGATCCACCTCCCGTTCTCCCGGTCAGACTCCCAGGGGACACTGTGTGTCAGGCTTTTACACACACAGGCGGCGGTCTTTGTGGAACGCCTGTCTGCCAGGCCTGTGCTGGCTTTTCATTGCATTATCGTCCCTTCTCACCACAGCCCTTAAGGCACGTGGCAGCACTGTCCCCTCTGCTGAGGCGGAAGCTGAGGCTGAGGCTGAGGGCGGATAACGTGTCTGGGACACACCAAGGGCTGTGCGGGGTGGGCACGGCCAGCTGCCCAGGTTGCCGTGACAACGGTGCCCACCGGGGACTTGAGACCTCAGGGCCCCCCTGAGCGGCGGGCCAGGGCGGACACTTAAGCTCTGCTCATTAGGACCGTCCGGACCCTTCCCCCGCCCCGTGCACGGCTCGCCGCCCGTGAGTGAAACTAGCAGACACACTTCCTTTCCAGACGGGTCCTGGGACCCGGAGCCCCGGAGGGTGATCAAGCTGGGCGTGCTGCCCGTGCGGAGCCTGCTGGCGGCCGAGGACACGCTGTGGGCGGCCTCGGGGGGCCAGGTGTCCGTCATCGGCGTGGAGACGCTCGCCGTGGAGGTGAGTGGTGGGAGCGGCTGTGCCGAGGGGGTGCCCCCGGGGGGTCCCGGCCCCATCGCCTCCCGGGGGGTCCCGGCCCCATCGCCTCCCGGCTCCATCGCCTCCCCGGGGGTCCCGCCCCCATCGCCTCCCGCCCCCATCGCCTCCCGGGGGGTCCTGCCCCCATTGCCTCCCGGCCCCGTTGCCTCCCGGGGGGTCCCGCCCCATCGCCCCCCCGGGGGGTCCCGATTCCCATCGCCCCCCGGGGGTCCCGCCCCATCGCCCCCCCGGGGGTCCCGGCCCCATCGCCCCCCGGGTGGTCCCGGCCCCATCGCCCCCCCGGGGGTCCCGGCCCCATCGCCTCCCCTGAATTAAAGATTGGGGAAACGTGCTCGTGTGCTGCCTCTGGGGCTGGGAGCGGACGTTCTCAGAATAGGAGAAGTCTTCCTGAGCTGCAGACAGAGAGACCGGCTAACAGACCTGCTCACCGAGGCCGGGTGATGTTTAGCGGGGCCTCAGTGATCGGATCTGTGCAATGGGGACAAGCCTGCCTTCTCGGGTGGTTTTGTGGGTTAAGGAGGTTTTTAAAAAAGTCCCTACCAGCCAGCCCCCTGGGGGGGTGGGGCCGGCTGTCCCCGTCTTCGGCAGCACCGAGCGTCTCTGGCAGCACTGAGCGCCCAGCCCGGGTGCTAGGCCGTCGGGTTGTCCGAGCCCTCCAGCCGTGCACAGCGTCCTGGGTTCGGGCGGGAGGGTCTCCTCTCCCACCTCCCGGGCTCCACCGGGCTCATGTGACGCCGCCCCTAAAACGCCCTGGACGCGCCCGGCTCCGGGCTGACCGGCGCCTCTGGTCCTGCCGCTGTGGCCCCGCAGCCCGGCCTGGAGCGGGCGGTCCCGGGGCCTCACCGGGCGGAGGGCGACAGGACGGAGGGAGACGGACAGAGGGAGATGGACGGAGGGAGACAGGACTGAGGGAGAGGGATGGAGGGAGAGGGACGGAGGGAGACGGACTGAGGGAGAGGGATGGAGGGAGATGGACTGAGGGAGAGGGACGGAGGGAGACAGGATGGAGGGAGAGGGACGGAGGGAGACAGGACGGAGGGAGATGGACTGAGGGAGAGGGAAGGAGGAAGACAGGACGGAGGGAGACAGGATGGAGGGAGAGGGACGGAGGGAGATGGACTGAGGGAGAGGGACGGAGGGAGACAGGATGGAGGGAGAGGGACGGAGGGAGACAGGACGGAGGGAGATGGACTGAGAGAGAGGGAAGGAGGAAGACAGGACGGAGGGAGACAGGATGGAGGGAGAGGGACGGAGGGAGATGGACTGAGGGAGAGGGACGGAGGGAGACAGGATGGAGGGAGAGGGACGGAGGGAGACAGGACGGAGGGAGATGGACTGAGGGAGAGGGAAGGAGGAAGACAGGACGGAGGGAGACAGGATGGAGGGAGAGGGACGGAGGGAGACAGGACGGAGGGAGAGGGACGGAGGGAGACAGGACGGAGGGAGAGGGACGGAGGGAGACAGGACGGAGGTCCCCGCTCTGCCCGGAGGGAGGCGGACGAGGTGAAGGAGCCGCTGAGGCTGAGGAGGCCTCTCCCCCTGAGAACGGAGTCCTTGCGGAGCTGGCCCAGGCCCGCAGGCCGACGGGCCCTCACAGGCACCCAGCCACGCCCCGCGCTCCCCCAGGCCTCGGGCCATGGCCTCGGGCGGCAGGACAGAGACGCCGGCCCTGCCCGCTATGCCCCCCACCGCCTCTCCCGCCCGCGATGCCCGCCCACCGCCTCTCCCGCCCGCGATGCCCACCCACGCCTCTCCCCCCCGCAGAGCCAGCTGGAGGCGCACCAGGAGGAGGGCATGGTGGTCTCGCACATGGCCATCGCCGGCGTGGGCATCTGGATCGCCTTCACCGCCGGGTCCACTCTGCGCCTCTTCCACACGGAGACCCTCAAGCACCTGCAGGACATCAACATCGCCACGCCGGTGCACCACCTGCTGCCAGGTACGGTCCCCCAGGCGGAGGGGGCTGGAGACGGGGCGGAGGGGGCGTGGAGAGGGCAGCGGGGTGGAGAGGAGGGTGGGGGCGGAGCTGGGCTTAGCCTGTCTCAGTTTCGTGTGGGCCCGTCCTGTCAGGACAAGGACCCTGCGTTGCCAGGCGGCCTCTGGATTGGTGGAGTCAGATCCAGGGCTACTGTGCAGCCACCCATCCAGAGGGGGACTCTCAGCATTAACTTCCGGGCTGGGCCCCGGGCAAGGCCTGCAGCGGAGCCAGAGGGAGACTCCCTGAGGGGCCCTCAGGGTCACAGGCGGCACCTCCCTCCCTGGGCATGTGTGAACGTGCATGTGGGTGAGCCGTATGTGTTCATACGTGTGTGTTCATATATGTCTGAGTGCGTGTGTGCCCGCATGAATATGTATGTGCACAAAGGTATATGCATGTGTGCGTGTGTACGTGTGTGTGTGTGTGTGTGTGTGTGTGTGTGTGTACGTACGCCTTAGGACTCCTTGCTTGCTAACAGAGTGCATGGTGCAGGGATGACCTGTGGCGTCTGCGTCGCCCGGAGGGTGCCAGCGGAGCGAGGCGGAGGGCGGGGCCCAGCGGAGGGGCTGCCAGGACACGCTCCCAGGGCTGTGGGCGGGGTGCGGGTGGTCGGAGCTCCCTCTCAGTGCCCCCTGGAGGCTGGCCGTGGACACGGCTCCGGGTCAGGCCCAGCACGGCTCAGCTCGCCGGCCGCCCGGCCGCCCTCCGTCCGCAGGGCACCAGCGGCTCTCGGTGACCAGCCTGCTCGTCGGCCACGGCCTGCTGATGGTGGGCACCAGCCTGGGGCTCCTGGTGGCACTGCCCGTCCCCCGCCTGCAGGGCATCCCCAAAGTGACAGGTGAGCCGACGCTCCGCCCTCGCCGTAGCTGCCCCTCACGTGCCGGGCTCAGGGTGCGGGGGGCTGTGCGAGCGTTCCAGACCTCCGTCTCCCCTCCCGCCGTGAAGGAGGGTGTGCTGTGATTGCGTGTTAGAGCACGCAGGTCCTTACACCGCGTGCACACGCTTCCCCGGCGGCCTGGTTTCTGAGCTGCGTCCCGTCCTGCGTGTGGCCGGCCCTCGCTCAGTGCCGGGCGGTGGCCCGGGCTCCGTGCCTCACGGCGGCCTGGTTTCTGAGCTGCATCCCTGTCACACGCTTCCCCGGCGGCCTGGTTTCTGAGCTGCGTCCCGCCTGCGTGTGGCCGGCCCTCGCTCAGTGCCGGGCAGGCCCGGGCTCCGTGCCTCAGGGTCGTCCCCGGTCCCTGGTCCCGGGCCCGGTGCGGCGCCTCTGCGGCGTGGCCACAGCTCCTGGGGGGGAGTGTCGGGCGTGGTGTCGCGGTCAGGAGGGTGCAAGCCGCTCGCTCAGTCACCAGGTGAGGCTCAGGCCCCTCCCCCGCCCCCTCCGCGTCCCCGCGTCCCTGATGGGCCGCTCTGAGTTTCCCGCTGTCCCTGGAGGAGAGGCCGCTGGCCACGGCCAGGGACCTGTAATGAGCCGTCGGCCTGGCCACCGGGGACACAGGTGGGCCCGCAGACCTGGCTCAGCCGAGGCACGACGCGGGTCCCGGCCAGCCCCCCCTCCCCGGGGAGCCCTCCAGGACGGCCGGGGGAGTCGGCGTGCAGGGCCCGGCTTCAGAGAAAGGCCTGGAACGTGGATCCATCACGTTCTAAGGGAAAGTCCTCCCAGGACTAAAGCCGCGGGAGCCGGCCTCCGCCTCACACCTTCTGTAATGAGGACGGCAGGAAGGCTGGCGCCTTGTCCCTGAAGCCGACACGTTTCAGATGCATCATACTCCATCCGGACTTGGGGAGCTGTGTCTCCTTAGGGCCCGGGGAAATAACTGTTTTATTGCTTTAAAAGCGCCACTTCGGCCCGGCCAGCGTGGCTCAGTGGTTGAGCACCAACCCATGAACCAAGAGGCCACAGGTTTGATTCCCTCCCAGGACACAGGCTCGGGTTGTGGGCTCGATTCCCACTGGGGGTGTGCAGGAGGCAGCTGATTGACAATTCTCTCTCATCATCGGTGTTTTCTCTTTCTCCCTCTCCCTTGCTCTCTCTGTCTCTAAAATCAATATTAATAAAAGGGTAATATGCTAATTAGACCATGAGACCTTCCAGATGTCCTTCCAGACAAAGCCATGGTGGCGGGGCTGAGGCA
Organism: Pipistrellus pygmaeus; assembly: GCA_949987585.1. Classification (NCBI taxonomy): domain Eukaryota; kingdom Metazoa; phylum Chordata; class Mammalia; order Chiroptera; family Vespertilionidae; genus Pipistrellus; species Pipistrellus pygmaeus. The sequence continues at coordinate 193,402,256 of OX465304.1, forward strand.
GAAGCAGTTAGGGGTGATCAGGCCAGGAGGGGAGGGCAGGTGGGGGTGATCAGGCTGGTGGGGGGGGTGGGCGACAGGGTACAGTTGGGGGCAAGCAGGCCAGCAGGCAGAGTGGTTAGGGGGATCAGGCAGGCAGGCGAGCGGTTAGGAGTAGTCCCACATTGCCAGGGGGAATGTCCGACTGCCGGTTTAGGCCCGATCCCACAGGGGCCCCAGATTGGAGAGGATACAGGCCGGGCTGAGGGCCACCCCCGCCCCCCGCCCTATGCATGAATTCCGTGCACCGGGCCACAGGTAAGAAAATGAAAGCACGAGGTGCTAGAACCGACACTGTTGACCAAACCCATCCCCGTGCTCCGGGCCGCCATGCTGAAGCCCCCGAGAGTCTCCCCTGGGAGCTGTTTTAACCGTCACTGTCGCTCAGGCCGCAGGGTCCGTGCAGGACGTTGTTGGGGACACGGAGACGGGGGTGGGCCCCCCGCTCCCCCCAGCCACAGCGCGCCCTCTCTCCCCGCAGGCCGCGGCATGGTCTCCTACCACGCGCACCACGGCCCCGTCAGGTTCCTGGTCATGGCCGCCGCCGCGCCCAGCGCCGACAGGGACACGGCGGGGGACAGCCCGCCGCCCGGCCCCGAGCCCCCCGAGGAGGCCCGGGGGGGCGCCGCCCCCAGCGAGGGCCCCGAGGCCGCCGTGTGGCTGGGGGGCTCGCCGGGCCCCGGGCCGCTCAGGAGCGAGCCCGCGGGAGCGGGAACGGCGGGGCCGGCGGGGGCCCCGGAGCCCCGGCCCCAGGACGGCCTCCTGCAGGACCTGCTGCGCCACCCCAGCGCCCCGCCCGGCGGAGGCCGCCGCGCCCGCAGGCCCCGGGTCAGCTCGGTGCTGGTGGCCTGCGGGGGCCAGGGCCGCCGGCGGGTGGGCAGGCGGCCCCGGCAGCAGCGGCCGGAGGAGCTGGCCTCCTCCCTCATGGTCTGGCAGATCCCCCTGCTGCTCGCGTGACACGGACGGCCACGCCTGCACCGGCGGGACAGCTCACACGGCTTCGGAGAAACGTGCAATATCGCGGGGAGGGGCGCCCCGGCCTTCTTCCTGCCGAGAGCCGGACCGGCGAGAAGGCAGGAGACGAGGCCCTGGGGGCTCCCCACGCTCCCCCGCCCCCCACCCCTACGGCGCCTCCCTCCCTCCCTCCCTCCGCCCTTCCCACCCGCCGCTGGGGGGCCTTGCGGGCTGAGCACCGGAAATGCCGGCCCCTCGGACTCTCAGCCCTCGCCAGGCCTTCGGTCTGCATCGCTGCTTATTTATGTCTGTGTCTTCCTTCCGGGGCGGAGCCTGTGACGGTGACGGAAGCCGGGGGCAGGGTGTCACTGGCTTTCCGACGTGAGCGGGTGTCCCTGAGGGGCGTCAGGCGCCCGCTGTACGTGTTAACAAAGTATTTTTATATTGCATTTTTCTATTAAAGTTAACAGCTAATTCTCAGCGAACGTGTTATATGGAACGCTGCCTAGATGGCGTTTGCTTTGGACCAAAACGCCTGTCCAATCCACAGCCCGGAGTCCGTGGCCATCTCTCAGCAGGAGCAGGGGGACCCCCCCCCGCCTCCCCCGTCTTCTCAGCGTCCGGCCCCTGTCCACACGGAGCCAGTGCGGCCAGCGGTGCCCATGGGGAGGACGCGGGCAGGGCCGTCCCGCCTTCCCGGAGCCGGGTGGCCTGTCCTCCCCCTGTCGTGTCGGAGGCCCTCCCTCGCCGAACCCCTCTCCCAGGGCCAGCTGTGTCCCCCCCTCCGGACACCCCCCTCTCGGCTGGACACCGAGGCCCCTCCGTGCCGCCGGCCTCGCAGCTGCGGGCCCGCCCAGCCGGGTCCCTGCCGCCTCCCGCCCGCGAAGGCCTCAGAGCGGGAGCTGCGCCGGCCTGCTTCTCTGAGCACACGGCGGCTCCAGTGCTCCCCGAAAACCTGCCCGGCCCAGCGGGACACCCCCAGACCTGAGCAGGGACGGCATCCTGGGGCTCAGTACAATCCCCCCTACCCCCAGCGCAGGGCGAGCCGTGCAGGCCCGCTCCCCGTGGGTGACAGCCGACCCCACCCGGGGTGAGACAGCACCTGGCACCGTCTGATGAACTGGACACGGGTTTCCTGGGAACAGAGAGGTCGGGTCAGGTTCCTCTTCCGGTGTCTGGCGGCCCAGCGGCTGCCGCGTTCACAAGTGTTTGCTCTGAAAACGGGGCCTGTGGTATGTGGTTCCAGGGTCCCCCCACGATGGTGAGGCCACCGCTGTGCTCGGAGCTCAGTGTGAGGGACTGGGGGCCTGTGGGGAGCAGTGGGTGGCTCGCTGGTGCGGGGTGGGGAGGGGAGGGGCCTGCAGGGTGTGGGACAGCGGGCGGGCTCACGGGCCAGTGCATCCTGGTCCTGAGGCCGCCGGGCAGGGCAGCCGCCCCCACCAGGAGCCCGACGCGCAGGAACCCCCGGAGGCCGGGGCTGGGCCCTGGCAGGCTCTCCGCGCCCGGCGGGGATGGCTGTGCTTCCTCCGGCTGTTTGTCCCCGGTTCCCGCTTCCTGTCCCGAAGGACGCCGAGCAGGACCCCCTCCCGGAGCCTCTGTGCACAGGTGTCCCTCTTGCTGGTCACACGGCCAAGAGGGACAGGGCCTGCTGTCTCCTGCCTGCCGCAGACAGAGGCCCTTTCTCCCGCTGACCTCACCCTGGCCGGCCAGTTCCCTGCGTTCCAGCCCCGCTGGCGGGGGCGAGGAGGGAGCAGGGAGCCCCGGCGCCCTCTGCTGCCGAGCGGGGGCACTGCAGCGGGCCGAGGTGCCCACCACTTCTTCCTGGGTCAGGATCAGTGGAAGGTCCCTCACTGCTCACCGCTTTCTCAGCAGAAGGTCGGGGGCCCAGTAACCGGGGGGAGACGCGTGTCTGGAACGGAGCCACACACCTTCTCGCTGCCGTTTGACAGACACCTGGGCATCGCGCCCCGCGCGGACGCAGACAATCACACACGTGCATGTGTGTGTGCGCGGACACAGACAACCACACACGTGCGCACACATGCAGGCACACACGTGCACGCACACACCTGGTTTTTGAACATTTAAAAATAATATTAATTTTTTTCCAGTTAGAATTGAGGTTCAGTGTAATCTCAGGTGCACAGCCCCGTGATGGGCGTCTATCCCCCCAGGACATTCTCCCGTTGGCTTTGAGGGGCGTGGGGGAGAGAGGGAAAGCAGAGAGAAGCACCCACGTGAGAGGGGCACACGGATGGGTGCCCCCTGCCTGCGCCTGACAGGGCCGGGCACTGAGGACGTGCCCTTGACCAGAATCCAACCTGTGACCCTGCGGTCCAAGGGCTCTACCCACTGAGCCAGACGGGCTGCAGCACCAGTAGCTGTTCTTGCCGGCACAGTGCGTGGGCCCTCCGGGCTCGTAAGCCCTTAAGCACGTGGGCCGGAGTCCTGTCGGCACGCTGCTGGGGCCCTGGCCCACGCCCGGCCGTGCCCAGCCGCAGACCCACCTGCCGGCCGTGCCTCCCGGCTCCGCTCGGGAGGGAAGCTGCCACAGCGGGGCTTAAGCGAGGATCCTCTAATCCGGCCTCATTTACAGCCGGAGGCCGGGCGGCGGGGCCGGTGCCGGGTCACGCAGCCCTGCCCAGCCGAGCAGCCGGAGCCTGGCCTGGCGGGCGCTCGAGGACACCGGGGAGATAAACCGCCGCTAATTGAGGCCGGATCTGTCAGCGCAGCTGCAAATAGCGCCAAGGGCAAAGCCGTCCGCACAGGCATACCCGCGGCCTCTGCTGAGCCTGGTGCTGCCGGCACTGAGCGAGGCACGGGCGGCACCGGGCACCACGCTGAGCCCGTCACGGCCACCGCAGGGCGGGGGAGAGCAGGCACGGCCCGGGGGAGGGCTCAGGTTCCACACACACACACACACACACACACACACACACAATCACACACACACACACATACACGATCACCCCGGGGGAGAGCAGGCACGGCCCGGGGGAGGGCTCAGGTTTCACACACACACACACACACACACACACACACACACACACAGAGTCACACACACATACACACACACGATCACCCCGGGGGAGAGCAGGGCTCAGGTTCCACACACACACACACACACACACACACACAATCACACCGGGGGAGAGCAGGGCTCAGGTTCCACACACACACACAGTCACACACACACACACACACACACACACACACATGATCACACCAGGGGAGAGCAGGCCTCGGCTTTGGGGCAGGGCTCAGGTTCCACACACACACACACACACACACACACACACACACACACACAATCACACACACACATACACGATCACACCAGGGGAGAGCAGGGCTCAGGTTCCACACACACACACAGTCACACACAGTCACACACACACACACACACACACACACACACACGATCACACCGGGGGAGAGCAGGCCTCGGCCCGGGGGCAGGGCTCAGATTACACACACACAGTCACACACACACACACACAGTCACACACACACACACACAGTCACACACACACACACAGTCACACCGGGGGACACATTGCGCCCACGTCCTCAGGTGGAGGAACCGGCGGCCTCTCCCCGGCGCCCTCCTCCCACGCGGCCCCTGGCTTCCTCTCGGCGAAGACCCTCGGCACCGCTCAGGTCCGATAAGCTGCGAGTCCAGAGGACCCTCTCCCCTGTGTGGCCCCGTGGCCCGGCACCTGGCTCCCAGCACCGGCCCTGGCTGAGTCCACGAGGCCATGCCCACAGCACAGGGAGCCTGCCCGGCGCGGGGCTGTGTAGCCGCTGTTGCCAACGTGGCTGTGTGGCCGCCGTGGCCACCGTGGCCGCCGTGGCTGTGTGGCCGCTGTGGCCAATGTGGCCGCCGTGGCTGCCAGGCTCCGGACGTGTTTGGAGTCACAGACCCTGGGAGCGCTCCGGCTCCAGTCCAGACACGCCGGGTGACCAGGTACCGGGGAGTGTGGGGGTAACTGCTCTCACCGCCCCGGCTCTCGCTGGCAGTCAGGGAGGCGAGGCTCAGGGCTTCGCTTTATTGGTTCAGAGAGATGCCAGCTGGGGGCGGTGGGAGCCCCTGGGGGTAGTTTGAATCCTCACCTGAGGATGTTCTTTCCCATTTATTTTTATTTTTATTTTTATTTTTATTTTTAGAGAGAGTGGGAGGGAGGGAGGTGGGAGGAGAAAGAGAAACATCGATGTGAGGGACACACACCGACGGGCTGCCTCCCGCACATGAGCCGACCGGGGCCAGGGATTGAGTCTGCAACCACGGTATGTGCCCTTGGCTGGGAATCGAACGATTGAAGTTTCTTCTGAGAGCCACGTTTTTTAAACCTAAACTTCTTCCAACGCCACTTCTTCAACACAGGCTCGCCCAGGCCGTGGACTTTTGTGGAAGAGCCACCCTCCAGGGGCCAAAGAGCCGCCTGTGGATCGCGAGCCGCAGTTTGCCGACCGCGGGTGTAAGCGATTCACTCGTCAGCCTGCACCGCTGGCTCTGGCCGAGCTTCGGCTGCTCATGCCACAGGCACACGGCGGGGTGCGGGCTCCCAGACCCAACACACGTTATTTCTCCAGCTCCGGCCACACACGTGCCCGGCCGCTGCTATTACAGAGGCTTTGCAGGGGAGCACGGAGCCGGCCACAGGCCCGGGCCAGCCGCGGGTGCCAGGTGGTGTTATTTATATTCGCACATGTGCCTGGCAGGGCGGACGCCCGGCCGCTGCGGGGGGCAGGGAGGGGTGAGGCGGTGCACAGCGTCCGTCTGAGGCAATAACTATAAATAAGACGGCGCTGCCCGGGTGTGGCCCCCTCGGGCCGGCCTCGCTAAGTCCACCGGAGGAAACCGGGCGGCTGTTGAAAGGAAAGCAGACAAAACTCACTAGTAGCCACGGAGGCCCCCTCCCAGCCCTTGGGTGCCGGTGGCCCTGGTCACCATGGTGACCGTGTGAGCCTCTGTGTGTCCCTCTGTGTGTCTGTCCCCCTGTGGGTGCCCCTGTGCCCGGGAGCTGTCCCTCGACCGGACGGGAGGAGGCTGAGCTTACGTGGGAAGCGGGCGGAATGCCCTCTGGGCGCCAGCAGAGCCGCCCGTCCCGGGGAGAGGGGAGCCCCTGTGAGGCCCCTTTTCCATGGATTTCCCTCCAGAACAGCCGTGTCCGACAGCCCGGCTGTGATTTACGTCCCTGTCACTGTGGGCGAGAAGCCCTGTGTCTATATATGGCAGGTCCTTGGCCATAAATGGGGCGGGACAGGCTCTGCCCAGACGCAGGGCACTGCTTCCTAAGCTGGGCACTGTGTCCTGAGCCGGGCACTGCCGTCCTGAGCCGGACGCTGCTGTCCTGAGCCGGGCACTGCCGTCCTGAGCCGGACTCTGCCGTCCTGAGCCGGGCGCTGCTGTCCTGAGCTGGGCACTGCCGTCCTGAGCCAGACTCGGCCGTCCTGAGCCGGACTGTCCTGAGCTGGGCTTTGGGTCCTCAGCCGGGCACTGCTTCCCCTTGCACCGTCCTGCCCTCTAGGTGAGTTTCCTCCTTCCCTTCCTGGTCTCGCCTTTCGGGGGACGGGGCCTCGTACCCAGGCTGGGTGCCCCCAGCTTCCCGGGACCGGGTTCAGGTGGAGACCAGTTAACCTGCCCGGCCCCGAGGGCTGAGTTTCTGGGTCAGATGTTAACATCGTCCGTATTTCCCGTCTGGTTGTGTCTGCTGTTAGTGTCCCCGAGTCTCTCCCTGCACCCCTCGGGGACCCGGGTCTGGAGCCCCACAAGGTCCCCAGTCCGTGCACTGAGGTTGGAGGCTGGGGTCTCAGAAGGAAAGGGCTTGTGACGAGGGTGCAGGCGGGAAAAGGGGGGGTTGAAATCGGATGTTTTCCTAAGACCGTGGTCGGCAAACCATGGCTCATGAGCCACAGGCGGCTCTTTGGTCCCTGGAGGGTGGCTCTTCCACAAAATGCCACGGCCTGGGTGAGTCTGTGTTGAAGAAGTGGCGTTAGAAGTTTAAGTTTAAAAAATGTGGCTCTCCAAAGAAATGTCAATCGTCGTGCTGTTGCTATTTGGCTCTGTGGACTGAGGAGTTTGCCGACCACGGGCCTAAGAGACCACGGAGCTGGGTGTCAGCCCGCCCAGACGGCAGCCAGGGGACGCGGGGTGGGACAGGTGCCACCCTGGTGTGTCCGCGCCCGGAGCGACCGCTGGCTGCCGGCTCAGCCGCGGGGTCACCACAGAGGTCAGCTCGGTGCCCGGAGCCGGCTCCTGGTCATGCTCCGGAGCCGGAGGGGGGGTCCTGCACCCGAGGGCTGGGGGCAGCGAGGGCCGGGGGTGGGGGGTGGAAGGGGGGTGTGGGGAGCAGCGAGGGTGGGAGTGGGGTGCGGGGAGAGGAGCGTGGTGAGTGGGGTGCAGGGAGAGGGGTGTGGTGAGTGGGATGCGGGGAGAGGGGTGCGGGGAAAGGAGTGCGGGGAGAGGGGTGCGGGGAGAGGGGTGCGGGGAGTGGGGTGTGGAGGGTGGAGGGTGGAGGGGGGTGTGGGGGCAGCGAGGGTGGGAGTGGGGGGTGGAGAGGGGTGCGGGGAGAGGGGTGCGGGGAGTGGGGTGTGGAGGGTGGAGGGTGGAGGGGGGTGTGGGGGCAGCGAGGGTGGGAGTGGGGGGTGGAGAGGGGTGCGGGGAGTGGGGTGCGGGGAGTGGGATGCGGGGAGAGGAGTGCGGGGAGTGGGGTGCAGGGAGAGGGGTGTGGTGAGTGGGGTGCGGGGAGAGGGGTGCGGGGAGAGGAGCGTGGTGAGTGGGGTGCGGAGTGAGGGGTGCGGGGAGAGGGGTGTGGTGAGTGGGGTGTGGGGAGTGGGGTGCGGGGAGAGGGGTGCGGGGAGAGGGGTGTGGTGAGTGGGGTGCGGGGAGTGGGGTGCGGGGAGAGTGGTGCGGGGAGAGGGGTGTGGGAGCGGCCAGGCCTCGGCCCTCCCTCCTGGCCTCGGTCCTCTGAGCAGCGGCCAGCCATCGAGGAACAGGTGACGCAGAGGGACCCAGGGGCGGGTCTGGACTCCGGTGCCAGGCTCTGCCGATGCGGACGCTGCGGGAGGCTGCCCCCCCCCCCCCCCCCCCCCGCCCGGGGCAGTGGGAGGGGTCACAGAGCCAGTCTGCTTTCGTCCTGCCGTTTGTGGACTGCCTGGTCTGAGCGCCTGGTCTGAGCGCCTGGGTCTGAGCCGGGGCGGTGACAGCCTCCTGGGCAGGCGCCCTGCTCCAAGGTGACTGGGTGGGGGGGGGGATGCGGAGTGGGGGGAGCTGCCAGAGCGCACAGCGCCCTCCCGGGGCGGCGCGGCCGCTGCTGTGAGAGCCATTTGCTCTGCCGGGCTCGGGAGGAGCGTACAGTACAGCCACAAGGTTGCAGGTTCGATTTTTGATGGTGCGGTTTCAGCCCCAGTCAGGGTGCATATGGGGGGCACTGACTGATGTCCCTCCCTCCCTCCCCAAACCAGTGCACACCTCTCCTGGTCACTCTGTGCTCCGTCCTCTGTCCTCGGGGGAATCAGTCTGGAGAAGCTTTGGGGCAGCAGCTCCCTTGAGTGACTGGAGGAGCTGGTGCTGGGGCCCAGGGCCGGTTACCTGGGGCTGGTTACCCAGGGGTCTGGTTACCTGGTTACCTGGGGGCCTGGTTACCTGGGGGCCTGGTTACCTGGGGGCCTGGTTACCCGGGGCCTGGTTACCTGGTTACCTGGTTACCTGGGGGCCTGATTACCTGGGGGCCTGGTTACCTGGGGGCCTGGTTACCTGGGGGCTGGTTATCTAGGGACCTGGTTACCTAGTTCCCCGGGGGCCTGGTTACCTGGGGGCCTGGTTACCTGGGGGCCTGGTTACCTGGGGGCTGGTTATCTAGGGACCTGGTTACCTAGTTTCCCGGGGGCCTGGTTCCCCGGGGGCCTGGTTCCCTGGGGGCCTGGTTACCTAGGGCCTGGTTACCTGAGGGCCTGGTTCCCCGGGGCCTGGTTACCTGGTTAGCTGGGGGCTGGTTATCTAGGGACCTGGTTACCTAGTTCCCCAGGGGCCTGGTTCCCTGGGGCCTGGTTATCTAGGGACCTGGTTACCTAGTTCCCCGGGGGCCTGGTTCCCTGGGGCCTGGTTATCTAGGGACCTGGTTACCTAGTTCCCCGGGGGCCTGGTTCCCTGGGGCCTGGTTATCTAGGGACCTGGTTACCTAGTTCCCCGGGGGCCTGGTTCCCTGGGGCCTGGTTCCCTGGGGGCCTGGTTACCTAGGGCCTGGTTACCTGAGGGCCTGGTTCCCCGGGGCCTGGTTACCTGGTTACCTGGGGGCTGGTTATCTAGGGACCTGGTTACCTGGTTCCCCGGGGCCTGGTTACCTGGGGGTGGCCGCCCGCAGGTGCCGTGAACCCCCGGTTCTGGGAGAACAGCTGAGTTGGGTGTGGACTGGGTGTCTCGGTGGCCGGTGCGTGTCTCGGTGGCCGGTGCGTGTCTCGGTGGCCGGTGCGTGTCTCGGCGGCCGGTGCGTGTCTCGGCGGCTGGTGCGGCCGGTGCGTGTCTCGGCGGCCGGTGCGGCCGGTGCGGCCGGTGCGTGTCTCGGCGGCCGGTGCGTGTCTCGGCGGCCGGTGCGTGTCTCGGCGGCCGGTGCGTGTCTCGGCGGCCGGTGCGTGTCTCGGCGGCCGGTGCGTGTCTCGGTGGCCGGTGCGTGTCTCGGCGGCCGGTGCGGCCGGTGCGTGTCTCGGCTGCGTGGAAATGCTTCCGGAGAGCGAGTCCCTTCTCGGCCGTGGGAACGGGTCCGGGCGTCCTCACAGGAGGGGTGAGGCCTCGGCGGGTCACAGACGCGCCTTCCCGGGAGGATGTGCGGATGGGAGGACAGGCTCCCGCGTCCCGTCGCTGCCACAAACGCCAAACGTGCGGCCACGCTGGGGCGGGGGCAGAGTTCTCACCTCCGCGTCCTCCCAGGTCCGGTGGAGAGCCGGGCCCGACAGGCTGCGGTCAGCCATGGGACCGCGGGCGACCTTGGTGCCTCTGGTGCTGGGTGGCCAGTGCTCTCGAAGGCGTGTGGCCTGCCCGGGGCCACTGCCCACACAGCCCGTTTCTGAAGGGACAGGAGCCCCATTTCTCGGCAGAGCCGGCCGCGGCCGGGCGGGGGCCCCCGGGCTGTGGGCGGGAGTGGCCCGCCGGCAGGGCTGTGGGAGGACATGGCAGCATCGGAGGTCACTCTCCTTGGATGACGGGGTGCGTTCTGGCGGCTGCTGGGCCCCGACCCCCTTTTCTTCCTAACGCCGCACATCGTCTGTACACAGCAGGTCCGGTCCAGTCCCGGGGTTCCTCCTGAGGGCTGTGACTCCAGGGCGGCGGCTCCGGCCTCTGCTGGGCCCTCGGAGCCCGCTTCCCGGGGCTGGTCTCCCGCCGGGGGCCTCGGGGGCACCGGGCAGTCCGAGAGGCGAGGGGCGAGGGCCGGCACTCCCAGGTGGCCGAGGCGTCCTCGGCTGCCGGTCCTGCCGTGTGGCAGCCTTGGGCGTGACATTGGTGAAAGCCGGCGAGGGCAGGGGCGTGGAGGACCGGGGGTTGGGGGCGTGGAGGACGGGGGCGTGGAGGACCGGGGGCGTGGAGGAACGGGGATGTGGAGGAACGGGGATGTGGAGGACCGGGGGGCGGCGGGGGGGGCGTGGAGGACGGGGGCGTGGAGGACCGGGGGCGAGGAGGACGGGGGCGTGGAGGACCGGGGGGGGGGCGTGGAGGACGGGGGCGAGGAGGACCGGGGGCGTGGAGGACGGGGGCGTGGAGGACCGGGGAGGTGGGGGGGCGTGGAGGACGGGGGCGTGGAGGACCGGGGGCGTGGAGGACGGGGGGGGGGGGCGTGGAGGACGGGGGCGTGGAGGACCGGGGGCGAGGAGGACCGGGGGCGTGGAGGACCGGGGGCGTGGAGGACCGGGGGGCGGGGGGGGCGTGGAGGACGGGGGCGTGGAGGACGGGGGGGGGGGGCGTGGAGGACCGGGGGGTGGGGGGGCGAGGAGGACGGGGGCGTGGAGGACCGGGGGCGTGGAGGACCGGGGGCGTGGAGGACCGGGGGGTGGGGGGGCGTGGAGGACGGGGGGCGAGGAGGACCGGGGGGGGGGGGTGTGGAGGACCGGGGGCGAGGAGGACCGGGGGGGGGGGCGTGGAGGACCGGGGGCGAGGAGGACCGGGGGCGAGGAGGACCGGGGGCGAGGAGGACGGGGGCGAGGAGGACGGGGGCGAGGAGGACCGGGGGCGAGGAGGACCTGTCGGGATTACTCAGGCGTGTACCCTCCATCCCTCCCGCCCCTGGGTGTTGCTGATGGACCTGAGTCCCCTCTGCCGTGTGCTTGGCGGCGGCGCTGGGAGCCGGCGGACTCCGCCCCGGAAGGGCTCACGTGCGGTCCCTCTCCGTTCGCAGGTGAACGCCAGGATGTCGCTGGTCACCCTGCCTTTCTACCAGCGGAGGCACAAGCACTTCGACCAGTCGTACCGCAACGTGCAGACCCGGTACCTCATGAACGAATACGCAGCCAAGCTGTGAGCGGATTCACGGATTGGACCGGGGTGGGGGGGGTGGTGGTGGTGGGGTGGTGTGCCAGGGGGAGGAGGAGGAACCCTTTCCTGCCGAGGCCAGGGGGCATTTACACCGCCCACGGCCACACAGAATTATCCACTTAGAAACCACCTGCTCCCTTTGGCCAAACACTGAACAAACGCACCCCACGCCTTGGCAGGGCCGGGCCCGAGGACTGCAGCCTCATGTGGCCCTCGGACTGGGCGTTCCCCACCCGCCTCAGACACGTAGAACTTGGATTATGGGCGCCCCCGTTCAAAGGCAGGAGCTTCGCCTGCTCCCCTGGAGCCCCGAGGGACGTGACTGGGGAGGGTCACGGTGGCCATGATCCCCGAGGCCCATCTTCAGGGCCAGAGGGGGATGTGGCTCATCTCTGGGCAGGGAACGATGTGTGGAATGCTACTGGCATCCAGGTGGACCCTGGTAGAACTCGCTAGGCCTGCTAGATCCTGGTAGGTCCTGGTGGACCCTGTAGTTCCTGGTGGACCCTGTAGATCCTGGTGGACCCTGTAGATCCTGGTAGATCCTGGTGGACCCTGTAGTTCCTGGTGGACCCTGTAGTTCCTGGTGGACCCTGTAGATCCTGGTAGGTCCTGGTGGACCCTGGTAGATCCTGGTGGACCCTGTAGTTCCTGGTGGACCCTGTAAATCCTGGTAGGTCCTGGTGGACCCTGGTAGGTCCTGGTGGACCCTGTAGTTTCTGGTGGACTCTGTAGATCCTGGTAGGTCCTGGTGGACCCTGGTAGATCCTGGTGGACCCTGTAGTTCCTGGTGGACCCTGTAGTTCCTGGTGGACCCTGTAGATCCTGGTGGACCCTGTAGATCATGGTAGATTCTGGTGGATCCTGGTAGACCCTGGTGGATCCTGGTAGATCCTGGTAGATCCTGGTAGATCCTGGTGGACCCTGGCGGATCCCAGTGGACCCTGGTAGATCCTGGTAGACCTTGGTGAGCCCTAGTGGATCTGATAGATCCTGATGGATCCTGGTGGAGCCTGGTAGATCCTAGTGGATCCTGGTATTCTGGCTCTGACCCTGGGTTAGATCAGAAGGGGTGGGGACTTTTTAAGGAAGTGTTCATTGACTTTATCCTTCTTCATGCATCTTCCAGATCAGGAGTTTAAAAGCCACCAAAAACCAAGGGCGGTGGGAGGGAAGACAGTGGGGAGACCCAGCGGCAGAGAGATTATGGGATGGCAGAGTGGCGATGGGTGGGAACCGCTGACGAGCAGCAAATGGAACAAGAAGTGAAGTGACTGCGTCAGAGGCGGGGTCAGGCCCAGTGTCCTCTGGGAGTTTCTGAGGTCCAGCTCCCGCCCCGGGGACGGCACGTGGGCAGCCGGGGCCCGGTGGGAGGCTGGGCTGCGAGGAGAGCTGCTGGTGTTGGACATTCCTGGCGCGTGTCGCTGCACCTATATTTAGAACCGCCTGGGGTCCTCGCGTCCCGTTGCCGTCCCCATAGCAACAAAGGCAAACACCCGCCCCGGCCCGCAGCCTCCAGGCCTGGCGTCCGGCGGATATATATAATCCTGGTGCCCGGCCAGGCCGTGGCACAGGCGGATATATATAATCCCGGTGCCCGGCCAGGCCGTGGCACAGGCGGATATATACAATCCCGGTGCCCGGCCAGGCCGTGGCACAGGCGGATATATATAATCCCGGTGCCCAGCCAGGCTGTGGGCACAGGCGGATATATATAATCCCGGTGCCCGGCCAGGCCGTGGCACAGGCAGATATATATAATCCTGGTGCCTGGCCAGGCTGTGGCACAGGCGGCCCCGGGCAGGGCAGTGGGGGGGGCTCCGGTTCCCTGAGTGGGGAAGCCGGGTGCAGAGGGATGTAGGTGTGCGTGTGTGCATACATTTATGTGCATGTGCACAGCACATGTGCACACGTGTACGTGTGAGTCTACGCACACAGTGTGTACGCATGTGCACACACCTGTGAGTGCACACACAAGGGTGTATGTACGTACACATGTGAGAATGCACACACATGCACACACTTGCATAACTCAACACACAAAGGTAATGTACAGGCATGCACGTTCGTGTGTGTACATCACCGTGTATGTGTGTGCACGAGTGTGTGTGTGTGTGTGTGTGTGTGTGTGTGCATATATGCCTGTTTCCCTCGTGGTGTGGTGGGCGGGAAGAGCGGTTCCTGACCCCTCACTCTCCGCCTTCGCAGGCGCTCGTCGTCCTCCCGGTCCTCCTCCCGGTCCTCCTCCCAGCAGTCCCGCAGCGAGCAGACCCAGGCGACCTCCCAGCGAGCGGCCGGCCAGCGGCTGCTGGCCCAGGGCTCCGTGTGCCGGCTCTGCGCCAAGAGGCTGAGCTCCGAGCAGGAGGAGAGCGAGCACGAGCATGAGAGCAAGAGGAGGTACGCCGGCCCCACAGGCCGGGCCGGGCGCAGGCCTCCGACGGGACAGCCCCTCACCTCCCCGCCCGGGACAGCCCTCCCCTCCCCGCCCGGGACAGCCCTCCCCTCCCCGCCCGGGACAGCCCTCACCTCCCCGCCCGGGACAGCCCTCCCCTCCCTGCCCGCCCAGGATGGGCAGGAGTAGGCAGGGCCGCTGACAAGAGCTGGGAGAACAGCAGGCGGCGGGTGAAATCAAAGCTGCTCAGTCCAGGTTCCTCTCTGCCCTGAGAATGGACACCCGGGGCTGGAGTCTACACCCAACGCCCATCCCACCCCCATGCCCTACCCTCCCCCAGGCCCCCCCCACGCCCCCCCCATGCCCTACCCCCCCCAGGCCCCCCCCCGCGCCCCCCCCCCCCCCCCCCCCCGCCAGGCCCCACGCCTGGTGCCTCTGGCTTTGGTCTCAGGTCTGAGCGGGCCCGCCCGGCACTCAGCGTCCCCAGTTTGTCGGGAGGGTCCCGCAGATGGCAGCAGGACTAAGGGTGTGGAGTTTAGCTGGAATTTTCACCACCAGCCTCGTGTCTTGGGAATCCCTCCGGTGAGGGTGGGGGACTCACAGCGGCCGGGGTCCCCCCCTCGGGGGCGGGAAGGAGGGGACAGCGGGGCAGCTGAGCGGTGGCTCCTCCACTCCCACGCGGTGTGAACACGCCCTGAGGCCCCTCGAAGGAAAGACAAAAGGGGCTGGCTTTTCCGCTGCCGCTCAGACAGCCCGGGCCGGGCGAGCATCCCGGTGAGCAGGCCGGGGCCGGCGGCGGCTGAGCGGCTCCCCCAGGCCTGAGCGGCCCTCCCCGCAGGCACGAGTCGCAGACGGCGCTGTACGGGGAGGCCAAGAGGGAGCGCTTCCTGCGGGAGCTGGCGGGGCTGGAGGACGACGTGTACCAGGCGCGGGCGCAGGCGCGGGCGCAGCTGGACCGGTACGCCGTGCAGCAGGCGGACCGGTTCGACCGGCAGCAGGCGGTAGGTCGGCGGGGAGCAGGGGCCGCCCTGGGCCCACGCGGACAGGGTGGTTCACGGGGTCCCGGGAACTCACGCTCTCCCCGCGGCCCGGCCCCGCAGGCGGAGGACGCGCTGACCTGGGAGCGCCGGGTGTTCGAGGAGCGCATGCGGCGGGCGCCGGAGATCCTGGTGCGGCTGCGCTCGCACACGGTGTGGGAGCGCATGTCCGTGACGCTGTGCTTCACCGTGCAGGGCTTCCCCACGCCCGTGGTGCAGTGGTGAGTGGCCCCAGCGTGCCCTGGGCGGCGGCGTGGGCGCCGAGGAGGGCACACCCAGCCCCTCGCATGGCACGTCTCCTCCTGCAGGTACAAAGACGGCGTCCTGATCAGCCAAGCCGCCGAGCCCGGCAAGTACAGGATCGAGAGCAAGTACGGAGTGCACACGCTGGAGATCCACAGGTGAGCCGTGTGCACACGCGGGAGATCCACAGGTGAGCCGTGTGCACAAGCGGGAGATCCACAGGTGAGCGCTGTGTGCACACGCTGGAGACCCACAGGTGAGGGCCATGTGCACACGCTGGAGACCCCGGGTCAGGGCCATGTGCACATGCTGGAGACCCCGGGTCAGGGCCATGTGCACACACTGGAGATCCACAGGTGAGCTGTGTGCACACACGGGAGATCCACAGGTGAGCCGTGTGCACACACGGGAGATCCACAGGTGAGCTGTGTGCACACGCTGGAGACCTCGGGTCAGGGCCGTATGCACACGCTGGAGACCCCGGGTCAGGGCCATGTGCACACGCTGGAGACCCACAGGTGAGGGCTGTGTGCACACACGGGAGACCCACAGGTGAGCCGTGTGCACACGCTGGAGACCCACAGTGAGCCGTGTGCACATGCTGGAGACCCACAGGTGAGGGCCGTATGCACACGCTGGAGACCCCGGGTCAGGGCCATGTGCACATGCTGGAGATCCACAGGTGAGCTGTGTGCACACACGGGAGACCCACAGGTGAGGGCCGTGTGCACACGCTGGAGACCCACAGTGAGCCGTGTGCACACGCTGGAGACCCACAGGTGAGGGCCGTGTGCACATGCGGAGACCCTGGGTCAGGGCCGTGTGCACAAGCCATGATGCACAGGAGGGCTGAGGTTGGCCAGTGTCCACGCTCAGGCCGGGCCGCTCTCCGTGGACGGGCGTCCCAGCGAGTTGTGGTCTGAGTCAGTGCACGTGGCTCCGCCTCAGGGCCAGGCCGGCGGGCGCCCCTCACCAGCCCCCCTGGGCTCCGGGAACGGCCGAGGGGTGGGGAGAAGGTCCCTGGCGCGGCCGCGTGGGGCGGAAGGCGGAGCGCACGCCCGCACACCGGGAACCGGGAACGGTGGCCGCGTCCGGGCTGAGCAGGCTGAGCTCACGCTCTTCGCAGAAGCACGGCCTCGGTTTTCTCCTCGCGGTGAGATGGAAGATGCAGGAAGCAGAGCTCAGTAAGAGGAAACAAAAGCTAGTCACATGCCCACCCAGCGGCTTTACTTTCCCCTGACAGCACACAGGGTCCGGTTTTTTAAACCAATGTGAGGTTCTCTTGTTCTTTATTGTTTGTTTTTACAGAGAGGAAGAGAGAGGGATAGAGAGTTAGAAACATGGATGAGAGAGAATGATCGATAAGCTGCCTCTTGCACACCTCCTACTGGGGATGTGCCCGCAACCAAGGTACATGCCCTTGACCGGAATTGAACCTGCGACCTTTCAGTCCTCAGTCTGACGCTCTATCCACTGAGCCACACCGGTTTTGGCTCTTGTTCTTTTTTTAAAAAATGTATTTTTATTGATTGCAGAGAGGAAGGGAGAGATAGAGTTAGAAACACCAGAGATGAGAGTCACGGATCGGCTGCCTCCTGCACGCCCCCTGCTGGCAGAGGAGCCCACACCCAGGCCTGTGCCAGGACTGGGAATGGAGCCGGGACCTCCTGGTTCACAGGGGGACACTCAGCCCCTGAGCACACAGGCGGGTGCCTGTGTTTGGTCTGGTCCTCTGTGAGCACAGTCTCTGTTTTTACAAAAAGGTCCTCACATGATGCCATCCACCCTTGCTCTCCCAACCCCATCCCTATCCTCCAAAACCTGACGCTCACCATCCCGCAGTTCAGACCAGCGCTGTGGCCTGGGCTGGGCCCGCGGACCCGTGACCCCGGACGCTGTCTCAGCGCCTTCTGTCTGAAAGTGATGGCCGAGCTGGGTCATAAAAGTGTCAGCTTCTCCGTGTGCTCTTCTCACGGTGAGACTGACACAGAACACGCCTTTACACCTGCTCTATAAACACATGGAAATCGCGTGCACAGGAAGTCCTGTCAGATCCTTTTTGGGAGAGAGGATGGTGCCCGTGTAGATAAGTCAGGTCCGGGGCCAAAGCCATGACGCTGACTTGGACATCTGTGAAAAAGTTGTTTATTTTTAGATCTCAGAGAGGAAGGGAGTGGGAGAGGGAGGAACACCAGTGCTGAGAGAGAGTCATCGACCAGCTGCCTCCTGCACGCCCCGCCCTGGGGATGGAGCCCGCAACCCGGGCCTGTGCCCTGACCGGGAATCGAACCCTGACCTCCTGGCTCCTGGGCCTGCATCACCGGCCGGGCTGTGTGAACAGTTGTTTAAAGAGAAAAGCTGTTCCCTCGGTCTGAAAGGCATGGCCCCCTGCAGAGGCCTGTGGGCCGGTGCTGGGCCGGCCGTGGGTGGCGGCTCGGACCCGGGCCCCATGCACTGGGCTGTGCACGGCAGAGGAGCCCCGAGCAGAGCTCTCAGAGCGCTCCTGTCTGAATTGGGGTGTAGGTGCGGAGCAGGACGGGGCGGGGGAGGGGAGGGGATGCATGGGCTGTGCTCAGCTGTCTCCCAATGTGCTGAGTCCCCGACATCGGATCGGAGGGCCCGGCCGGGGTGCCGCTGAGGGATGAGCCTCTGTGACAGGAGTGACGTGAGCTCCCAGGAATGTCCTGAGGCCGCGGCCGGATTCCTGAGGCGCTGGGAGCAGCGGGGGGCCCCTCGTCCCCGGCCGCTGGGATTCTGGCCTCGACAGACACGGGCGCCTGTGCTCAGACCCGCTCCCAGACTCCCAGGGCGAGTCCCGTCTCCCACGGAATTCTAATGGTGCCTCACAGGGGCCCGGAGGGCCCGGGACCGTCTCCTCGTTTCACTTGGAGCTCCCTCCACCCCTCCCTCCACCTCACCCCACTGCACCCCTACCCCTCCCTCCTCCCCTCCCACCTCACCCCACTGCACCCCTACCCCTCCCTCCACCCCTACCTCCACCTCACCCCACCGCACCCCTACCCCTCCCTCCACTCCTCCCACCTCACCCCACTGCACCCCTACCCCTCCCTCCACCCCTCCCACCTCACCCCACTGCACCCCTACCCCTCCCTCCACCCCTCCCACCTCACCCCACCGCACCCCTACCCCTCCCTCCACCCCTCCCACCTCACCCCACCGCACCCCTACCCCTCCCTCCACCCCTCCCACCTCACCCCACCGCACCCCTACCCCTCCCTCCACCCCTCCCACCTCACCCCCCTGCACCCCTACCCCTCCCTCCACCCCTCCCACCTCACCCCACTGCACCCTACCCCTCCCTCCACCCCTCCCACCTCACCCCACTGCACCCCTACCCCTCCCTCCACCCCTCCCACCTCACCCCACTGCACCCTACACCTCCCTCCACCCCACCCACCTCACCCCACTGCACCCCTACCCCTCCCTCCACCCCACCCCACCCCACCTCCACCTCACCCCTACTCCTACTTCCACCCCTACTCTACTCCCACCTCCACACAGGGACTCCGGGGCCCCCGGGCCCCTTGGACGTCTGCCTGGCCCCTGCCGTCCTGGGAACCGCTCAGCCAGGAACATGGCCGTGGCTGTCACCGCCTGCTGCGTCTCTCCCAGGGAGCTGAGCTGGGCGGCCTCGGAGGGGAGCACAGGTCCCAGTGCGGGGAGGCACCTGCCAGCACCCCGTCCCCAGGGCAAGCTGCTTAGTTAAGCAAAGTGCCCTCAACAAAGTGCCCTTAGTTAAGCAAAGTGCCCACACCCTTCCCACTCCCCGCCCTCCCACAGCTCAGTGCCGCCCTCCCGGCTCCCAGGCCAGGGTGTGGGCTCCTGCCCGCACAGGTGCGTTTATTTATAGCCGCCCTGACCTCTGCCGCCGGGCCACGCCGGGCCACACCGCGCACAGCCGTCGCCAAACGCAGAGGGAGCGGCAGGCCCCCAGAGCCTCCTGCCCCGGGGAAGGGCAGGGGCGGGGGCGGGCAGGGGGTGGGAAGGCTTGGGGGGCTGTGGCCCATGCACACGCCGGCGGGGGCTGAGGGCCCGCCCCTTGCAGGGCCACGGGCACAGGCGGCACAGGCCCTGCACGGAGCCGGAGGCCGGCTCCCAGCTGCCGGCCCAGCTGCTTCTCACTCCGCCCGCCCGCGGGGCGCTAATTGGGAGCGCCCGGTGCTAATTGGGGAGCTCTGGTGCTGAGTGCTAGGGCTCTCCCCGGTAACACAGAGCCGGGTGCAAAGCAGGTTACACCCCAGGAGCTGGGGCGGGGATTCCGGGAGCTTAGCAGGGCTCCTCCTGGCTCCCTGAGGCAGCTCTCTCCCCACGGCCCTCCTCGCACACCCTGGGGGCGGGGGGGCGACAGGAGCCATGAATCCGGGCCTCAGAGCTCCGAGACCCGTCCCCCGGGCTGTGGAGGCTGTGGAGGGGACCGAAGCGCGTCTTTGAACTTGGGGGCCAGGAGTTCAGTGGGTGCTTTCTATGAAGGACAGGCAAGAACCATACAGCCCGGCCTGTGTGCTCAGTGGGTAGAGTGTCGGCCAGCGGACCAAAGGGTCCTGGGTCCAATACTGGTCAAGGGCATGGACCTTGGTTGCAGGCTCCTCCCTGGCCTGGGCCCTGGTCTGGCCTGTGCAGGAGACAACCAATCAGTGTGTTTCTCTCACATCGGCGTTTCTCTGACTTCCCCCCTCTCTGCCAGTCTCCCTAAGAACCAATGGACAAGTATCCTCGGTGGGGATTAACACAAACACACATTAAAGATGCAGAGCATTTTCAGAGGCATTGTTTTGTCTAATCACAGAGTCCCCTGAGTGAAGTGAGGTACTCAAGGTATTCGAGCAGCTTTAGATACACACTGTTTAGTCCTGGCCAGCTTGCTCAGCGGTTAGCGCCCTGGCCGGCAGACTGAAGGATTCCAGGTTTGATTCTGGTCAAGGGCACGTACCTCGGTTGCAGGCTCCATCCCTGGCCCTGGTCCGGGTGTGTGTAGGAGGCAGCCAATCATGGTGTCTCTCTCACATCCATATTTCTCTCTCTGTCTCTCCCCCTCCCTTCCACTCTCTCTACAAACAAATGGAGGAAATATCCTTGGGTGAGGGGTAACAAAAACAGCACCTGCTGTGTAGCCTATAGAACAAAATGCTAATATACAATTGTCCCTTTGGGAGTTTGACCGGGAGACAGGGAGTTCGACCACCAGGGGGTGGCATGGACCATGGCAGTGACCAGTGGTGGCCGCGGCAGGGCACTGAGGGAGTGAGGGAAGGAGGAGGCAGGGAGGCGGGGAACCAGATCGGCCTAATCGCTGGCCAGGCCTAGGGACCCTACCTGTGCATGAATTTGTGCACCGGGCCTCTGGCTTGCTATGAAGTCGGTACCTCACCGGTGTGGGTACAGACACATGGTCTCAGGACAGAGCTGGCGGCGTTCTGAGGCACGGCTTTCGGGAACGAGGACCAAGGCTGCCTGGTGGCTTTTGGGATGCTGTGTGCAGAGGCAGGGCCCTGCTCCTGGGGAATGGCCGACGCTGGCTCTTTCTCTCCCAGGGCGGACTTCGATGACACGGCCACGTACTCTGCCGTGGCCACCAACGTGCACGGGCAGGCTTCCACCAACGCGGCCGTGGTGGTGAAAAGTGAGCGAGTGCCCGGGGACGGGGAGGGGAGGGGGGCACGCCCCCACACCCTCGGCCCTCTCTGCCTACCCCCCGTTGCCTTGCAGGGTTCCGAGGGGAAGAGGAGCCGATCCGCTCGATGGGACTCCCGATCGGTTGTAAGTTGGCTTTTCCCCCTTTTAGGCAGAAAAGTATGTCCTGACACAGCGCTTCATTTAAATGTATTATTATTATTATTATTATTAATTATTTTTACTATATAGATTTCTGCTGATTTCAGAGCGGAAGGGAGAGGGAGAGAGAGAGAGAAACATCAGTGATGAGAGAGAATCACGGACCAGCTGCCTCTTGCACGCCCCCTACTGGGGATGGAGTCTGCAACTGGGCCTGTGCCCTGACTGGGAATCGAACCATGATCTCCTGGCCCATGGGTTGATGCTCAATTATCGAGCCACGCTGCCCGGGCTAAAGAGTTATTTTCTGAAGGTCATTTTTTTTCGGAAGGCTCTCCAAGCCGCAGCGTCTGCTGGCGGGTGCGCAGTGCCGCCCTGTGGGAACCATGGTGCTTTCCGTTGGGAAAAGCTTGAACCCACATCCTTTCCTGGACACAGGCCGTGGCCGCCCTCTGGGAGGATAGTTTTCCTTTCCCCAGCCCGCTCACTGTCAGACGCGGCAGACCCGACCCTGAGCCGCACCGGCCTGCCTGGACGGTCCTGGGCGAGGCCCCCACGTGGACACTGTGTCCACCGCCTCCCGCCCATCGCTCACGCCACAGGTTCCCTTTCCTCTGCAGCCATGTCCCAGGAGGACGTGAGCGTGTGTCCCCGTGTCCCAGGCGGACGTGGGCGTGTGGCCCCGTGTCCCAGGAGGACGTGGGCGTGTGTCCCCGTGTCCCAGGAGGACGTGGGCGTGTGTCCCCGTGTTCCCGGAGGATGTGGGCGTGTGTGTCCCCGTGTCCCAGGAGGACGTGGGCGTGTGTCCCCGTGTCCCAGGAGGACGTGGGCCTGTGTCCCCGTGTCCCAGAAGGACGTGGGCGTGTGTCCCCGTGTTCCCGGAGGACGTGGGCCTGTGTCCCCGTGTCCCAGGAGGACGTGGGCGTGTGTCCCCGTGTCCCAGGAGGACGTGGGCGTGTGTCCCCGTGTTCCCGGAGGACGTGGGCGTGTGTGTCCCCGTGTCCCAGGAGGACGTGGGCGTGTGTCCCCGTGTCCCAGGAGGACTTGGGCGTGTGTCCCCGTGTCCCAGGAGGACGTGGGCGTGTGTCCCCGTGTCCCAGGAGGACGTTGGCGTGTGTGTCCCCGTGTCCCAGGAGGACGTGGGCGTGTGTCCCCGTGTCCCAGGAGGACGTGGGCGTGTGTGTCCCCGTGTCCCAGGAGGACGTGGGCGTGTGTCCCCGTGTCCCAGGAGGACGTGGGCGTGTGTCCCCGTGTCCCAGGAGGACGTGGGCGTGTGTGTCCCCGTGTCCCAGGAGGACGTGGGCGTGTGTGTCCCCGTGTCCCAGGAGGATGTGGGCGTGTGTCCCCGTGTCCCAGGCGGACGTGGGCCTGTGTCCCCGTGTCCCAGGAGGACGTGGGCGTGTGTCCCCGTGTCCCAGGCGGACGTGGGCGTGTGTCCCCGTGTCCCAGGAGGACGTGGGCGTGTGTGTCCCCGTGTCCCAGGAAGACGTGGGCCTGTGTCCCCGTGTCCCAGGAGGACGTGGGCGTGTGTGTCCCCGTGTCCCAGGCGGACGTGGGCCTGTGTCCCCGTGTCCCAGGAGGACGTGGGCGTGTGTCCCCGTGTTCCCGGAGGACGTGGGCGTGTGTGTCCCCGTGTCCCAGGAGGACGTGGGCGTGTGTCCCCGTGTCCCAGGAGGACGTGGGCCTGTGTCCCCGTGTCCCAGAAGGACGTGGGCGTGTGTCCCCGTGTCCCAGGAGGACGTGGGCCTGTGTCCCCGTGTCCCAGGAGGACGTGGGCGTGTGTCCCCGTGTCCCAGGAGGACGTGGGCCTGTGTCCCCGTGTCCCAGGAGGACGTGGGCGTGTGTCCCCGTGTCCCAGGAGGATGTGGGCGTGTGTCCCCGTGTCCCAGAAGGACGTGGGCGTGTGTCCCCGTGTCCCAGGAGGACGTGGGCCTGTGTCCCCGTGTCCCAGGAGGATGTGGGCGTGTGTCCCCGTGTCCCAGGAGGATGTGGGCGTGTGTCCCCGTGTCCCAGGAGGATGTGGGCGTGTGTCCCCGTGTCCCAGAAGGACGTGGGCGTGTGTCCCCGTGTTCCCGGAGGACGTGGGCGTGTGTGTCCCCGTGTCCCAGGAGGATGTGGGCGTGTGTCCCCGTGTTCCCGGAGGACGTGGGCGTGTGTGTCCCCGTGTCCCAGGAGGACGTGGGCGTGTGGCCCCTTTTTCTCCTGTGGAGGTGAGCGTGTGTCCCGTGCCTGGCCGTGGGCCTTCCCGTGACCGTCCCTCCCTTCGCAGTGCCCTTGCCGTCCGTGGTTCCATACACACACTTCGATGTCCAGTTCCTGGAGAAGTTCGGGGTGACCTTCCGGAGGGAGGGCGAGACGGTCACGCTGAAGTGCACGCTGCTGGTGACGCCGGACCTGAAGCGCGTGCAGCCGCGGGTCGAGTGGTACCGGGACGGTGAGTCCGGCAGCCGGGGCCTCCTGCACGGGGGAGACCAACACTTAATCCTCAGCCGGTGATATTTCCCATTGACCTAGAGAGAGTGAGGGAGGGGGAGAGACAGACAGAGAAACACGGTGAGAGAGATCCATCAGACCGGAGCCGGGGGAGAGCCTGCCGCAGAGGCAGGTGCCCTTGTATGGAATCGGGCCGGAGACCCTCCGGTCCAGGGGCCGGGGCACTGTCCACTGAGCCACACCGGCCAGGGCTGGGGAACCACGTGGACAGGGGCCTCGCTCTTCTGCCGGCGTGGCCCTCTGCCCGTGCGGCGTCCCGCGAACCCACCGAGGCCTTGCTTCCCCGAGGCTCTGTGACCCGCCTCTCGGTCCGTGGAGCCGGGGCGTCCCATGTGGGCATGGTGGGCACGGCGGGCCGGGGTCCAGGGGCCCAGGGGCGGGGCCCGGTGCGGGGGCGGGGCCCGGTGCGGGCACTCCTGGCTGACACCCCCCCCCCGCCCCCGCAGACGTGCTGCTGAGGGAGTCGCCGTGGACGCGCATGTTCTTCGGGGAGGGCCAGGCGGCGCTGTCCTTCAGCCAGCTCAGCAAGGACGACGAGGGCCTCTACACCCTGCGCGTGCTGTCCCGCGGCGGCGTGAGCGAGCACCGCGCCTTCCTCTTCGTCAGAGGTCCGGCTCCGGCCGGGGGGGCAGGGGGGGGGGACCCCGGGGAGCGGGGGGAGGGGGCCCGGGGAGCGGGGGGAGGGGGCCGGGGAGCGGGGGGAGGGACCCCGGGGAGAGGCGGGCCGGCGGGCTCCGGGCCTGAGTCCGGGGGGTGGGGGAAAGCTCGGGAAGAGGCGGGCGGGCGCCAGCGGTGGTGATGGTTACCTGTCCCAGGCGCCAGGAACTCTGAAAGGATATGTTGGCTCCGTGTCCAGAGCCTCAGCTTCCAGTCGCTGAGGACGGAGCAGGACCAGAAGGCTCAGGGTGGGGGGGGGGCACCCCAGGTCCCGATTCCCATGGACTCGGCACCGAGGTCTCCATGGTTCCGGGGGTCCCCAGCTGTTGTTCAGCTTCAGAACGGCCGGCCTCCCTGCACCGGCACGCCCAGCGGGATGAGCGAGCGGAGGGCGGGTGGCCCACACGTGTGCTCAGAACTCTCTGAAAACAGCTCAGCGGGTTCCTGTCCTAGGACTTTGAAATATCTAAGCCATGGTCTCACTCCCAGCTGCTGAAACGGCCACATTTTTGCTATTGTTTCTTCTGTGAATTCCCCCCATTTTTATTTTTGTTTTTTGAGAGAGAGTGGGAGAGGGAGAGACGGAGAGAAACATTGATGTGAGAGAAGCACATCGATTGGCTGCCTCCTGCAGGCCCCGCCCTGGGGATGGAGCCCACAACCTGGGCGTGTGCCCTGACCGGGAATCAAACCATGGCCTCCTGGTTCAAAGGTCGACACTCAGCCACGGCGCCACGGGGCCCAGCTCACCAGAATTTAAGAAGTCCCATCCAGAGCCTCTCATCACAGCCCCCTCTCCCCTCCCCCCCCAGATGCGGACCCGCTGGTCACAGGGGCTCCGGGCGCGCCCGTGGACGTGCGGTGCCACGACGCCAACCGCGATTACGTCATTGTCACCTGGAAGCCGCCCAACACCACCTCCGAGGGCGCCGTCATTGGCTACTTCGTCGACCGGTGAGTGCCTCGGCTCTCACGGGCGGGAGTTCCTGAATGTTCCACGAGGTACACAGACACGGTACTGGACCAGGTGTCCTACAATCGGCTCACGACACCATTCTCCAAATAGATTTGTAAATTGATGTCAGGGAGGAAGGGAGAGGGGGAGGGAGAGAAACATCCATGAGGAGAATCATTGATTGGCTGCTCTTGTACGCCCTCTACAGGGGATGGAGCCCACAGCCCGGGCCTGTGCCCTGACCAGAATCAATTAACCAAGCTCCTTGTTTAGCTAAAATGCTCGTGTCAGGGTGTATTCCCATCCCTGGAGTCAGACCTGAAGCACAGCGGGGGGTCGGTCAGGGTTTACCTGGAATTAGAAAAGCAGAAAACAAGAGCTGTTTTCGGTTTTCCTGCGACGTTTGATCATTTCCCTAACTCTCTGGCCATGTGGCTCCATGCACCTTCCCGGGTAATAATCCCCCATTAGAAAGATAAAGACACAGCCCAGCTGGTGTGGCTCAGTGGCTAAGCGTCGACCGAAGAACCAGGAGGTCCAGTATCAATTTCTGGTCAGGGCACAGGCCGGGCTGTGGGCTCAATCCCCAGTGGGGGGCGTGCAGGAGGCAACCAATCTATGGTTCTCTCATCATGGATGTTTCCATCTCTCTTCCTCTCCTGCCCTCTCTCTGAAATCAGTAAAAACATATTTAAAACCCCCTGATAAAAACACAGAGCTCGGCCCAAACCGGTTTGACTCACTGGATAGAGCGTCTGCCTGCGGACTGAAGGGTCCCAGGTTCGATTCCGGTCAAGGGCATGTACCTTGGTTGCAGGCACATCCCCAGTGGGAGGTGTGCAGGAGGCAGCTGGCCAATGTTTCTCTCTCATCAATGTTTCTAACTCTCTATCCCTCTCTCCTCCTCTCTGTAAAAAATCAATAAAATATATTTTAAAAAAACAAAACACAGAACTCGGCTGCAGCAGGTTAGCACGTGTGGGTCAGAGGACTTTTTCCCTAATCAGGGAAAAGAGAGTGGATTCCTTTTTTAAAAAAATACATTTTATATTGATCTTTTATGATGCTGCTGCTACTCTCGCCTCTCTTCTCTCCGAAGGTGTGAGGTGGGCACCAACAACTGGGTGCAGTGCAACGACGCCCCCGTCAAAGTCTGCAAGTACCCGGTGACGGGGCTGCTGGAGGGCCGGTCCTACGAGTTCCGCGTCCGGGCCATCAACAGCGCCGGCGTCAGCCGGCCGTCCCGCGCCTCAGAGGCCGTGGCCGCCCTCGACCCCGCCGACCTCCAGAGGTTACACGGTGGGTCCCTAAAGGGTCAGGTCCGGCTCGGACCGGGGCACAGGGGGCCGTGCTGTGTGCGTCTTCCTTTCTCCCTGCCCTGACGGCGTCTGAGCCTCAGGACATGGTCATGGGTGGGAGGGCCAGAGAGGGCCAAGGTGTCCCGTGGTCTCCCGTGGCCTCCCGTGTCTCCCCTGGCACCCCATGGCCTCCCGAGGTCTCCGTGGTGTCCCGTGGCCTCCGTGTCTCCCCTGGCACCCCATGGCCTCCCGAGGTCTCCGTGGTCTCCCGTGGCCTCCCGTGTCTCCCCTGGCACCCCATGGCCTCCCGAGGTCTCCGTGGTGTCCCGTGGCCTCCGTGTCTCCCATGACCTCCGTGGTCTCCTGTGGCCTCCCATGTCTCCCATGGCCTCCCGAGGTCTCCGTGGTGTCCCTTGGCCTCCGTGGCCTCCAGTGGCCTGTGTCTCCCGTGGCCTCCCACGGCCTTCGTGGTCTCTCGTGGACCCCATGTCTTCCCTGATATCCCGTGGCCTCCCAAGGTCTCTGTGGTGTCCCGTGGCCTCCGTGGTGTCCTGTGGCCTCTGTGGCCTCCAGTAGCCCGTGTCTCCCGTGGCCTCCAGTGGCCTCCGTAGTCTCCCGTAGCCTCCCATGTCTTCACTGGCATCCCGTGGCCTCCCAAGGTCTCTGTGGTGTCCCGTGGCCTCCGTGGTGTCCTGTGGCCTCTGTGGCCTCCAGTGGCCCGTGTCTCCCGTGGCCTCCCATGGACTCTGTGATGTCCCGTGGCCTCCGTGGTCTCCCGTGGCTCCTGTGAGTGCCCTGGGGGCGTGGAGGCAGGCCATGGTGTATTCCTCAGGGCGCCTTCCTGCCACTCTCCACCGGAATCCGGTTCCCAGAGAACCGGGCTTTGCCAGGCCCACGGAGGGTGTAGTTCATCACAGGAGGGGGCAGGGGTGGAAACCTAGCCCCTCTGTTCTGGAATTTCAGTTTTACACGATGCAGGCTCCCCAATGGGATGGGACCCCAGTTATGCTCTTAAGGGAGCCCCTGGTGCCCCTTACCTGCATGGCCTCTGGAGTCCACTGTAAAGAGCTGCAAGTGCTGCCCTGACCGGTGTGGCTCAGTGGATGGAGCATAGGCCTGCGGACTGAAAGGTCCCGGGTTCGATTCCGGTCAAGGGCATGTACCTTGGTTGTGGGCACATCCCCAGTGGGGGGTGTGCAAGAGGCAGCTGATTGATGACTCTCTCTCATTGATCTTTCTAGCTTTCTATCCCTCTCTCTTCCTCTCTGTAAAAAATCAATAAAATATATTTTTACAATAATAATAATAATAATAATAATAATGAGCTGCAAGTGCTGAATGTTGTCAGAACCATTTCCCCCGAGGACCTCAGGGCAGGCAGCATGCCATCCTCATCGGAGCAAAGGCCACGCGTGCCTCCTAGCAGCGAGGGAGACGGTGCTTTTTAAATGTTTCTGTTGATGTCGGAGAGGAGGAGGAGGGAGAGAGAGAGAAACATCCGTGATGGGAGAGAATCACTGACCCGCTGCCTCCTGCACACCCCCTTCTGGTGATTAATCCCGCAACCCGGGCCTGTGCCCTGACCGGGAACCACACCGTGACCTCCTGGTTCATGGGTCGATGCTCAACCACTGAGTCACACCTGGCGGGCGAAATGGTGCTTTTTTCAAGGGACCTTTGGGGTCAAACTTAGCACCACCCTTTCTCTCTGCAGCCGTCCGCCTGGGGGAGGATAAAGAGATTGTGATCTCTCAGGATGAGCTTGAAGGTAAGCCGCCCGCACCCCCCAGGGACTGAGGTCGCCATTGGAGGCAGGAGAGAGGGGAACGTGCTTGTGTGACAGGGACAGTCGTACAGGCGAATTAGCAGCAGGGGCCCGGCCTGCAGGCTTAAGGCCGGGAAGCTGGAAACCACGCCAGGCAGAAGGAGGGAGCGAGGATGGGGTCCATGTGGCCGCGTGGACACCCACTGCCATGTTACGTGGGGTCCAGGGACGCATTCTTTTGGGGACGAGGAGAGAGGCCTGAGGGTGGCGGGAGCCTGCTCCCCTCTCACTCCGTCTGGTCCTGGGCGAGGGCTCAGTGCTGTCTGGGCAGAAGCTTCTAACATTTCCCTAAGCGGACTGGCCTTCCCGTCAAATCCTGTCCCTGTGAGCCTACACGCTTCTTCACGGTCCTCCCACGGACGTCCAGAGAGGCCGACTGACCGAGAAGGAGCATCTAGCATTATTGGTCCGAAACCTGAAGATTTCAGTTGGGCCCAGAGTCAGAGGACAAAGCATGAACGTCCTATGTAATAAAAGCCTAACATGCTAAGGGTCTGGTCATCATTGGCCGTTCAACCAATCAAAGTGACATATGCTAATGATATGCGAAGGCCACTCAACCGCTGGCTATGACGTGCACTGCCCACATGGACGCTCGGCCCCTCCTCACCCGCGCTCGCCGCTGTCTCCCTGCAGGCGACGTGCTGATCCCGGGGCCGCCCACCAACGTGCACGCCTCGGAGGTCAGCAGGACCTACGTGGTCCTCAGCTGGGATCCCCCCTCGCCCCGGGGCCGGGAGCCCCTGACCTACTTCATCGAGAAGGTACGCCCCATCCCGACACCTCCTATCACTGGGCCGCGCTGCCACGCGGGGGCCTCAGAGACAGGCCGCTCCTGAGTCCGTCACAGAGCCGTCCGTCCGTTCTGGGCGGGAGGCTCCTGCCGGCACCTGTGGGCGGTGAGCGAGGTCCCCGGCCTCCAGGGACTGGCCCGGCTCTGCCCCCCTGCCCCCCACGCCCCCCTTCCCCCCCTCTCCAGCAAGCCCGCCCCGCCCCTCCTGTCAGGAGGCTGAGTCCCCACCTATAGGGCGGCCCCGGACGTGGTCTTCCCCCGAACACCAGGCGGCCGGGCCCGGGAGTATCTGTTCAGAAGCCGCGTGGCCATGGTGGTGGCCAATAGAGGGTCCACACTCCCGTGGCCGCGGCCAGGCAGCCGCTCTGGTCAGACACAGACCAGCTGGGGCCCTGACCGGGCGTTCTCAGTGTTAGAGTGTCCGCCCGGGGACCGGAGGGTTGTGGGTTCGATTCTGGTCAAGGGTGTGCACCTCATTGCAGGCTGGATTCCCCCTCTGGTTGGTGTGCCTGTGGGGAGGCAGCCAGTTGATGTGTCTCTCTCTCATCGATGTTTCTCTCCCTGCCTTTCCACACACTCCCTAAAAAACAATGGAAAAATATCCTTGGGTGAAGACGAACAACAGCAGCAAAAACAACAAAAAAGGGAAAGAAATAGCTGGTGTGTTGTGGCCCTGGAACACACATATGACACACAGACACACATGCACACACACACAAATACATGCACACACACCCATACACATACACACATACACATGCATGCACACACACAGAGGTACACACATGCACACACACACACACACACACACACACCCAGCAAACCTCACACCCTCTGCACATGCCGTGGACCCGCCTCCCGCTGTCTGTCCTTTGTGCTCGAAGCGTGGTGTCAGCGGCTGGCATGACCGCCCTGGCTGCGGCGCCTTGGCAGAGCCTCTGCCGCCACGAGAAGCCGTGGGGAGCCAGAGTCACGTGACACAATTATTTGCTCTCCAATGAGAAGTCTGTTGGCCAGCATTTTCCACTTTAAGTAACTCTCACCTCTCACACTGGCTTCCCTTTCGTACACACCACAGAAGGTGTTTGAGGGCCCGGTGTCGGAGGAGGGGATGGGCACCCCACTGTAGGACGGGCAGTTCCTGGTTCCCTCTGACCAGCTGGGGTGGGGGGCGTCACGGCCCCGTCACAGCCCCTCTCCCCGCAGTTTATGGTCACAGCCCCTCCTGCAGTCCATGGTCACAGCCCCTCCACGGCACACCCTCTCCCCGCAGTCCATGGTCACACCCTCTCCCCGCAGTCCATGGTCACACCCTCTCCCCGCAGTCCATGGTCACAGCCCCTCCACGGTCACACCCTCTCCCCGCAGTCCATGGTCACAGCCCCTCCCGCAGTCCATGGTCACAGCCCCTCCACGGTCACACCCTCTCCCCGCAGTCCATGGTGGGCAGCGGCAGCTGGCAGCGGGTCAATGCCCAGACGGCGGTCCGGTCGCCGCGCTACGCCGTCTTCGACCTCGCCGAGGGGAAACCCTACGTGTTCCGGGTTCTGTCTGTCAACAAGCACGGGCTGAGCGACCCGTCGGAGATCACGCCCCCCATCCAGGCCCAGGAGACCACGGGTGAGTGACCACACGGCCGGGCTCAGGACGGGCCTGAGTGGGACAGGGCGGGGGCCGGGCTCAGGACGGGCCTGAGTGGACGGGGCGGGGCCCGGGGTCAGGATGGGCCTGAGCAGTGACCCTGGCTGGGCTCAGGATGGGCCTGAGCAGACAGGGCGGGGGCCGGGCTCAGGACGGGCCTGAGTGGGACGGGGCGGGGCCCGGGGTCAGGGGCCCTGAGCGGGACGGGGCAGATGAGCGGGACAGGGCGGGGCCCGGGGTCAGGATGGGCCTGAGCGGACGGGGCAGGTGTCCAGGGTTCAGGTGGCCCTGAGCGGGATGGGGTGAAGGCCCGGGCTCAGGATGGGCCCTGAGCGAGATGGGGCAGAGCCCGGGCTCAGGGTCCCTGAGTGGGACGGGGCGGGCCCGCGGCTCCGGGTGGTGAAAACGCTAGCCCCGCACAGGAGCTGTCATTCACGTGACCAGAGAGGAGCTCCCGGGCCTCACTTTGGCCCTTTCTCAGCGTTTCTCCGGAGCCTCATCGTGGGAACTGAGGAATGGGTGACACGCTTAGGCTGTGGTCACTTAAAAAACCCAGTCCCACCGGACTGGCATGGCTCCGGGGCTGAGCTCCTAGGAACCAGTACGTCACGGTTTGATACCCAGTCAGGGCACAGGCCCGGGTGGCGGGCTCCATCCCCAGTGGGAGGCGTGCAGGAGGCAGCCGATCCGTGATTCCCTCTCATCATAGATGTTTCCCTCTCTCCCTCCCTCTCCTTTTCTCTCTGAGGCCAATAAAAATTATGTTTATAAAAATCCCAGTCCCTGGATGGACTGGAGTATGTGTCTGTCTGGTTGAGGTCCCCACCCTGGCGATGCCAGATGCCAGATGAGGTGCAAAGCCCTAGGCCAGTGGTCGGCAAACGGTGGCTCGCTAGCCGCGGTTAGCCGCTCTGTGGACTGGCGAATTAGCCGACCACCGTCCTGGTGAACTCGTGGTCTGAGTCTGAGTTCCGTCAGCGATGCCCAGGACGGGGTGGTGACAGGCTGGCTTGCCGTCAGCATCTTCTATTTCAGCCAAGTTCCTCCCCGCTCAGCCAAAGCGCCCGTGTCCCCGGAAGGTCCCTCACCGTCGGATGGAGGGATGGGAGATTCCATGATTGTCCCCCCTTTTCCGTGGGGTCCGGCGGGGCCTCGGAGGACGGAGATGCCCGGCAGGCACCCCTGGGCCCTCCGAGGGTTCGCCCGCCCTTGTGTTCCTCCTCCTCGTCCACGTTTTATCTGAAGGCCCGAACGTGGCCCGCCACGCCCCGTGGACGGAGAGTCGTGGGCTGGGAGGCCGTGGCGTGTCTCCCGGAACCCCAGGATCCCTGACCGTGTTCCCGTCCGTCTCCCCCGCTCAGTCGCCCCCTCGGCGCCCGGCCGGGTCCTCGTCTCCCGGGACACGAAGACATCAGTCGTGGTGGAGTGGGACCGGCCCAAGCACCACGAGGACCTGCTCGGCTACTACGTGGACTGCTGCGTGGCCGGCTCCAACGTGTGGGAGCCCTGCAACCACAAGCCCATCGGCTACAACAAGTGCGGCCCTTCCTGCTCCCCACCTCCCGAGGCCCCGGGCGGAGGGTTACCGATGGTTACCGTGCTGCAGGCTCCACAGATCCATGGCACTTTATACATTATAATTTAAATGACGAATTATACATTTACTGAGCTCTTGCCACAGGCAAAGCACCTGAGCTGAGGTCTTTAAAAAATAATATATATCTATACACACACACACACACACACACACATACATGTACACTGAGTGGCCAGATTATTATCTCTGAACACAAAATAATCTGGCTACTTAGAGTGTGTGTGTGTATGTGTGAATTCATGCACTGGGCCTCTAATATGTAGAGGCCCAGTGCATGAATTCATGCATAGGTGGGGTCCAGCCAGCCTGGCCAGGGGGAGGGGACATGGGCGGTTGACCGGTATGCCTGCTGGTCAAACTCTTGGTCAAAGGACAATTTGAATATAAACTTTTTATATAGGATAGACACCGAGTGGCCAGATTATTATGCGTTCAGAGATCATCATCTGGCCACTCAGTGTATATATATATATATTAAATATATTTTCATTGATTTCAGGGAGAGAGAGAGATAGAGATAGAAGCATCAGTGATGAGGGAGAATCACTAACTTATAAAGCCCTCCCGAGCCCCATGGCGGCTGTCTTGGTGAAGGGGGGAGGCCACGCCGCTGCCACGCCCTGTCTCCCCAGGTTCGTGGTGCACGGCCTGACCACGGGCGAGCAGTACATCTTCCGTGTGAAGGCCGTGAACGCCGTGGGCACCAGCGAGAACTCGCAGGAGTCGGACCCCATCAAGGTCCAGGCCGCGCTCAGTGAGTCCACCGGCTCCGTGTCCTCCTGCGGGGGGGGGGGGGGGCCGGGCTTCTGCCGACACACACGTGTGCTGCGTGGGCAGCGTCACCGAGAGAGGGTGGCGTGAACCGCCCCAGAGAACGTGGGGCTCTGCGGGACCCGCTCACAGGCCCCTGTGTGCGGATGAGGATAACAGTTCGCAGCCAGACAGCTCAGGGCACCCGGGGAGCCGAGGAGCATGGCTATGTTCTTACCCTGTACCCCGGGAGCTGGGAGCTGAGGGCCAGGGTTAGGTTCTTTTTTAAAAAATTTTATTTATTTTATTTTTAAAAAATATATTTTATTGATTTTTTACAGAGAGGAAAGGAGAGGGATAGAGAGTTAGAAACATCCATGAGAGAGAATCATCGATCAGCTGCCTCTTGCACACCCCCTCCTGGGGATGTGCCTGCAACCAAGGCACATGCCCTTGACCGGAATCGAACCCGGGACCTTTCAGTCCACAGGCTGATGCTCTATCCACTGAGCCACACCGGTCTCGGCAGGGGCTAGGCTCTTGTCCTCTGATAAGAGGAGCTTGCTGGCAGCTCACCTGAGTCTCAGGGAGCAGAGGGCGCCCGATGCAGCGACTCAGCGTAGGGAGAAGGGGAGCAGAGACACCTCCTCTCCGCCTGTGAGAGAAGAGGCCCCCCCCAAGCGGGGTTCTCACGGGAGCCCCGACCTCCTTCTCCCCGGAAGCTGGAACCTGATGACCCTGCAGGACAGGGAGGTTCTCTGGGCCCTCTGGCCGAGGGCGGCTGCCGCTCCTCTCGGGGTTGGGGGGAAGGGGATGGGGTGAGGCCCGGGGGAGGGGAGGGAGGGGCCGGCCCCCCCGGCTTTACTCGTCGGCGGGAGAGTCCTGTTTCCGTGTCCAGGCCACTCTGACGCCATCGCCCGGGAATCTTCCAAGTAGTCGAGGGGAGGGTTGTTGGGAATATATGTGAGAGGACTTTAATAGGTTTTATTGATTTCAGAGCGGAAGGGAGAGGGAGAGAAACGCCATTAATGAAGGCAATCATGGATCAGCTGCCCCCTGCACATCGATACTAGGGATCGAGCCTGCTACCCAGGCCTGAGTCCTGAGCGGGAACCGAACCCTGACCTCCTGGGTCATAGGTCACGCTCATCCCCTGAGCACACCGGCTGGGCTCTGAGAGCATTTCCCAACTTTCCCGGGAAAGAGAGAGAAACAGAGATGGTGACGAGGTCACCAGGAGAGGGGCGGGGGCCGTGCCCACGGCCACGTCCCGCGGCTGCCTGTGGGCTGTGGTGGACGGCCACGGGCCGTGGCCATGGTAAAACGTGGTGTCCCCACAGCCGTGCCCTCCCACCCGGTCGGGATCACGCTGCTGAGCTGCGACGGCCACTCCATGACGCTGGGCTGGAAGGAGCCCCGGTTCAGCGGGGGCGCACCCGTGCTGGGCTACTTCGTGGACAAGCGCGAGGCCCAGCACCACAGCTGGCACGAGGTCAACGCCGCGCCTGTGCGGGAGCGGCTCCTGACGGTGCGTGCCGGCGTCGGGCTCCGCGGGGCGCATGGGAAGCCGGCGACAAACCCGGTTACACACCGCCACTTCCCGGGCTGTGGGGCCGGGGCCGTGGGGCCAAGGCTGTGGGACTGGGGCCATGGGACTGGGGCCGTGGGGCTGGGTCTAGGGGGCCATGGGGACATGGCCTGGGATGGGGGGCTGTGGGGCTGTGGGCCGTGGGGACATGGCCTGGGGCTGGGGACCGTGGGGCTGGGGCTGTGGGGCTGTGGGCTGTGGGGACATGGCCGGGGGTGGGGGGCTTTGGGGCTGGAGCTGTGGGACCGTGGGGCCGGGCTGTGGGACTGGGGCCATGGGACTGGGGTCGTGGGGCGGGGGCTGTGGGGCTGTGGGCTGTGGGGACATGGCCGGGGGTGGGGGGCTTTGGGGCTGGAGCTGTGGGACCGTGGGGCCGGGCTGTGGGACTGGGGCCATGGGACTGGGGCCGTGGGGCTGGGGCTAGGGCACCATGGGGACATGGCCTGGGGATGGTGGGCTGCGGGGCTGGGGCTGTGGGGCCGTGGGGCTGGGGATCCATGGGGCCGGGGCCATGGGACTGGGTCTAGGGGGCCATGGGGACATGGCCTGGGATGGGGGGCTGTGGGGCTGGGGCTGTGGGGACATGGCCTGGGGAAGGTGGGTTGCGGGGCTGGGGCTGTGGGGCCGTGGGGCTGGGGATCCATGGGGCCGGGGCCATGGGGCTGGGCTGTGGGTCTGGGAGGGTCTCGGGCATTTCCTTTCTCTCTGAGAAGCAGCGGGAGGAGGACAGGCAGGTGAGTGAGTGGTGGGCAGCCCGGTGGTGATGCTGAGGATGGTGATGGGTGATGGGTGCCTAGGGCCCGGCGTGGCCCCGGCAGGTGCCTGCTCCCGGACGGGGCAGTCAGGCAGCCGGCAGCCCCGCCTCGCGGTCACTGTCTCCGTGTCCAGGCCAGCGGCCGGCGCCTGCCCCGCGGTGGCTGACTCTCCCCACCTGACAGGTGGAGGGCTTGACCGAGGGCGCGTCTTACGAGTTCAAGATCGCCGCCTCCAACCTGGTGGGCATCGGGCAGCCCTCGGACCCCAGCGAGCACTTCCTGTGTGAGGCCTGGACGGCGCCAGAGCCGGGTAGGGGTCTCTCCCCCAGACCCCCCTGCCTCGCACCCGGGACCTCCAGGGGGATGGCCAGGGGGACAGTCAGAGGGGACGGCCAGGGGGACGGCCAGAGGGGACAGTCAAGGGGACAGCCAGGGGGACTGCCAGAGGGGACGGCCAGAGGGACAGTCAGAGGGGATGGCCAGGGGGACTGTTAGAGGGGATGGCCAGAGGGGCCAGTCAGGGGGACGGCCAGGGGGACAGCCAGAGGGGACAGTCAGGGGGACGGCGAGGGGGACGGCCAGAGGGGACGGCCAGAGGGACAGCCAGAGGGGACGGCCAGAGGGGACGGCCAGAGGGATGGCCAGAGGGACGGCCAGAGGGACAGCCAGAGGGGACGGCCAGAGGGACAGCCAGAGGGACAGCCAGAGGGGACAGCCAGAGGGGACGGCCAGAGGGGACGGCCAGAGGGACGGCCAGAGGGGACGGCCAGGGGGACGGCCAGAGGGATGGCCAGAGGGACGGCCAGAGGGGACGGCCAGGGGGACTGCCAGAGGGGATGGCCAGAGGGGACGGCCAGAGGGGACTGCCAGAGGGGACGGCCAGAGGGGACTGCCAGAGGGGATGGCCAGAGGGGACGGCCAGAGGGATGGCCAGAGGGACGGCCAGAGGGACAGCCAGATGGGATGGCCGGAGGGGACAGAGGGGATGGCCAGAGGGGACAGAGGGGACAGTCAGGGGGACGGCCAGAGGGGACGGTCAGGGGGACAGCCAGAGGGGACGATCAGGGGGACAGCCAGAGGGGACGGCCAGAGAGGACGCCCTGCGTGCCGGGGGCTGACCGGTCCCCTGCTCCAGGCCCCACCTACGACCTGACCTTCTGCGAGGTCCGGGACACCTCGCTGGTGCTGCTGTGGAAGGCGCCCGTGTACGCGGGCAGCGGCCCGGTGACCGGCTACTTCGTGGACTACCGGGAGGAGGGCTCCGAGGAGTGGACCCCCGTCAGCGAGGCGCCCACGGCTAACCGCTACCTGAAGGTGAGGCGCCTGAGCCACTGCCTCCGGGAGCGGGCTCGGTCCGTGGCCACAGCGGCCGGACAGGGGTGCCCGGGGGACCCTCAACACCGCGGCCCTGGGGACCGTGTGCGAGCTTCCTTCCTTCCCCGAGCACGGCCTGGGCGCCGGGCGGCACTGAGCGAGGGGGGGCTCAGACCGGCCTGTGTGCGGGCGCCGACCACGCCGTCACACTGTCCACGGCATCCACGCCGTCCGCACTGTCCACGGCATCCACGCCGTCCACGCCATCCACGGCATCCACGCCGTCACACTGTCCACGGCACCCACGCTGTCCGCACTGTCCACGGGGCGTGGGTATCGATCGCTCTCTCCGCCCAGGCCCCGCACTGACTGCTTAGCTCACGGGTTGCTAATAAAGGCTTTTGAAGAAAATGTTTTTATTGATGTCAGAGAGGAAGGGAGAGGGAGAAACACCAATGATGAGAGAGGATCATGGACCAGACCAGCTGCCTCCTGCACGCCCCTCTCGGGAATGGAGCCCGCAGCCCAGGCCTGTGCCTGACCGGGAATCAAACCCTGACCTCCTGATTCCCGGGCCGATGATCAACCCCGGCCATGCCATGCCGGCGGGCAGGAACACATTTATTATTATTTTTTTGAGAAAGCATGTTCACCACAAGCTGTGGACAACAGCACAGCTCCCTTCTTTTCTCTCCTCCTGGCGTCCCCCGCCCCTCCAGGTGTGTGACCTGCAGCAGGGCCACAGCTACGTCTTCCGCGTGCGGGCGGCGAATGCCAGCGGCGTGGGGAGGCCGTCTGAGCCCTCGGAGCCGGTGCTGCTGGAGGCCCGGCCGGGTGAGCGGGGGCGGGCGGCCGGCTTCGGGAGGGACCCCGAGTGACCCCGAGTCCCGGCGTGAATGTGAGCGTGCAGTGGCAGGTTTGGGAGCTGTTGGGAGCCGCGGGCTCTCCCCGGCCGTTATGTCCAAAGCTGACAATTCCCTGTTCGTGTCAGGCCCCGGTCAGGCCTGGTCAGGCCTCTGGGTCAGGTCCGGTCAGGCCCGGTCAGGCCCCGGTCAGATCCCTCAGTCAGGCCCTGGGTCAGGCCTTGGGTCAGGCCCTGGATCAGGCCTCGTCAGGCCCGGTCAGGCCTGGTCAGGCCCCAGTCAGGCCCCGGTCAGGCCTCTGGGTCAGGTCCCTGTCAGGCCCCGTCAGGCCCCCGGTCAGGCTCCGGTCCGGCTCCCAGTCAGGCCTGTAGGTCAGGCCTGGTCAGGCCCCGGTCAGGCCCCGGTCAGGCTCTGGGTCAGGCCCCGGTCAGGCCTGGTCAGGCCCTGGTCAGGCCCGGTCAGGCCTGTAGGTCAGGCCCGGTCAGGCCCGGTCAGGCCTCTGCGAGGAGGCGCAGAGGACAGTGTCCCTCCGTCCGCGGGGTCACCGGGTCCTCGCACCGCAGGCACGAAGGAGGTCAGTGCGGGGGTGGACGAGGAGGGCAACATCTACCTGAGCTTTGACTGCCCCGAGATGACCGACGCCTCACGCTTCACCTGGTGCAAGGCCTACGAGGAGCTCGCCGACGAGGACCGGTTCCAGGTGGAGACGGCCGGTGACCAGTAAGTCCAGCGGGTGGGCCAGCCCCGCAGACAGGGACGGGCGGCCCCGATCCCACAGACACAGACGGGCGGGCCCCGTAGACACGGGCGGGCCCCGATCCCACAGACACGGACGGGCACCTGACCCCGCAGACACGGGTGGGCCCCGATCCCACAGACACGGACGGGCACCTGACCCCGCAGACACGGGTGGGCCCCGATCCCACAGACACGGACGGGCACCTGACCCCGCAGACACGGACGGGCCCGATCCCGCAGACACGGACGGGCACCTGACCCCGCAGACACGGACGGGCCCCGATCCCGCAGACACTGACAGGCCCCGATCCCGCAGACACGGACGGGCCCCGATCCCGCAGACACGGACGGGCCCCGATCCCGCAGACACTGACGGGCCCCGATCCCGCAGACACGGACGGGCCCCGATCCCGCAGACACGGACGGGCCCCGATCCCGCAGACTCGGACGGGCGGGCCCCGTAGACACGGGCGGGCCCCGATCCCGCAGACACGGGTGGGCCCCGATCCCGCAGACTCGGACGGGCCCGGATCCCGCAGACACGGACGGGCCCCGATCCCGCAGACACGGACGGGCGGCCCCTGACGCCGTCTGGTCTGCTTCCCGCAGCTCCAGGCTGATCTTCAAGAACCCGGAGAAGGGGGACCTGGGCACCTACTCGGTGTCCGTGAGCGACACAGACGGGGTGTCCTCCAGCTTCGTGCTGGACGAGGCAGGTAGGCGTGCGGGCGGGAGCGGGGGCTCTGAGGCCAAGGGTGCGTTTCCCGGGGAACAGGGGTGTTTGGGGGGGAGTGGAGACCGTGCGGAGAAGCCCCGGTTCACAGAAATGACACCAGCTCCCAGGCTGTCCTCGTCCTGCGCTCAGCGGCGTGGGCAGCGGGGGGCGCACTAGCCTCATGCCCTCACACGGATGCCAGGCCCACGGGGAGCCAGGGGGAACTCACTGTGCCCCACCTCACGCCCCACCCAATGCCCCACCCAGTCCGGCCCCACCCACATGCCCCCCAAGTCTGGCCCCACCCACATGCCCTGCACCAGTGTGGGGCGCCCCCTGCTGGGCAGCCTCCTAACCGCGGGCACGTCTGCGCCGGAGTCCACGCCCACGGCATGCTCTCTTCCTGCAGAGCTCGACCGTCTGATGGCGCTGAGCAACGAGATAAAAAACCCCAGTACGTGAGCTGGCGGACACTGCTGTGCGGGCGGGTGGGCCGGGGTGGGGTGGGCGCTCGGCTTTGTTTGGGGAGAGCCCTTTCTGCTCAGCCCCCCAGCTGGCCACCTGCTCACTTACACCAGCGCCAGCTTTGACTGTAGCTCGTAGGAACCTTCAGGACATTGCGAGTTTTGAATTTTGGGTTCGGGTGGCTGCTGGGCTGAGGGGATCCTCGGTTACTGAATCCACGGGACACAGAGGCACCCTGGGGGCAGGGCCCTGAGAAGGCTGCCCGCCTGCAGCAGGGTCCCCCGTGGTGGGCTTGGCGCTGGACTGTTTCTGGGTGCCCCCCCCCCGGGCTCTCTGCTGGGCCTCCCGGCTGCAGGGCCTCCCGCTGAGACCCCCGCCCCCGCCCCCCGCAGCCGTGCCGCTCAAGTCCGAGCTGGCCTACGAGGTATTCGAGCACGGCCAGGTGCGCTTCTGGCTGCAGGCCGAGCAGCTGTCCCCCGACGCCAGCTTCCGCTTCGTCATCAACGACCGGGAGGTGTCCGACAGCCCGGTGAGTGCGTGTGTGAGTGTGCACGTGTGTGTGCGCGTGCGTGTGTGTGCATGTGAGTGTGCACACTGTGTGTGTGTGTGTGTGCGTTCACACACACGGGTGCCTGTGTGTGTGTGTGAGAGTGCATGGGTGCCTTGTGTGTGCATATGTGTGAGTGTATATGTGAGTGCATATGAGAGCGAGCACGGTGCCTGTTTGTGTGTGAGTGTGTGTATGAGTGTGTATATGTGTGAGTGTATATGTGAGTGTATATGTGAGTGCACACACAGGTCTATGTGTGTGTATGAGTGAGCATGTGTGAGTGGTGTCAGGTTTGGCGAGTGTCTGGGATGTGTGTCTGCTGGCCACCCCCCACCCCCATACACACAGGCCTAGGTCCCCAGGGGGGACACTGTGTCTGGGTTTGGTGTCTGGTCGCCATGGCTCAGTGGATCCATCTCACCATGTTTCCGCGGTCCGGCCCCAGGCCAGGCGGAGGGGCAGAGTCTCACTGCGGGTCCTGTCTCCCTCGTGGCCTCCAGACGCACAAGATCAAGTGCGACAAGGCGACAGGCGTCATCGAGATGGTGATGGACCAGTTCACGGCGGAGAACGAGGGCACCTACACGGTGCAGATCCACGACGGGAAGGCCAAGAACCAGTCCTCCCTGGTCCTCATCGGGGACGGTAGGCCCCGGGCGCCCGCGGGGTCCCAGGCCTGTCCCGCTGGCGGGAAAACCATCTCACGTCCCCCCTCTCCTGTCGAATGCAGCGTTCAAGGCCGTCCTGGACGAGGCTGAGTTCCAGCGGAAAGAGTTTATCCGGAAACAAGGTGGGTGTTGGCCTGCCCGCCCGCAGGTGGCACGGAGCCCAGGGTGATGGCTGGAGGGCTCGGTTAGGCCCGTGGTCGG
The DNA here is from genome assembly GCA_949987585.1 of Pipistrellus pygmaeus. Lineage (NCBI taxonomy): Eukaryota > Metazoa > Chordata > Mammalia > Chiroptera > Vespertilionidae > Pipistrellus > Pipistrellus pygmaeus. Next base: position 193,443,102 of record OX465304.1, read on the forward strand.
CAAACCGCGGCTGGAGAGCCACAGGCGGCTCTTTGGCCCCTTGAGTGTGGCTCTTCCACAAAACACCACGGCCTGGGCGAGTCTATTTTGAAGAAGTGGCGTTAGAAGAAGTTTAGGTTTAAAAACTGTGGCTCTCCAAAGAAATGTCAATCGCTGTGCTGTTAGTATTTGGCTCCAACACTCAGCTCTGGACACGTGGGGCCTTTTCTGTCCTTTGCCCTTTTCCCGGGAACCTGCTGTCTTACTGAAAACCAGGGGAGCGTTTTGACTTTCACATGTTTTAGCTGCAAATAGTCCGTGTTGTGTTAAATGCATTTTTAAAAATATGCATGCCCACCAGATACAAAGTAAAATGGATGCATTTTAGAGCCTGAACAAGAACGCAAGGGCTTACTTTTTCAATGGGGTGTTTATGTGCGGTTTCTCTGCCTTTGAAAAACATTAGAACATGGATAATGAAATATGCCATCAAGACGTTCTTTTTAAGTTCGTTGTTTTTATTTTTATTTATTTTTATTAAAAAAATATACATTTTATTGATTTTTCACAGAGAGGAAGGGAGAGGGATAGAGAGTTAGAAACATCGATGAGACAGAATCATCGATCAGCTGCCTCTTGCACACCCCCTACTGGGGATGTGCCCGCAACCAAGGCACATGCCCTTGACCGGAATCGAACCTGGGACCTTTCAGTCCGCAGGCCGACGACGCTCTATCCACTGAGCCAAACCGGTTTCGGCTATTTTTAATAGTCAAACATACTTTATTGTACCCCTTTGTGCAGTATGAACTTTTTAACTTTCTGGGATATGTTTATTGGAGGAATTCAGTAAATACTTTGTGTATCTGCCTCGCATGTGTGTGTTGTATGGGCTAATGGCCTTGCTGTTAGGGTGTGAATTATTTCTAAGTGTCCTTTAAACAAACAGACCATTTTAAAAGACAGATATCACGTTTGAATTGAGAACATGATGTGTTGATGACGTTCTCGTCACCTCACCTCCACTCACCTCCGTGGTGAGGGTTTTGCCGTGGCCGTGGCTGCAGTGGGCAGGGGCCTGGGGAGGACGTAGGGTTCCGCCTGCTTTCCGAGGAGCAGAGGAGGCGGGAGGGCGGCAGGAGAGGGATCGCGCTGTGCACACGTCCATGTCAAAGCCTGGAAACGGGCTTTCCCGGTTCATGTGGAACAGCTGCTTCCTTCGGCCTGAAATGCACACAAGTATGCACAGACACGTGCACACAGACACATGCACACACATGCACACAAACACACACATGAATCACACACACCTACACACGAAACACAAATGTTTATACACATACATACACTCACTCCCACATGCACACACACATACGTATGCACACACATGCACACGTGTCATTATATAATGTGATTCCTCTCCCTCTGCCCCCCAGGCCCGCACTTTGCCGAGTACCTGCACTGGGACGTCACCGAGGAGTGCGAGGTCCGCCTGGTCTGCAAGGTGAGCGGCCGGAGGAGCTGCTCTCCCTCGGGGGCCGGGGTGGCGGGAGCTGGGGTGAGCGCTGGCTGCGGGGCAGGCAGAGCAGGCGGCAGCCCTGGGCCCTCGAACGCTCGGTTCTGAGGCCGTCAGTGTGGCCCGGGACGGAGACCCTGCACGGGGCCGACTGGGGAGGTGCCTTCCCCCGTGGCGACGTGTCAGGATGTCACTGCCCGGGGAGCAGCCCCAGCCGGGGTCCTGGCCCCGGAGAACGCTCCACGCGGCCTTCCGCCCTGCAGGGCTTTCCCCCTGATTTTAGAGAGGCAGCGGGGAGCGGGGAGGGAGGGGAGAGGGAGGGAGAGAAACGTCTGTGTGAGATGGCACCGGACCAGGGACCTGCCCTGACCGGGAAGTGAACCCTGATCTTCGGGGGCCGGGCTGATGCTCTGACCGGGGGCACACAGCCACAGGCCTGAGCATCCGCCACCTCCATCGAGTGTCTGGTCACACGGGGTCCTCTGAGGCCGGGAGGGGACGGAGAGCCTCTTGCCCATGAGCCTCGGGCTCCACCTGACCTGGCTCTGTCTCCAGGTCGCCAACACCAAGAAGGAGACGGTGTTCCGGTGGCTGAAGGACGACGCCCTGTACGAGACAGAGAGCCCGCCGGACCTGGAGCGGGGCGTCTGCGAGCTGCTGCTCCCCAAGGTGCGTGGCCCCTGCCCCGCTCACGTGGCCCCGCTCACGTGGATCCATATGTGGCACTGCTCACGTGAATCCATCACGTGGCCCCATCACGTGGCTCCCCTCACGTGGCTCCCCTCACGTGGGTCAGAACAGGCTCTCAGGCTGGTGGGCCCTGCCTTGTCCCTGGGTTGCAGCCTGGTTCCCGTGGTTTGGTTTGCAAAGTAATCCTGTCAGCAGGGGTTCCATTTCATTTCATTTTTAAAACATGTTTTTATTGATGTCAGAGGGGAGGGGAGAGGGAGAGAGAGAGAAACATTAATGACGAGAGAGCATCATCGATCAGCTGCCTCTTCCTCTCCCTGCCCCGCCCTGTCCCACACTGGGGATGGAGCCCACAACCCGGGCCTGTGCCCAAGAAGGCATCGACCTGTGACCTCCCAGCTCATCGGTGGACGCTCCGCCCTGAGCCACCGGCCGGGCAGCAGGTATCCGTTCACACGGTGGCCTTCACCTCACCACACGCTGTGCTTCCTCGCAGCTGTCCAAGAAGGACCACGGGGAGTACAAGGCGACCCTGAAGGACGACAGAGGCCAGGACGTGTCCACCCTGGAGATCGCCGGCAAAGGTATGGATGCCCGCCGTCCGCCAAGGAGAGACCATTCACCTCCGGGCGGCGGGCCCCTCCCGCGTCCGGCCGGAGCACGCACGGCCGTCAACGGCCGCTGCGAGAGGAACAGGCCTGTCCTGCTGCTGCGCGTGGGCGGTGCCACGTGTGGAGCAACGCGTGGCCGTCCTGTGGGCGGCTGCCGTGTCACCACGGTCCCGCCCTGGACAGCGAGGCTCACCCCGCCTGGCATGGCCGTGACGGCCTGCGGGAGGCGGTCCCGCTCCGGCCGGACGCAGGGGAGCGAGCGAGCCTGTCCTTGTTTACGAAGTGGATGCGGGGGGGGCTACCCCACACCCGCTTGGTGGACACATATCTTTCCACACGCACGTGGCCATGTCCCGTGGCCATGTGATGACACGTGAGTGGGCCTCGCCGATCCGATGCCGTGCAGTAACCGTGCGTCTGCTCTCCCGCAGTGTACGAGGACATGATCCTGGCGATGAGCAGAGTCTGCGGTGAGTCAGTGCCGCCTGCGTTGGGGTCGTTTGGGTGGGAGTGTCACTGAGGGGGGGGCAGGATGGGGACAGGGTGGGGGAGACCCAGGTGCCCGCCCTGCTGGGGCCCCGGAGCAGTGGCAGCACAGCCAGCGGGCGGCGTCCGAGGGCTCCTCGGCGTTAACTCCCTGCGAGCGGAGTGTCGCCACGCTCTGTGCTCTCCGTGGGAGCTGACGGAGAAGGGGACGAGGGGCCACAAAGCAGGAGGCGCCCCCATAACTAGAGCGGGAGAATGGGATCCAGGAGCCCGCTGGTGTTACTTATTATTTTCTCCCCTTTTCGTTAAGTGGATGGGGAGAGATCGGTCAGTCCGCCCATGCAGGTGTGGGCTCTGTTATGGGATCTGTCTATTATACCTCGTGCTCCACCCTGTGGTCAGCAAACTGCGGCTCGCAAGCCTCAGGCGGCTCTTTGCCCCCTGGAGTGAGGCTTATCCACAAAAGACCACGGCCTGAGCGAGTCTATTTTGAGGAAGTGGCGTTGGAGACGTTTACGTTTAAAAAATGTGGCTCTCCGAAGAAATGTCAATCGTTGTGCTGTTGGTATTTGGCTCTGGGGACTGAGGAGTTTGCCGACCACTGCTCCACCCCAGGGGCCCGTGGACTGTGCAGAGTCTTAGGAGCGGCCACGGGAGTGTCCGGTCACAGGCCGTGTCCCGGGGACGGGCAGTGGCTCTCTGTCACCCTGGGAGTTCCCAGCGTCGAGGGCACCTGCCGCCTGGCCCCTCGGACGCTCAGTCCCGTAACTCACGTGGGCTCTCTCCTCTCCACCCACCGGCATCCTGACAGCATCACTCTCCGCCCTCGGCCTCGGCAGCCGCCCCGGTGTACAGGGTTCCCCAGAGCGCGCTGCTCCCCGAGGGGCCAGGCACAGGGGCCAGGCGCACGTGGTTCTGAGTGGGTGGGACTCGGGAATGTCTGACCGAGAGCACAGAAACCGCTGATGCAGCGGGTGCCATGGCCCCAGGATGGGCCTGGACTTCCTCCCGTGGTGGCGTGGACGATGGTCTGACTGGCGGCATGCTGATTGGGAAGAGCAGATGTGCCCGGTGCCCCCGGACGAAGGCCGCACACGGTGCTGTGGACGTGGAACCAGAAGGGGGCAGGCCTCCTGGCACCGCGCCGGGTCTGGAGGGCAGCCTCCCGGGCTTGGGCTCCTGTGGTCCGTCCGCTGGCGGATGTCCGCTGGCTGGGCTCTGGATCAGTGAGCACAGCACTTCCCGGGTCACAGTGTGATCCACCGGCTTCCCCCGGTCAAACGCTGAGCTAAGGGCAGGCAGGACTCTCTCCGTACTGTGTTCAGTTATTCGGGCATGGCAGGGGACAGTGTGAGGATCTGAGGCTGACAGACAGATGTACAGGCGTGGGAGCTCATTTGCGCTGCTGGGCGAGGACCTGCCTACAGCACTGTCCCCCTGACTCAGCCCCCCACGTGGCTCCCACTCACGTGGCTCCCGCTCACGTGGCTCCCGCTCTCATGGCCTCCTATCACGTGGCTCCACCTCACGCGGCAGGGTGTGTTTGAGGTCTGAGTGTGTCCCGCTCTCTGCAGGCTTGTCTGCGTCTCCTCTGAAGATACTCTGCAACCCAGACGGGATCAGGCTGCAGTGTTTCATGAAATACTTCACCGAGGAGATGCGCGTGAACTGGTACCACAAGTGAGTCCCAGAGCTGGGGACGGGCCGTCCGAGGCGAGGACCAGGGCGGTGCCCGCGTCCTCAGCCCCCGGAGTGCTGAACAGTGACAGGCCTGGCGGGGGTGGGGGGGTGGGGGAAGGGAAGAGGCAGGAGGCAGATGCGGAAATGCCTGTGGGGGTCAGAGGCCGGTTCCTCCCCTCTCGGTGTGGACAAGGGTGGTTCCCGGGTGGTGCGTGGCGTGGGCACTCAGCGGAGGGCTGGCCGGGGACCACATGCCCAGTGTCCGCCGGCGGCCTTGCCGGGGGCAGCCTGTGGGGAGAGGACCACGTCAGCCCGGCTTACGCCGGAGGAGGGCAGCCGGAGCCTGTGGGCGGGGCAGGCGTCCTGCCCGGGGTCCCCAGCCTCCTCGGTGGGGTGTCTCCCGGGAACCCCCCCCTGACTTCCTGACGGTGACAGCATTCGCCCAGGCTGCCGCCCCACCTGTGGGGGCCGCTCTTTCCCGCCACCCCCGCTCATCCCCAGCAGTCAGAGCTCCAGGAGAGGACGGGCGGGCACAGGGCCCGGGGCACCCCTGGGGGGAGGGGGAGTGCCTTCCCACTGGCCTGACCGGGGACATGGTGACACTGTCAGCTCGGCTGTCAGCGGGGTCCGCGCACCGACTGTTCCGCTCCTCCCAGACCCAGCCCGGCGCCTCCTCTGCCTTTATTTAATTTTTAACGTATTTTCATTGATGTCAGAGACAGAGGGAGAGGGGGACAGAAACTTCAATGATGAGAGAATCTTGGATCGGCTGCCTCCTGCATGACTGAGATTGAGCCCACAGTCCGGGCCTGTGCCCTGACAGGGAACTGAACCATGACCGCCTGGCTCCTGGGTCGATGCTCAGCCCTGGAGCCGTGCTGGCTGGGCCGCATAGGGTATCAGTCCATTATGCCATGGCCCACAGCAATCCGTCTTTAAACGCCAAGCGTTGGGTTTAACCTCAGAAGGCGTCTGGGTCTGAGTGACGGACGTGGAGGATACATTACTAACACCCGGAGAGCCCGTCCCACACAGACACTGGCAGCCAGACACGCTCCCGCCACGCCGGCCGCCGCCCCCGGGGACCTGCCTGGGGTCGTCCCCACACAGGCGCTGGCAGCCAGACACGCTCCCGCCACGCCGGCCGCCGCCCCCGGGGACCTGCCTGGGGTCGTCCCCACACAGGCGCTGGCCGGCCGGACACACTCCCGCCACGCCGGCCGCCGCCCCCGGGGACCTGTATGGGGTCGTCCCCACACAGGTGCTGGCAGCCAGACACGCTCCCGCCACGCCGGCCGCCGCCCCCGGGGGCCTGCATGGGGCTGGGGTCCGGACTCACGGTCCCGCTGCCTTTTCTCGTCAGAGACGCCAAGATCGCGTCCAGCGAGCACATGCGGGTGGGCGGCAGCGAGGAGATGGCCTGGCTGCAGATCTGCGAGCCCACGGAGAAGGACAAGGGCAAGTTCACCTTCGAGATCTCGGACGGCACCGACAACCACCAGCGCTCGCTCGACCTGTCCGGCCAAGGTCAGCGTCCCCCGAGGAGATGTGTGGAGGCATGTGAAGATGTGTGGAGGCGTGTGGGGATGTGTGGAGACGTGTGGAGATGTGTGGAGGCGTGTGGGGATGTGTGGAGACACGTGGAGATGTGTGGAGGCATGTGAAGATGTGTGGAGGCGTGTGGGGATGTGTGGAGACGTGTGGAGATGTGCAGAGGCATGTGGAGATGTGTGGAGATGTGTGGAGATGTGTGGAAACGTGCGGAAATGTGTGGAGGCATGTGGAGACACGTGGAAACGTGTGGAGATGTGTGGTACCATGTGGAGGTGTGTGGAGGCGTGTGGAGGTGTGTGGAGATGTGTGGTAGCGTGTGGAGGCTTGCGGAGGCGTGTGGCCCGCGGGCGGACAGCCCTCGGCGTGGGGATCCCATGGGGGGAGTGAAGGGGAGGTTTCTGAGTCACCGGCCCGGGCGTGCTGCCGGCCGGCATCCCCGGGCAGAGCGCCGGGCGGGGGCAGCAGCCGTGGGTGACGCTGTGTGCTTCCTTGCAGCCTTCGACGACGCGCTGGCCGAGTTCCAGCAGCTCAAGTAAGACTCGCTTGCTCGCGGCAAAGGCGCGCCCGGGGTCGGGCCCTGTGGGCGGCCAGGGGCCGGGGCCGTCCCTCCCGGGCTCCGGTGCGAGGGCAGCGTGAGCCGTGTCTGTGCAGACGCAGGCGCTCTCCGCACGTGAGCGGGTGCTGCCACGGCTGAGGCGTGGGCACCCCGTGTGGTTTCAGCGAGGAAAGCGATGGATTTCTTTTATTTTTTAATATATATTTTACGGATTTCAGAAAGGAAGGTGAATGGAGAGAGAGAGAAACTTCAGTGATGAGAGAACCACGGACCGGCTGCCTCCCGCCGCCTCACACTGGGGATGGAGCCCGCAGCCCGGGCCTGTGCCCGACTGAGTTATCGAACCCGGGACCTCCTGGTTCCCGGGTCAGCGCTCCGCCACGGAGCCACGCGGGCGGGGCAGTAAGTCAGCGTGAACTTTAGAGCCTCCCACACCGGCACGGCAGCACCGGCCGCGCAGGGACTGTCTGAGATGGTGAGGGGAGCGAGATGGTTAGGACCAGCGCGTCCCAAGCGCTGAACGCTCCGGGGCACCCGAGGAACCAGCCGGGGAGGAGCTCCTGTGCCTCTGGGCAGCCGCGAGACAGACGGGGCGTCCCCTCTGGGGGGGCGGGGGGCATCGGGAAAGGCTTGTCCTCCAGAGAAAGCAGGCGCCCCCTGCCCCCCAGCCCCCTCCCCTGCGGGATGTGTGGGTGTTTCCTCACGACTCTCTTCTGCTCTCTCTCCTCCCCACTGACCTCCAGGGCGGCTGCGTTTGCAGAGAAGAGTAAGTACTGGGGGCGACAGGAACATGGGGCACCCTCCATGCCTCACCCCTGCCCCCTCACACCCGCCTCCCTCACCCCTGCCCCCTCACCCCTGCCCCCTCACCCCTGCTCTCTCACACCCGCTTCCCTCACCCGTTCTCCTCACCCCTGCCCCTTCACCCCTGCCCTCTCACACCTTCCCCCCTCCTCACCCTTGCCCTCTCCACCCCTGTCCTCCTCACCCCTGTCCCCTCACCCCTGCCCTCTCACACCTGCTCCCCTCACCCCTGTCCTCCTCACCCCTGTCCTCCTCACCCCTGTCCTCCTCACCCCTGCCTCCCTCACCCCTGCCCTCTCACACCTTCCCCCCTCCTTACCCCTGCCCCCCTGAGGCCTCCAGCACCCCTGGCCACCTGTCCTGCCACCACCCACCTGTTCTGTGTTGTTTTGCGAGGTAGTCAGGCAGCGGGGCTGCAGGAGACAGAGGCTAGGGCACAGGTGCTAGGACAGGCCGTGTGGGGAGCACAGGGTGGGGTCCGGAGGGTAGACAGGATGGGGGAGCGGACAGGCCACGCCCTCGCTGGGTTTCCCTGGGCAGCGGGCGGGCGGGGACACTGGGGCGGCTGGATCGCACCATTTGGGGCTGTGGGCTGTGGTCTGTGGGCGTGGTCCCTGGTGGCCCGGCCCGGGCCCTGGGCTCAGGCTCTGTGGCTGGTGGGTGAACCACAGGCCCCCCCAGGCCCCCAGGCCCCCCTTCCCTGAGAGGCTGAGTGACAGCCGGCTGTCTCCCTAGTTCAGCCCCAGGGGCCCCTCCTGTGCCCCAGCTCCCACCCAGTCCCTCCCGGCCTCCAGCCTGCCCTCGGTGCCACCCCCCACGCGTGGCTGAGCACCTGTGTGCACCTGTGTGCACCTGCGTACAGCGGGCTCAGCGGGGGCCGGAGGGGGGAGGGGGACACCCACTGAGGGTTCTCAGCCGAGTCTCTCCATTACAGACCGCGGCAAGGTGATCGGCGGCCTACCCGACGTGGTGACCATAATGGAAGGCAAGGTGAGGCGGACACAGGGCCCGGGCTCCCGGCTCAGCCGTGGCTGCTCCCGCAGAGGGCCACGCGGGGCTGGGCGCGTGCCTGTCACTCCGCCTCCGGCCCTGGCTCCCCACCCTCCGCTGGGCCTGGGCTCCCCTCCTCCCCCATGCTGGGCCTGGGGTCCTCCCCCCCCCTCCCCCCCCCCGCTTGGCCCACTGCCCCCGGTGACCCTGTGCTAATACTGGGCCTACCACACTGTCCCGTGCTGGGTCCTCCAGGGTCTGGGCCCTGGTCCTGGGTTTGGGGGGAGGAGGGGCCATCGAGGTTGGGGAGGCCATCCCCACGTCCACAGGAGGGGTGACCGGGGTGGGGAGGCCACCCCCACGCCCACGAGACGCACCTGTCCCGGAAGGCGGGCCGCCCTCAGGCTCCGGCCCTTTGGAACGTGAGCCGGCGCTGTTTGCCGCGCGGGGACGGGCCCCTGTCGGTGGGATTGCTTGTGACGCCGCCCCTGTTTGGGTCCTGCTGCCTGGGGCCCCCGGGGCCTGGCGTGGTGCTCACGTGTGTAAAGAGCATGCTGACTCCATGGCTGATGTACAGGACCACGAGGAGGGTCAGGCCATTCCGATGGGGTCTGACTTTCGTCTCTCTACCTCCTCTGCCCCCCCCCCCCCCCCCGCAGACCTTGAACCTGACCTGCACGGTGTTCGGGAACCCCGACCCCGAGGTGGTGTGGTTCAAGAACGACAAGGACATCGAGCTCAGCGACCACTTCTCGGTGAAGGTGGAGCAGGCCAAGCACGTGAGCATGAGCATCAAGGGCGTGACGGCCGAGGACTCGGGCAAGTACAGCATCAGCGTCAAGAACAAGTACGGGGGCGAGAAGATCGACGTGACGGTCAGCGTGTACCAGCACGGCGAGACCATCCCCGACGTGCCGCCGCCCCAGCCGGCCACGCCCAAGCTCATCCCCGCCTCCGCCTCCGGCGCGGCCCCGTGAGGCGGCGTCGCGGGCGCGGGGGGTGTGACGTGTGCCATGTGCCGTGTGCCGTGCCAGTGCGTGTCGCCAGCTGAGTGACCCCACGCGTGGCCCGAGAGCGAGCCTGCGCCACGCGTGTGTGGCTTTGGCGTTTGTTCCGTCTAGTTTAGGGCCCTGGAGGCGGGACGCCAGGGTTGTGTGGGGTGTTCTGTCCTCCACCCCGGGGTGGACCCCTGTGCCAGTGTGACCCAGCACCCCGGCCTCTGGCTGGAGTCCTGTGTGCGTGCTCCTGCCACTGTGTGTTCTCTTGCTTCCGACAAATAAAGCTTTACGAGGCGACTCGTTGTGGTTTTGTGCACCTGGTCACCCTCACCGCCTCCCTTCCGCTTTCCATCACGATGGTCGGGCAGGATGCAGCCCACAGGGACCCTACACTCTGAGCACCTGGGGGGAGGGCCCTCCCGAGCTGAGCCGGTTATTGGAGGGATTTTAGGAAGATCTAAAGCACGAGCCAAGATAGGCCATTCGCATGGATGAGCTAGGGTGGGCCTGCACGTGGGTGGGACAGGGCCTCAGGGAGTCACTAGGGTGGGGAAAATGGTGCGAGCCAGGCTGGTGGTGACTCCCATTGGGTGCCCACCTGCGGGCTCTGTGTGTGTGTGTGAGGGGAGGCTCACGGAGGAACACAGCGCTGCCGCCCTTCTGTCTGAGAGAGACCTGCCCCAGCCTCACCCCGGTGCCAGGTAACTCAGCGTCTCCCCATGTGTAACCCCGTGAGCTGCTGTCCCGATGCTGGAGCTTAGAGGGAGTGAGTCCACGCTCCGGCCCTTTAAGAGGAACACCTGGGACTCCAGCTGCCTCCGCCTCCCTCAGCCTTCACCCCTGCTGGGTTTTACAGCCGGAAGTCAAGGGACTTCTCTCCCTGATGCCGGAACCCGGGCTGGGAGGACTGGCGTGGGGCTGGGGCCCCTCATCCTGCAGGGGCCCTCTGCCCCCGAGATGCCCTCCCGATGTTCACACGCGGGCGTGGGACCCGCCGCTCCCCTCCCGCCTCCTGCCCGCTCCAGGTGGCTGCTGTTTGTTCTCCTTGTAACCCTCCCCTGAGGATGTTTCCCCGCTGAGTTCTAGAGGGAGTGGGAGAGGAACTTCCACGTGGGAGACACACGTCGGCTGAGTGCCTCCCACACACGCCCCCAGGCCCGAGGAGCCTGCCGCCAGGTACGTGCCTGTGTCTGGGAGTCCAATCCATGGTCTTGCTGCCGCGGGCTTGTTTTTTGTTTAGCCATCCGAGGGAACGGAGGGCTGTGCCCGGCTAGATGAGTGTCGTGTGTTTGAGAGCCCTGCAGCCCGGACGGCAGTCGCTGGTTTGGGGTATTTTCTAGGTCCTCAAGGCCCGTTCAGGCTCGGCGGGATGGTGCTGTGTTCCCCGGGTAACCAAGGCGACCCCGAAACTGAGTCTGTTCCTGGAGGCCAGCCAGCTGGCAGGGGAGGGGCAGGGGAGGGGCAGGAAGGACAGGGAGGGGCGGGGAGGGACAGGAGAGGGGCAGGAAGGACAGGGAGGGGCGGGGAGGGGCAGGGAGAGACAGGGAAGGGCAGGGAGGGGCGGGGAGGGGCGGGGAGGGGCAGGGAGGGGTCAGCGAGCCCGTTTGGAAAGACGTGCACCCTCTCTGGGGCCCGGGCCCAGGTGCGGCCGGCCAGCTGCTCGCTCTGGGTGGGGCGGCTCCCTCGTGGCCTGGGCAGCGAAGGCTGGCATTTGTAATCTGACTATTGCGCTAAAGCAGAGGGCCTGCTTCCGTGGAAGTGGCCCTTTTGTGTGGCATGGGGAAGAATGGAACGGCTTTGCATTTCTTTGAGTCAGGATATTTGAGCAGATTTTAGTTTTTGAGCAGTGTGAGGGCAACATTGAGAGTGAGGTAGAGATTTTGCACACACCTCCTGCCCTCCTGGGCACAGCCTCTCCGCCATCACCCCCTCCCCCCCAGGCGATGACCTGACTGACCACGGTCACCCCCAGTCCACAGCTCACCCAGGGCCAGCTGGGCTGCACATCCGGGGCGCTGTGACCCCTGCCACCTCTAGGTGGCGCTGAGAGAACAGGGATGAGCAGGAGGGCCGGCTCCATCCTCCCCTCCTGGTTACCGAAGGCTCCTGCTGACCCGGCCCTGAGGACAGGCCCGTGTTGTCAGACGTGGTTTCTGCTCTGCAGCGGGGCCTTGCCAGCCTGTGCCGCCAGGGAAGCTGCCTTTTCCCTCGAAGGGGTTAGAACAGCCCCAGGTGGCGCGGGAGGAGCCCGCCGGCTGTGCCGGAGCCTGGACCAGGACGGTGTCCCGCCCGGCTGGGGGGCCGAAGGTGCTGGGGCCGCGCTGTTTGGGAGAAGCAGGTTCCCGGGGCCTCGGTGCCCCCTCGGGGTCTGCGTGCCCCGTGTCAGCCTTGGGGGACATGCTGTGAGCTCTGTGGGTGCCCTTGGTGATCGGCAGGGCAGCCCCAGCTTCTCAGAATCGCTGCTCCTTTCAGGCAAATGCCCCGGAGGCCGCAGCACTGCCCCCTGCCTGTGGGGGCGCGTGGCCCAGGGTCCACGTGCGGGGGGATGCAGCAGGGCGCCGCCCGCAGGCTGCCCGGCGAGGGGCTGCCCCGAGGACCAGGGCGCCTGGCCGGTCCCTGAGGAGGGTGGAGGGCGGTGGGTCTCCATCCCCTCGGCTCCCACCCCGGCCCGGAGCGGGGCGCCCTCCGGGGGCCAGGCTGACGAAGGAGGGTCCCCTGTCAGAGGGCCGGGGTGCGCGGGCCGGGAGCGGACGCTCTGGTCGGAGAGAGAGGGAGGGGTCAGCTCCCGCAGACACCGCAGGGCGCCCACAGGGGCGAAGGGCGGGTGACCGCTCACCCCAGGGACAGAGCTCGGGGACGGTGCCCCCGCTTCCTGTTCAGGGAGACAGGTGCCCCCTCACCGGCCAGGCTGCGTGTGGGCAGCGCCGGGGCCTCGGCGGTCAGACCGTGGCTGTGGGCGTTCGTCACAGAGGCGCTGCGTGGCCTGGAAGGTGGTTGGAGCCGGGGCAGGAGGGCCCCTCGCTGCTGCCGGGGCTCCAGGCAGGCTTATGGGGCGCCAGGCTGGCTATCGGGGCTCCAGGCTGGCTATCGGGGCTCCAGGCTGGCTAACGGGGCACCAGGCTGGTTTACAGGGCGCCAGGCTGGCTAACGGGGCACCAGGCTGGTTTACGGGGCGCCAGGCTGGCTAACGGGGCGCTCCAGGCTGGCTAACGGGGCGCCAGGCTGGCTATCGGGGCTCCAGGCTGGCTAACATGCGCCAGGCTGGTTTACGGGGCGCCAGGCTGGCTTACGGGGTGCCAGGCTGGCTTATGGGGTGCCAGGCTGACTATCGGGGCGCCAGGCTGGCTTATGGGGTGCCAGGCTGACTATCGGGGCGCCAGGCTGGCTTACGGGGTGCCAGGCTGGCTATCGGGGCGCCAGGCTGGCTAATGGGGTGCCAGGCTGACTATCGGGGCGCCAGGCTGGCTTACGGGGTGCCAGGCTGGCTAACGGGCGCCAGGCTGGCTAACGGGGGCTCCAGACCCACTCGGAGGCAGTTAGGACAGCGTATGCTCTGACCGCCGGGAGTAAGGCATGCCGTGGCAGGCGGCGGTGTGGCATCCGGGCGTAGTTCAGAGGTTGCAGAGCGGTCAGCCTGGGGCACTGGTGGTATCGCTGTGGGTGGAGGGGCTGTTTAGCCAGGACTTGCCATCCCAGCCTGCAGAGAACTCAGCACAACCTTCACTGCAACCCAGGCCACCGCCAGTCCCACCACTAGAGGGCGCTGTGGCTCCACATTTCATGGCCATTGTCATGGCCAAGGGCTCAGTCTTAAGGCAGGGACTTCACTGGGATTTAGACTTTTCTTCCCTCCCTCCCTCCCTCCCTCCTTCCCTCCCTCCCTCCCTCCTTCTCTTCCTCCTTCCCTCTCTTTCTCCCTCTGGGGATGGAGCCCACAACCAGGGCCTGTGCCCTGATGGGGAATCGAACCCTGACCTCCTGGTTCAGAGGTCAGCCACGGAGCCACGGGGCCGGCCCTGGTCGCTGCTGATATGAGGCGGTGAGGGTGCCATAGGGTGTTTCCACGCCTTCCTCGGCGTTTCTAACCGACACGAAATCGAGAGGCAAAGCTTAACCGGTGTGGCTCAGTGGATAGAGCGCCAGCCTGCAGACTGAAGGATCCCAGGATCAATTCCGGTCAAGGGCATGTACCTTGGTTGTGGACACATCCTCAGTAGGGGGTGTGCAGGAGGCAGCTGATCCATGTTTCTAACTCTCTATCCCTCTCCCTTCCTCTCTGTAAAAAAATCAATTATATATATATATAATTGATTTTATATATACATACATATATATATATATATATATATATATATATATATATATATATATATATATTTATTTATTTATTTATTTTTTAAAGAAAGGCAAAGCTTGCAGTTCCTACAGAGGCTGGTGGTGGGGAGTCAGAAGAAAGGGCGGCACAGTCAGTTTTGTGTGGGTAAGTCATGCTGCCCTAGAGCAGTTTGTGTGTTCCTGACACACCACACCAGCGTGTTCCTGATACGCCACGACCATGTGTGGCCACGGACAGAGGACTCTGCTTCCGTCAGGGGGCGGGGCCGCGGCCTCTCTTTCCTCCTCCCGCCCTGTGGAGCGGTTCCCTCCCGCCCTGCGGGTGACCGGGACGGTGGCTGTGGTGTCTGGCATGGTGTCGTTCCCTCTGCCATGGTGAGCCTCACGCCTGCCTGCCTGTGGACAGGCTGTGATGGAGGAATTACGTGGCCGGGCTCTGGCTTGTCATTAGAGAGGGTTTTTATTTGTCTCTGTCCACCGCTGTTGGCTGCGGGGAGTCAGCCAGTGTTTGCGGAATTACTCTGTCCACGTCCGCATTCTGTCAGCCCTGGGACAGGACTTTCTCAGGGAATGGGGACCTGGCGGGAGGAAGGTCATTCCCCACGACCCTTCCAGGCTCCCGGCTGAGGCCCGGGGGACAGACAGACAGACAGCGGGGGACAGCAGGCCGGATGTAGCCACAGGAAGCCGCCCGTGGTGCGGCCTGGCCTGGCCTCTGGTGGCAGAAGGGACGGACGGGGGGGGGGTGGGGGGGGGTCTGGGTTTCATGGCGACAGTGGCCCATCGTTTCCCTCTCATCACAGTGGCTCCCCTCTTCCCAGTTCTGCCCGGTTTGCCCGCTCCATCTGTCCTGGGGTGACCTGGCTGCCTCTGGGCTCAGGCCTTGGAGTGCACCTGGGGCCACCTCGCCCTGGAACGTCTCCGACCCGGTCACTGGGATGAAAGCTGCATCCTGAGGAGCCACAGCAGGGCCATGGGAACTGGCTCAGAGAGGGGGAGGGGGAGGGGGAGGGGGAGGGGGTGGAAGAGGGGGAGGGGAGGGGGAGGAAGAGGGGGAGGGGAGGGGGAGGGGGAGGTAGAGGGGGAAGGGAGGGGGAGGGGGAGGGGAGGGGGAGGGGGAGGGAGAGGGGGAGAAGGAGGGAGAGGGGGAGGGGGAGGGGGAGGGGGAGGGGGAGGGAGACGGGGAGAAGGCGAGGATGCCAGGCGCTGGGATGGGACTTGAGGCAGGAGGGCAGGGGAGAGTGCGGGCACCCAGCACTTGAGGGGAGGTGCATGCTGAGGAGATGAGGTCATTGCAGTGTGCAGAGTGAGCATGGAGAGCTGTGAGAGGGGGAGATTCTGGGTGGCCAGCTCAGGGCTCACAGGAGTGGACGGCTGGTTCTGGGAAGGATGCTGAGCAGGCTCCTTCAGACAGACAGACAGACAGACAGATAGACAGACAGACAGCAGACAGACAGACAAACTGACAGAGAGACAGACAGACAAACAGACAGACAGATAGACAGCAGACAGACAGACAAACTGACAGACAGACAAATAGACAGACAAACACAGATAGACAGACAGACAGACAAAGGAGCCAGAGCCTCCGGAGGGTTAAACAAATGAGCAGCGCACTTGCTCCGTCTGGGACTACAGTTTTACTCACTCATTGACTTTCAATTCCTCAGCAAAGTGTGACTGTCTTATGTTTTAATTAAAAAAATATTTTTATTGATTTCAGAGAGAGAGGGACATCCATGATGAGAGAGAATCATGGATCGGCTGCCTGCTGCATGCTTCCTCCTGGGGATCGAGACCACAACCCGGGCCTGTGCCCTGACCGGGAATCGAACCGTGACCTCCTGGTTCATATTTCAATGCTCAACCCCTGAGCCACGCCGGCCGGGCATCCATTTTAATTAGAATTTCACCATAGCTCTGACTCCATCGGTGTGTGGAGCTGTTGTCGCTGAGGGTGCAGCCACAGAGCGAGGGCGGTCAGGGGGCCAGGGCTCAGTACAGCTTTGGCCGATCGGAGCAGCCTCTGTGTCCGGCTCGCCTTGATGGGAGGGAGCTCGCCCTGTGAAATCTGGGCAGGCAGCCTCCCCGGGGACACGTGCTGTGACAGGCCAGTGGCCGTCTTCCTGGCGTTTGTACCAGAAAGAATGAGGGTGTGAGGACGGAGCTGCACGCTGGCTCATGAAATGTGTGACCGTGAGGCCAGCTGTGAATGGTCCCGAACCAGGAGGCACTGCGGGCAGCGTGCTGTTCTTCCTGGAGCGGCCTGAGGCGGGGCCGTGTGTCCTCACATCGGGCCTAAAGGGCGCCCAGCGTCCTCCTCCCCACGCCCCCACGCCCGCGGGGCCCGCGCTGTGTGTAGGCTGATCCATGGGCCCCGGAGGCGCCTCCTGCATGCCCCACGCCGGGGATGGAGCCCGCACCCCGGCCATGGGCCGGGACCTTTCAGTTCCTGGGTCGATGCTCCACCCTGAGCCACACCGTCTGGGCATCAGCATCGCTTTGACCCAGGCGTGCCAGTGCTCAAACATCCGCTCTCCTCCCGCTCAGGTGCACTGCGACGCCGCCTCCCGACAGGCCAGCCTGTGACCACCACAGCGGTGACACCATGCGGACACATCGCTAAGGTGCCTGGTGGGCGTCCCTGCCTCTGCCCTCTCCCCTCCTCCAGGCAGGCCAGGGAGCAGCTTCTGTGACTGAAGGACAGGGCAGGGGCGGGGGGGTGGGGAGGGCGCTCTTAACATGACTTTCAGCCCAATTGTAGCTTTCAATCCGAGGATCGCAATGTTTTAACCAGAGGGGCTGACGTGACTTTGATTTTAAATCCTAACAGGTCCTCACTTGTTTTGTTCCGTAACGTGTTAGAGAAATAAATGCAGACATGGTGCTTTCTGTTAGAAACCACATGCTCGGAGAGCTCCTTGTTTAAAATCTCACCCGAGGACATTTTTAAGAACATGTTTCTGAGGGAGAAGCCCCCGTAAATGAGGGAAGTGCAGGCCTCTGTGCGTGGATTCATGTTCCGGACAGGGGTCCCCAAACACAGCACGCTCAGGACCGTCCCTGTAAGTGTCAGAGCGCAGGGACAGACAGCAGCGTGCTCAATGGAGGGAACTTCCAACACCCCCGCCAGCGCCTCAGACACCACACAGCGGCTCCTTCCCTCCCCCTCCACAGCCACATGCCCACAAAGTCACGCTCCGAACATGTGCGGCTGAAGATATGGACATTTCAACACCGAATACACGCTTTCAGAAGAGCCAAATCCTCTTCGTTCTGAGCAGGACTGAGGAGGGAGGTTTTGTGTGTTTCACTGATAGGCATGGGGGGCTGAGCCGGCACCTATTCCTCTAGTCGGACAGAGCAGTGTGACATGCGGGCTTCCTGAGGCTGCTGTCCCCTCCCCCGAGTGCCGGTGCCCGTCAGCCTGGCCCCGCGTCCCCGTCCCCGCAGGCTCGGGGTCTCCGGCACGTCCCCATCTCACTCTGAGCCTGAGGGGAAAGGGCACATAGGGAGTACTTCCAACAATGAAGAATTTAAAACATTACTGCCAGCTGCCTGGGAGCAGCTGCGGCCCGCTGATGAGCGTTCGGTGAAATAGGGACGAGGGGTCAGGCGGCTCCCGGTGTGGCCGGGGAAAAGGCCGGGCCAGGGTGACACGGAGGCCTGGCTGTGGTCGGCGCTCACCCAGCCCGGGGTGTGGGGAGTGGTCTATCAATAATGGATACGCAAGCGGAGTGCTCGCCGAGGGTTATTTATGAGCTGCCTTGGCGATCAATCTCATAAACCGGTGTCTGAGCGACTCGCTGTGTTAGTCAATGTCAAAGACAGATTAAATCACTTAGGCGATTACAGGACAAAATGACTGAAATAAGTTGGAATTACGTCTAAGTGAGAGGGGAATTGGATAAAGTTCATTTCCCGGTAAGTTCAGGGACAACATGACATGATTCCAGGGGGATTCTTTGCAGAAAACGTGCATTGTCTTAAAAAAATCGTTCACCATCTGTACACGAGGCCCTAGCGACTGTGCCCGTTTTTTTCAGGTGTAAACCATGCCCGGGAAGGTTGTAGGAAGGGCAAATCATGATATGCACCCCAGCCTCAGGCCTCCTGCCTGCAGACCGGTCCGTGCACAGCTCCCCATGCTGTGTGGTCTGTCTGTGCTCACGCCTTGCCACAGTCTTTCTTCGGCTAGGGCTCAGGAATCTGGAGAAGGGCTGTGCATAAATGAAGAGAGACCAGACAAGAAATATGAATCTGGAAGGTGTTTTGGGGGAGCCAGACGAAAACTTAGCTCTAGGGGCTAAGGTCCCCCATCTCCAGACCCAGGGCTTTTTATTTGCTGTAAAACACATGGGCCCTTTAGGAGAGAAGATATACATATCAAAGGTAAAGTCTGATAAGAACGAAAAGATGATGGATTAGGGGAATGGCCTTGGGCTGTTTCAGCAGCAGGTAGCAATATGCAGATCTTCGGCCCTGCCGGAGCCCCAAGGTCCATCAGCTTCTGAGGAACTTCTTGCATAAGGATGGCCTGCTGGAGTGTGAAAGCTGACATGAGTGGAGCGTGTGCTGAGCTAAATGTTCTCGGGCCATGTACGCACCTACGGCCCCCGGAAGTCCTGTGTGAGATCGCCGTTTCTCAGACACGCGGCTCATGCCTTCCAGGAGAGAAACCCCTCCGTCTAATCAGAGGGTGCTTCTCTGCAGTGAATCAGCCCCAACTCCAGCCCCCGCCCCCCAGGGCTGCCCTGGAGGTGGACTCACTGTGTGGGCATGTGTGTGTGTGTGTGTGTGTGTGTCCAGCCACAGCCCGTCACAGCCAGCGATCCCGTAAGGCGGCGTGAGCCTGCAGGGCAGGTCCTAAGAGGTGGTCAGAGTGAGAATGAGGAAGTGGGTGCCCCAGGCTCCACAGGAGTCCGGACACAGAGGAGAAGGCGTGGCTTAGAGAGATCGTGGCCGACACAGCGTGGCGAGGCTGCGTCCTCGTTTTCCTGTTTCCCTGACGACCAGGGCGGGTGTGAAACGGGAGGCTGTGCCCGCAGCAGCCCCTCTGGTTGGCGGCGTGCGCGTTCCCTGGCGCGGGGGCTGGTCCGCGGTCAGGCGGCCGCTGGGAGTGTCTCCTCCGTCTGTGACCGGCTTCGCCCGTGCCCAGGGCTTCAGAGAGGAAAGGCGTCCGGTCTGGTGAAGTTCACTGTCTTTTTCCTTCGTCAGCTGAGCTCTCGGGGTCCAGGCTAAGAACACTTTGCCGACTCCTAGGTCCTAGGCTCCCCCAGGTTTGTGGGGTGACATTTTGCAGTGAAATCTGTGATCCGCGTTGGTTTGACCCTGTGTGAGGCTGAGGCCGAGGCCGAGGGGAGTGCACGCAGACACGGTCTAGAGCATCCACCGTCCCAGCATCGTCCATGGGGAGGGCGGGAAGGGCGGTCCCTCCTCCATCAGCCGCTTTGACGCGTCGGAGGAAACCATGGGCCTGTCTGTGCGGACGTGTCTGTGCGGCTCCGTTCTGCCCCCTCACCTGCGGGCCAGCTCCTTGGTGGACACCGCAGGCGGATCCGTGGCTCCTGAGTAATTCGACCCGAAGCACAGCAGCTGTTTTACTCCTTCGTCCCGTTTTCTTCTTTTTCAGAACTGTTTGGTCCTGTCTTCCCGTATGTACTATTGGGAAATCGCAGCTAAGTTCCCGGCCTTTCTACCCACCGTTAGACATGCCGAGTGAAAGTATTTAGTGACACGGATGGCAGCGCCCGTGGGGAGAGGAGGCGGGCTGAGGGGCTGGAGGTCCAATGGGATTCTTGCTCTGGTTTCCGCACTTGGGGCGGCTCACCCGGCCCCCAGTGACACCACAGGCCGAGCCGCCGATGGGACGTGGTCTCAGGGATTCACGCCGAGTCTAGCCCAGCTCACAGACACTTCCCGTTGGGCCGTCCGTCCTCTGCCCTGCTCCTGCTTGGGTGCAGTGAAGGCAGACCCCGTGGTTACCATAGGGGGGCCACCTGGTGCAGGCTGAGCCTAGACCTGCAAACCGGGAGGCACAGTGCCACGCCCCTCAGGGACACACCCTGTGGTGGCTCCATCCCAGCGGGGGGCGTGCAGGAGGCAGCCGACCCGGGACTCTCTCTCATCGATGTTTCTCTCTCTCCCTCCCCCTTCCTCTCTGAGGTCATAAATGCAGGAGAGAGAAGGCGCCTGATAGCAGAGCCCGGGCCGACCTCGGTTTGGAGACAGAAGGCTCCCGGGCTTCACGGCTCCCATTAGCACACGGACATCCCGTCTCCACACGTACGTGCGGCCATCCGTCTTCCCGGTCCACACGCAGCCCTGTAAGTGCTCCCGGCGCACTCCGCTCGAGCTTTAAGTAAGCAATGGGGCTTGTTATCGATCGGGGACGTGAACAGAGAGCCCGTCACTGGGATGAAGACACACGGGCAAGGCCAGTCTGGGTCAGAATGCCACGGAGTCCCGGACAGCCACCCCTCCCCGGGAGAGACGGGTCGGTGAGAAATAGCCACCGAGGCCGCGAGGGCACAGAGGTCACCGCGCAGACCGGTCCATGCCGCACGGTCAGTGGGACGGGCGCGGCGTGGGCTGCGGATGGCCCTGGGCACGCACCCTGTGCTGTCGGGGGCGGTCTCTGCAGCATTGCTGCCTGGGGCAGTCATGGCATGAAGTGTTCAGGCTCAGAACTAATGAATTTTGGGGAAAAGATGAGCCCTTGGCACAGTGCTCTGTTGTAGAGAAAAAGCATAATGTTCTGCAGACCTGGCTCCAGCAGGTACGAGGGAGCTCGGAGAGCCGGGGCCGGGCGTTGGAAGTTGGGGGGGGGGTGCGGAAGTGGGGGGCAGTTCCCTGCCAGCTCAGAGGAGGCTCTCCATCAAAATAGAAGCTGACTGTGCGCCAAGCGATGTGCCCTCTTTGGAAAGGAGCGGGCACCGTTCCCTGTAGGGCGAACGCCGGGGAGGCGGGGGGGGGGGGGGGGGGGCGGCCTCTGTGTCTGTCGATGGGACAGAACTCCGGGGGGTGGCCGCGCCCTCCCAGAGGCCCCTGCTTCGCAGAACTCCACGCCTTCACCGCGCTGCCGCCCTGTGAGAAGCCGTGGCTGGCCCAGGCCTTCCCAGGAGGACCAGGGACACATGATGAGATGATGGTGAGGATAGGAGGCTCTGTCCTCCCTGCACCCTGTCCGCTCAGAGCCTGCAGACCTTCGGTTCCTGTGGAAAATCCCCGTGCCCGGGGGCCCAGCGCGACGCCCAGGTCCTGGCGGAGGGAGGTGAGCGTAGGACCCTCAGTTTCAGGCCGAATGCATTTAGAGCCAAACTGGCAAGGGTCCCTTCACCTTCTCGATGCAGCGACTCACCCCTGCCCTCCAGCCCTGCCAGCGAGGTGTCTATTGATATCCAGATCTATGTAGACCTCTAGTCTCTATCATCTGTCTCTCTATCTATATATCATCTATCTACACCTACCTACCTATCATCATCTATATATCTACCTAGGTTTATATATATATATTATTGATTTTTTACAGAGAGGAAGAGAGAGGGATTGAGAGTCAGAAACATTGATGAGAGAGAACCATCAATCAGCTGCCTCTTGCACACCCTCTACTGGGGATATGCCCGCAACCAAGGTCCATGCCCTTGACCGGAATCGAACCTGGGACCTTTCAGTCTGCAGGCCAACGCTCTATCCACTGAGCCAAACCAGTTTCAGCTAAATATATTTTCTATTGTTGATAGTATCACAGATATCTCCCATTCCTTCCCTACTCCCCTTCCTCCCCCGCCTCCCAGTCCCTCACTAGGTCTTTACCACCCTATTGCCCATGTCCATGGGCTAGGTATATCCTATGTAATAAAAGGGTAACATGCAAATGGACCAAATGGCAGAATGATCCTCGCTATGACTCACACTGACCAAAGGGGGCAGATGCTCAATGCAGGAGCTGCCCCCTGGTGGTCAGTGCGCTCCTAAAGGGGGCAGCTCAGTCAGAAGCCGGGCTCAGGGCTGGTGAGTGCAGTGGTGGTGGTGGGAGCCTCTCCCACCTCTGTGGCAGCGCTAAGAATGTCTGACTGCCAGATGTCCAACGGGGAGTGGGCCTAAGTTGTCAGTTGGACATCCCCCGAGGGGTCCTGGACTGTAAGAGGGTGCAGGCTGGGCTGAGGGAGACCCCCCCCCCAGCCCCCCGCCCCAGTGCATGAATCTCGTGCTCGGGCCTCTAGTAAGTATTGTACATACGTTCTTTGGTTCTACCAGGCCTAGGTGTCTATGCAGAGTACCTCTCTCCAGATGCGTCTCCATCTAGACACCCCGATGCAGACTGCCCTCAGTGGAGTGCCAGACCCAGAGCTCTGGGTATCGGCTCTCGCTCCTTTGTATGGAAAGTTTAAAGTCTTTCTGGGCCTTTCTTCTCCCTCTCTGTCTTTTCCAGTTTAATGCTGACCTTTGAAGCAGCATGACCTTTTGGAACAGGAGTGACTCCTGACTTTCTCTCCGGCTTTGCGGATGCTGAGATGCATCACTGCCCTGTCACACAGGACCAGGCGGCTTTGCTCTCTCCCTTCGCTGCCCCCGGAGGGGAGTGGTCAGGGCAGCCTGCGTACGCGGTGGAGCCCGCCGCCCCTCAGCATTGTGATCACGGGCGGCTGTGGGGCCGGACGTTTGGTGTCTGGAGACGTGACCCCGGTCGCCCTCCAAGCCGCGATGCATAATTAAAGAGCAGCTCGCCTGCTGGGGTGGTGATGCTGCTTTTTGTTGGTTCCGTGAGGGTGTGAGACGCACCCTGAATTTAGAGCGTTTAGTGCAAACGGTCATGTAGAGTGTGCAGATGGAAGGATGATTTCTGGACAAGTTAGCTTAACTAGCAATATTATTAGAGTTATTGGTTCTGTTTCCTTTTTAATTGGTTACTGGATAATTTCCAACCTGTGAGGCTCCCGTTCCATTCTCCGGGGGCGGCCCTGTCTGTGGGTGCCTTAGCCCAGACGGGAACCCGCTCCCTGCTCCCACTCCCCGCTCTTTGACTCCGAATGAGATGGCAGATGGCGGGGTTTCCTAAGGGCGCTGGAGGAGGGCGCTGTGGGGGGTGCTGTGTGGGGTGCTGTGGGAGGGCCCCCGTGGAGGCCCAGGCTGGGGTCGGGGCAGAGGGAGCGGGAAGGAGGCGTTGCTGGGGTTGGCGAGGGGAGGGCTGAGGCATCCCGAGAATCCACGAGATCCTGAGACAGGTGGACGGTGTCTGGGGAAGGATTTAGCATTTCTGTGGAGCTTCACATTTGCAAAATATTTCCCATAGATTTTATTCTCTTTTTAAAGAAATACTTTTACTGATTTCAAAGAGAGGAAAAGAGAGGGGGAGAGAGAGGCACACTGATGTGAGAGAGAAACATTGACTCCTGTACACACCGCAACTGTGGATGGAACCCAAACCTGAGTGTGTGCCCTGACTGGGAACTGAACTGAGAGAGACCTCTCAGTGCATTGGAAAGGTGCTCAACCAAACGCTTTGGCTGGTGGGCACACAATACAATCAACAGGTCTGCCAGGGCAACTACAGTGACTTCCAAGTGGGGAATTTATTGTCCTACCATTCCGAAACTGAATTAAAGTTTGCTCATCAGAGAAGCTGGCTAATCAATACAAATTCATTTCAAATATTTCTGCCAGCCAAAGCAATGTTCAGTATTAAATTACATGGGAATCAAATGGTAAATTAAAGAGAGAGGCAGGTACCAGAGGGCCGGGTAATTGCGTTTATCCGGGAAAAGAGGCCTGTGGGCAGCGTGGATTTGTAAATTAGTTTGCTCATTAAGAACATACCTCGGAGGAAAGCTACCATTATCACCTTAATTAGAAGAAAACTGATTTTTTAAGAGATATCGAAGCCAAACCACTGTGAAAGGTTTGATGGAAGGGCTGAATTTCTGTGCAAAAGAAAGAGATTTGGATAATTGATATCTCGTTGACTCCACTCAGTCGCTTCTCTCGGTACAATTAGAAAGTATATTTGTACATATTTGATTGACAGCGGCTCCTGTGTGTCACCCACCCTGGAGGCTCCTTGACTGAAGGCACCAAGGGCCACCTCCAGGAGCACGTGCACAGGGCGTGGGCTTCCTGGTCGGCCCGGGTCAGGCCACGGGCACAGGAGCCGTCTCCGCAGTGGACGTGGGGACCCAGAGCCTGGCAGCTGCTCTCACTGTTCCCGGGAAACCCCTGGAACGATGAGAGCAGGGGTTTCCCAGGAACCAGGAAACGCCTGCTCGGGCTGTGTGTGTCTGTGCCCAATCACGAAGGCAGGATTGCATCCTATAAGGTGTTTGCTGAGGAGGCCAGCCCACCAAGAAGGCCTGGCATATACAGGCATCCAATCCTGCCTCCCAGCAGGTGCAGGGGACAGGACTATGCAGGGGATGGTCACAGTAATGAATGTCAGCTGTAGTCCTTAGTCATCAGGCGATGAGATGATGTGGATGAGCTGATGGTGAGGAGATGATGTGGATGAGATGATGGTGAGATGATACGGATGAGATGATGGTGAGGAGATGATGTGGATGAGATGATGGTGAGGAGATGATGTGGATGAGATGATGTGGATGAGGTGATGGTGCAGAGATGATGTGGATGAGATGATGGTGAGGAGATGATGGTGAGATGATTGTGAGGAGATGATGTGGATGAGATGATGGTGAGGGGCTGATTGTGAGGAGATGATGATGAGAAGATGATGGCGAGGAGATGATGTGGATGAGACAACGTGGATGAGATGATGTGGAGAAGATGATGGTGAGAAGATGATGTGGATGAGATGATGTGGATGAGATGATGTGGGTGAGATGATGTTTTGACTCCTGGTGGGTTGGTCTGACCCTGCATATTGGTTCTGCTTCCTTCCATCTACCTGTGTGGGGAGCATGTGAGTACGAACCAGGACAACACACATTGTCTCTGCCAGCGGCACAGACGGGATGGAAAAGTCAGAGTGGGCTTGTTGAGCGCCTACACCTTTATTTCCAGGAGGATGAGGGGCTCCTTGTTGTGAGACTCGTACTCCAGTCCTAGAGCTGCGGAGCTGCGGCTCGGTACCCCTCGGGTCTCCCCACTCCCTCCCGCACACTCTGATGCCCACTCATGCCTGGGCGAGTGGCTGGCCACTTTTTCGGATCAAAAGGCTGCCTAGATGGGTAACAATAAAAAGGGGAGGCGAGCCTCCTAGCAGAAGTGCCTGGGAAATGCAGATCACTCTCAGCAATGAGGTCTCAGCCCCTCCTCCCATGAAAATTTTACCATAAAATAAAGGAAATCAGGGGCTCTGAGACTGGGAGGTCTGCTTCCTCCCAGAAGGAGGGAGAGAAGGGGGGAAAGGGGAATTCCGTTGTGGTTGAGCAGGTATCTGGGGTTGTTCAAAGTTCGTTTGCAGATGTCCTAAGGAGGTGCCTCATCAGTGTTCTTCCCAAGCCTGAACCACGATCAGCGCAGAAATTACAGAGAATTCGCAAAGGGGCAGGCTTGGGTAGGAAGGGAGGGGAAGAGCACTTTCTGCTGCCTAGACACTCCTGGGTGTGAGGAGTCAGGGCACATGCCCGAGCTGTGGAAACAGCAGGGAGGAGGGGCATGCAGGAATGTGGCCTTGAGAGTAGCTCACCTTGCAGTTCGGACAGAGAGGCTGTTGGAATCAGAGGAGCCAACAATCTTGGGGTTTCATGGCCCGGGGCTTCTCATAAATTGTGCAAGGCCACAGCAAGGGAAAAAAAAAAGACATTTTTCCTGCCTTTACACGTAGGATTCTGGAGTGAAAATCTGAGGGACACTAAGTTTGAAAAGTTAGTTTAAATGCCCAGATCCAACCGCGGCCCCAGACGAGAGGAGACTTAAGAGGTCAGTGATGCCTTACACTTTCTGTGGCACACACCGTCAGAAGGAAGAGGGAAGCCACGTTAGTAGCTGCCTATACGTGCTCCCTTGTAAACACTAACCCGTGGTATTTACTAACATAATTAGAACAAGTCCTTCAATAGAGTAAGTCTATCTCAGCCCCTTCTCTCTCAGTGACCCCGGGGGTTAAAGGTCACAGAGGCGGGTCCTGGGCCTGTGCTGCTCTGGGCAGCTGCCCCAGGTGCCTGCTGCCGACCTCCAGGCCGGCCGGGTCTGTACGGCTCTGCGTCTGCCACTCCGCACACCCAGTGTGGGTGATCTCGGCCCCCACGCAGCCAGCCACCTCTGGGATCACCCACGTGAGAATCCCTGGCATTGATTTACTTTGGCCCAAGAGAAGGGAAGTGGGTAAATACATGGTCGTGTTTATTTTCCTGTGTGAACTCCCTCTTCCAGTGTGTGTATTTGGGGCTTTGTCCTGGTCACCACAGTCGCTGTGTTTGCGGGTGCATGTTCCTCTGAGAGTAATGTAATTTTAGAAACGTGTGAGGGGGTGCAGGGCAGCGTGTGTGTGTGTGTGTGTGTGTGTGGGGGGGGGGGTGGTTGGATCAGGCTGCACAGGGGGTGTCGGGGGGTCTTCGGGCTGCATGTGAACATGGCAGGATGGAGTGGAGCAGAGGCGGGTGCTGTCACTGAGGCTATGTGCCTGTGCTCTGATGGCACACAGGGGGCAGGTGAGCGACATGATGAGGGCTGCGCTGAGGAGGAGCAGGTGGGGCCTTATTTAGGCTTCAGGTGCAGGGACCAGGAGAGGGCTCTGCGAGCCGGCAGCAAGGCAGAAGGCAGTGATGGAGCCGAGGCTGCTGGTGAGTTCCTGTTTCTCGGTGCGGGTCGCTGATTCTGTTTGTTTTTTATTTTATTTTATTTTATTTTATTTTTATTTATTTTATTTTTATTTTTATTTTTCTTGATTGATTGTTTACAGAGAGGAAGGGAGAGGGATAGAGAGTTAGAAACATCGATAAGAGAGAAACATCCATCAGCTGCCTCCTGCACACCCCCCACTGGAGATGTGCCCGCAACCAAGGTACATGCCCTTGACCGGAATCGAACCCGGGACCCTTCAGTCCGCAGGCCGACGCTCTATCCATCCTCCCCCCATTTAGGAGGGTTTCATTGTGACGTTCAGACAGGCCCTGCACTCAGAGCCGGTGGAGAGTCAGTCACCAGGGAAGGTGGCTGCCCCCCAATCACAGCCCAGCAGTGCAGCTGGTTGGAGGACCACCAGGCTCTCAGCTCCGGGGGAGGAGTCCCTGAGGTGGAGCCTGGGTGTGAGGTCAGCACTCTGACCTGGGCCTGCAGGAGGGAGGGCTTCGGCTCCCTCGCTCTGTCTGCTTCCTCCTCTGTAAGGGGCGTCTCACTCCTGCAGGAGGGGCAGAGGAGGGGTGGGAGCCATGGGGTTCATTGGGCTCCGTTTTCCCCGGGGTCCAGAGGAGGGCTGGGGAGGGGGTCCAGAAGGTTCCTCTGAGCGGCGGGAAGGGAGAGGAGAGGACCAGCCCGCAGATGTTCTCAGGGACTTGCTCCCCAGTCCCAGACCTGAGAACTAAGGAAGGGCCGCCCCACAGAGCCGGAAGAGAGCCGGAGGGGCTGGGCCTCCTGGACTGAGGAAGGTGGGGCTCAGGGGGTGGGGCTGAAATGGGAACTCCTGCTTTTGTTCTCACAAAACCACTGTTTGCAAACATTCCGTGCTAACAAAGGCCACATGGAGAGGTTACACTGTGCCTCCTGACACATTCTATTGGTTAAGATGAAGCCGTGTTATTTTTCACCGTAAGGTTTGATAGAAGGGTAATTTTCCTGGCTTTTGGTTGCTCTGAATCAGAATTGGTCAAGTGGATGGAAGTATAATTTAGTGAAATGAAACGCGGCCCTGTGGTCTGACAGCACCGTGAATAATGCGTCTTTAGCGCTGTCAGTTAGGGGGTGCAGGGATTATGGGGGCGTGCCGTCTCCCAGACACACATGGTCTGATCGCGCCGGGTGGCAGGCGAATCGCCACGGGGACGGAGAGGCCCGGGACACGCGGAGTCCCCGCTGGCCGCCTGTGCCCGTGTCCCACGGCTTCACCCCGAGTCCCAGGGCCCGAGTCACAGCCCCTCAGAGGCGAAGGCGTCACAGGGACCCTCACCTCTGGCCGCCTCGCCACCAGGCGCCTGCAGCTCCGGGCGCTGCTCACACAGAGGCTCAGAGCCAGCAGCACCCGACCGCCTCCGGGGATCCACAGACGCAGGTACGTGCCCCACAAAGAACGCATCAGGAAACACTGGACATAACTCCGCCTCACAGCAGACGGGAGCTCAGAAGATGCAACTCAGTGTGAATGTTCTGTGCCGGGACTGCACTAGGGACCCTTCCCCCACCCAGGAACCCCTCTCCCACCCAGGGGCCCCTCCCCCACCCAGGGACCCCTCCCCCACCCAGGGACCTCTCCCCACCCAGGGACCCTCCCCACCCAGAGACCCTCCCCACCCAGAGACCCCTCCCCACCCAGGAACCCTCCCCCACCCAGGGACCCCTCTCCCACCCAGGGGCCCCTCCCCCACCCAGGAACCCCTCTCCCACCCAGGGGCCCCTCCCCCACCCAGGGACCCCTCTCCCACCCAGGGGCCCCTCCCCCACCCAGGAACCCCTCTCCCACCCAGGGGCCCCTCCCCCACCCAGGGACCCCTCTCCCACCCAGGGGCCCCTCCCCCACCCAGGAACCCCTCTCCCACCCAGGGACCCCTCCCCCACCCAGGGACCCTCCCCTCCCAGGGCCCCTCCCCTCCCAGGGACCTCTCCTCACCCAGGGATCCCTCCCCCACCCAGGGACCCCTCCCCCACCCAGGGGCCCCTCCCCACCCAGGGACCCCTCCCCCACCCAGGGGCCCCTCCCCAACCCAGGAACACCTCCCCACCCAGGGCCCCTCCCCCACCCAGGGCCCCTCCCCTCCCAGGGACCCCTCCTCACCCAGGGACCCCTCCCCACCCAGGGACCCTCCCCACCCAGGGACCCGCCCCCACCCAGGGACCCCTCCCCACCCAGGGACCCCTCCTCACCCAGGGACCCCTCCCCCACCCAGGGCCCCTCCCCCACCCAGGAACACCTTCCCACCCAGGGACCCTCCCCTCCCAGGGATGCCCGTCTTCTCCAGTGCAGGGGAGATGTCACTGGGCCTGGACGCTGCTCTGAGTCCGCCGGGGAGAGCTGAGTGCCGTGTGGACAAACACCAACGGGCTGTTCTCTCCGGGCTCTCTGGGCTCTAGAATCATCTTCTCACTGGCACCCGGGCACTCCGGCACACCAGCACACTGCCTTACCGGCACACTGCCTTACCGGCACACTGCCTCGCCGGCACTCCAGCAGCTTCTCAAGCCACATCCTTTGTTGGAGTTACTTGATGAATAATTGATTGACCACCTCTGTGGGATCTATAATTCAAAGGAGCTATTATTCTAGGTAAATGGGAGAAATGATACTGCGTATGAGTGTGTGTATATATGTGTGTGTGTGTGTGTGTGTGTGTGTGTGTGTGTGTGTGTAGCTGGAATGATAGAACCATCTAATTCTTCATATTGCAAAAAAAAGTTTTAAAATTTTAAAGTAAATCAGAAATGCTTTAATCTAGGAAGAAATCAAACACAGCGCCCCCAGGGAACCAGGAGAGGGGAGTGAGGGGTGGGTCCTCCAGACCCGGGTCTTTGCTGTCACT
This sequence comes from Pipistrellus pygmaeus, assembly GCA_949987585.1. Classification (NCBI taxonomy): domain Eukaryota; kingdom Metazoa; phylum Chordata; class Mammalia; order Chiroptera; family Vespertilionidae; genus Pipistrellus; species Pipistrellus pygmaeus. Next base: position 193,472,927 of record OX465304.1, read on the forward strand.
TTAAAGTCCTGGCTGGTGTCTCTTAGCATGCTGTCTGTAAGGTACATGTGTGTGTGTGTGTGTGTGTGTGTGTGTGTGTGTGTGTGAATAGGTTTCCCAGAAGCCTTTTAACACCCATATTCATTTAACAAATGGGCACTTTTGTATCAAAGAGTCAATAATAATTCACATTTTGGGCACTTTCATTAGGAAGTACCTTGTACGTCAAAGAAAGAAATACTTAAATTCCTTACAGTTCTGCTCAACTTCCCATTCAGCATGACTTATCGATATACAATAAACCAACATGGGTGTTGTTTAGAGAAACAAGACTGACCAGAACATTCATTGAACCCAGATGGCGCCATCTTTCAGAAGTGAGTAGACAGAGCTCCTCCGATCAGGGTTGACCTTTAGTCCAAGGCCCGACTAGTCTTTCCTCTAAGAAAGTTAACACCTCCCCAGTTGGAGTGGGAGGAGAGAAGGCAGAACTCTCTCATTATTTCACCACAAGAGGCTGGTGCATGGGTGGGGTCTCTAGGCCTGGCCAGCAATCAGGGCCTACTGGGGCCTTCGGGCTGCCAGTAGGGGCCTTCCTTAATTTTGTGCTGCCCCTGGTGGTTAGCGCATGTCAGAGTGAGAGAGAGAACTCCTGTGAGACAATTCGCATATTAGGCTTTTATATATACCATAGTCTGTCTTATTCTTGATGGGCCACTTAGTGCTTTATTTCATACTAGAGGCCTGGTGGGGTCCTTTGGCTTGGCTGGTGATTGAGGCCTATGGGGGAAGGGGTGCTGGTTGGCTGAGGGGAGTGAACTCGGGGGTTGGCTGGCTGGCCCTCCCCCAATCGGAGCCATTGGGGGGCCACCTGGCAGGGGGGAGGGACTGCGAGAGGTTGGCCTGCTGGGGAGTGGTTAGGGGCAATCAGCCAGAGGCAGGCAAGCGGTTGGGAGCCAGCAGTCTGGATTGTGAGATGGATGTCTGCCTGCCTATGGGATAGGGCTTAAACAGGCAGTCAGACATCCCCCGAGGGGTCCCAGATTGGAGAAGGTACAGGTTGGGCTGAGGGACACCCTCCCCCAGTGCACAAATTTTGTGCACTGGGCTTCTAGTTTACAATAATAAAAGAGAAAGATGCAAATTGACCCTAACTTCACAATGCCCACCAGCCAATCAGTAGGGAGTATGCAAATTGACTCAACAAAGATGGAGGGTTAATTTGCATACAGAGGTGCTGAGCTGCTGGGGGCGGGATGCTTGTGTTGTTGCCATGGCGATGATGTAGGTCTTCTGCACCACCCCCGTTGCTCCGGGCCTCTGGGCAGACAGAAAGGCGGCTCCAGGCCGGAGTGTAGGTGGTGCCGGCAGCCGGGGGAAGGAAGGCCCTTTCTTGCACGAATCTTTGTGCATCGGGCCTCCAGTAATGAATAATTAGCTACAGCTAAGTGACCGGCATCTGCAGAATCTAAAGAGGTCCCTTCTCAGGGTTTCCATTTACGTAACCACAGGTCACGAGGCCATGCTCCGGCAATTCTCTGCAAGGAGAGCTGTTTCCAGTGTCAGGCGTTTTCTGAAAAACGAGCACCGTATTTAGACACAGTTATAAGCGAATGCCAATGACCTCCTCTGCTCACTGTGAGAGCTGCGAGGGACGTTTAGGAATAAAAAAAAGTGCTGGAGCTGAGCTGGGGGATGGGCCGGCTTCCAGGATGCCCCCCCCCCCCCAAGGATCCCCAACCCCATTCACGACCACCGCCTCCCGCTCTGCATTCAGCCTCGCCCCCACTCGCTGTGGGACGGACGCCCTGCTGGAGTCGCTGAGCCACGGGTGTGAGGAAGGTAACGGAAAATGGAATTTTCGTAGCGGCGGTAATCCAGAAACACCGAGACAAACGAGTGACAGGCTTAGGAGGTCACGGTGCGACTTTAGAAGAAAGCCTCTTTGAAACCGCCCTGGGCTGAGCGGCCGCCGGATCCCACCGGCCGCCCGGGAGGGGGAGGAGGAGGGCCGCCCAGCTGTCTCCTGGGAGATAAGGAGATTTGGGCGCCCGTTCGGCGGAGGAAGGCTGGTGCTCACTGCCTCCCTCGGAACGGCCTGTTATCGCCGAGCAGGGGGCTGGCTCTGTGAGACGCCTTTGACGTCGGGGAAATGATTTCTGTGCTGAACCCATGGCAGCAAGGGGAGGAGTCCTCGTGTTCCTTTCCGCACTCCCGGCTTCGACAGAGCCGGCCCTCCCTCCCGCGGCCCGTCCTGCAGGGAGAGGAAGAGCCGCTGTACCCTTCAGGAACACGCCTGGGCCTGGCGGCCCCACCGCAGCCCCGTCTGCTCCTGAGTGTGTTAGACGCGGCCACGTGGGGCCACGGGACTGGATGTCCACGATGCACATCTAAGTGGGCTCACAGGCCAGCGAACCAGACGTGGACCGGACACTTCACTCCCTGCTGCCTAACAGCCAGCATCCCGCAGACCAACACGCACAGTCTCAGCAGGTGCGTGGCACGGACACCGTCCTCCGGCTGGTGCTGAATGGGCGGCAGCAGGAAGCCCCAATGGACAGGTGTGTGACATGCCTGGAAGCCAGGGGCAGGGCCGTAACGCCATTCCAGGGCCACCAGAATATAAAACATAAAGTCAGCCTTCTCTATGAGCTCGGACATTTCATTCACTCCCCTCTCGCCCTGGCAGGGGCTGACTCTGAGGGCCTCCGATGGCCCGAGGGAGGGGCGCCCCCACCCCTGCGAGTGAAGGGTGGGTGCCGGCACCTCGGAGCCCTCAGACACGGTCTGCAGGGCCGGGTGTCCACGGCCACGGGGGAGCATCGCTGTCTGGCCACAGCTGCCAGCTGGGGACACCGTTTCCTGCCGCCCTTTCCTCGGGAACCTAGCCCCTCTGTCTGCGCCTCCACTTCTCTCCTCCCCCAAATGCCTAATGTCCCGCCAGCATCCTCACTCACGTCGGTTAGTGAGAAATCCTGCCTGGACGGGGCCAGCGCACGGCAACGGGAGCAGGAAATGGCACCATTTCAAAAGCGTGTCTCTGAGACGAGAGGGCGTTCCTGCAGGGAGCGGTCGCCAACCTTTCGGACCTCACGGACCCCAGTGGCCCGTGGACGCCCGGTGGGTGACCGCTGCCCTAACTAACCCCCGTGTCCTCAGGACTGGGGTGCGAATGGGTCACACATACCGGGGCACATGCCTGCTCTGAGATGGAAAGCTGGCAGCACGTCCCCTGCTGTCCACGGGCATGCTGGCTGTGAGGACCTCTCGCGGTGAGTGCCGGGGGCGCACGGGGGCTGCCGCTGGCCCCTGCACTGGTCACCGGAAGTTGGATGCCACCTCTGCCCCCAGCAAAGGTGTCTGGGGGTGAAGGGGGTGCTTCTGCTGCATTTCACCTCCAGGAAGACCGTCCTCACGGGGGACGCTCTGAGACGTGGCCAGTTTCCCCAGAAGCCTGTGAGGACACGGCCGGGGGCTGGGTGCCGATCCGAAACGCTAATAGGCTGGGGTCACATGGAGCACAGCCTGAGAGGGGGGCACTCCGGGGAAGGGGAGCTGCCGGGAGCAGCCCTGATCCATGTGGGAGGGGGAGGGGGGGAGGTTAGTTCAGGTTTGCCAGAGAAACCGAAGCACACGTATGCGGTCAAACTGGAACAGATCTTTTCTTTTGAAAGAGAAAGAGCAGTAAACCTAGGAGTTTTTGAGAACAACTAAGCAAAACGGAGCAGGAGCTGTCCTGCTTTTAAATTAAGTGATAGCAGGGCCTCCGCACTGTTTTATGAAGCAATAACCCAGTTCCTGGGCGGATGGTGTCTGAGTCCGAGGCCACGGTCTGTGTCCCGAGAGTAAAAGTGGGTTATTTCCTCATAAAGCAGCTCCTCAGAACCATCGCTGCTGTAAAGTTTTGTGCTGGCAAATCCTTTTGTTCTTTTCCAAAGACCCAGGGAAAAGGCGCTGTTTATGAACAGTATACCATTGTCACCCTTCTCGGCGCCCCGTGACCACACGGAGTGAGGAGGACGGACGGGATAACACAGGTGTAGACCCCGTGAGTGGCGGTCTTCTAATGCCCGGTCTTATTTTTATCAGCACAGAAAAGCCACAGGAACAGCAAGAGCCTCCGTATCAGGAACTGCCTTCCTGGGAACTAGAGAAATTGAGTGCTCAGTTTTCGGTTCAGCCATACAATATTTAGTTGAATTCAGGCCCAGTTTAATACTTGGTACCAATGCTTAATGTTATAAATGATTAAACGGAAAGAAAAATGAAGGTGTGCCCTTCATTTCTGACTGTTCCTTTTATATAGGGAATATTTGCGAGGGTAGAGGATGCCAAGAATCAAATCAGTGATTTGGAATATGAGAAAGCAAAAAGCACCCAATCAGAAGAGCAAAAAGAAAAAAGAATCTAAAAATATGAAGATAGTGTAAGGAGCCTCTGGGACAACTTCAAGTATGCCAACATTCGCATCATGGGAGTGCAAGAGAAGTGAGGGAGCAAGATACTGAAAACCTATTTGAAGAAATTACAGAAAATTTCCCCCCACCTGGTGAAAGAAATAGACTTACAAGTCCAGGAAGCACAGAGAACCCCAAACAAGAGGTACCCAAAGAGGACCACACCAAGTCACATTGTAATTCAAATGCCAAGGGTTAAACACAGAATCTTAAAAGCAGCAAGAGAAAAGCAGTTCATTACTTACAAGGGAGTGCCCATATGATTGTCAGCTGATTTTTTAACCAACAGAAACTATGCAGGCCAGAAGGCATCAGCATGAAATATTCAAAGTGATGAGCAGCAAAGGACAGACATTCATCACCACCAAACCAGGATTACCTGAAAGCTGAAGGGTATTCTTTAAGAAGCAGAAGAAAAATAGATAAAAAACATGAATCCTAAAATGGGAATAAGTACATATCCATCCACAATTGAATCAAAATAATCAAAATAAATGAATAAGGAACCAAATGAACAAAATAAACTAATGAATAAAATAGAACCAGAGCCCTGGCCGGTTTGGCTCAGTGGAAGAGCATCCGCCTGCGGACTGAAGGGTCCCAGGTTCGATTCCGGTCAAGGGCATGTACCTTGGTTGTGGGCACAACCCGGGTGGGGGATGTGCAGGAGGCAGCTGATTGATGTTTCTAACTCTATTTCTCTGACTCCCCCTTCCACTCTGTTAAAAAAAAGCAATAAAATATATTTTAAAAAAATAAAATAAAAATAAACATTCCAGAAGACTCAACAGATTTTACTAATTGTCATAATTTATGACCAGTGAAAATATAATTTATAGTTGCATAAATAATTTATAGACAGTGAAAACACAGATTGCCATTTCAGGATTTCGGAAGAGGGACTGACGGGAGTGAGAAAAGATAGGACATAAGAATGCACGCGGCGTTGCGGTGATAGTTTCTCACTCCGAGCGGCGCGGGGTAATCTGGTTATACACACAGGATTCTCATTAGGCGGGCGGCTGCTCAGGGAGAACTCCATCCAGGCCCGAGGCGAGCCCTCGGATGGATAACGCTACCCCTCGCGGAATACGCTCGTTTTCATTATGGGCTCAATAGTAATGTGATTAAAAAACAAAATTGCATTCGGATTGTGATGCTGCAGCTCTGTTCTGCGTTCCGGGGGAGAGCGTGGTCCCCGCGGCGTCTCCGAGTCCTTCGGGGCCTGGTGGGCACTGCGCCTCACCGGGAAAGGAGCTCGTGCCTGGAATGATGACACGGTTTCCACGCATTGATCATGACGAGGACAGCATGGCGCCCCGGGCGAGAGGCTGTGCTGGCAGCGCTCTGTGCCTCTCCCCGTCCGGCGGGCCAGCAGGCACCGTCCACAGAGGGACCTGCAGCTCAGAACCTCCCCGAGGAGAAAAATAAAAACAGAAAAATAAAACCTCCCCTCGGGTCATTTCCGAGGCCCGTCAGGTCCCCGGGAAAGGCAATGCCAGACCCCAGTGCAGAGCTCACACGGGTCACACAATCAGCTGAAATGAAAGACGAGCTTTCTAATTACATGACTAATACATGTCATCAGAGGCAGAAATCAACACTGTGAAACATGTAATTAGTATTTCAGAGGTATTGTCACAAATAAAAGCAGTGATTATCCGAGTGGATCAGGGCTTTGCCGTTTGTATGTATTTACACACGAGAGGCCCGGGGCACGGATTGGTGCTCGGGGTGGGGTGGGGGGGGGGTGGTCCCTCGGGGAGGCCAGAACCCTCACCCCAAGGTTGCCTGCCGGGCAGCTCCCACGGAAAACGTGCGAGGGGCGTGTGCTGCTTCAGCTCGAACCCCACGCTGGCTCTGCCATGGCATCACAAAGCCCGGGCAGCGAGCGGTCAGCGTGGGGGCTGGTGCTCGACCACCTCAATATATTATTAAGTCATTATTTCTGTATTCAGATATTAGATCTATAATTGGGTCAATGGGAATACTTATATGTTAAGGACGATTGCCTTTATAACCTATGTTTTTATACATAATGTATGAGTTTGCAAATAAATGTGAAAAGAAGATAGCATAGTCAATAGCTATGGAACGGGTAATCATCCACATGGATGCAAGAAGATCTATAGATAAAGTGTAATGTGGTCAACAGGCACACACACACATTGTTGAAAGTAATGCCTCACGCACTTTCTGGGCTTCATAAAATAGTAAATGGGTGGGGCCAGAGGGAAGGGAGAGAGGTGGGACATGAGGCTGGGAGAAGATTTCTCTGATGGAGCTGAGCATGGTGTCTGAGGACCTGCCTAGGGTGGAGACCGCCCAGCTTTCTTTCCTACTCGAAGCCCAGTGTATGACATTCATGCACTGGGGTGGGGGGATCCCTTTAGCAGTCCGGGAGCCTTTGAGAGATGTCTGACTGACTGGGGAACAGACCTAAGCCAAAGGAGGGTTAGGGTTAGGGTTAGCGTTATGAGCCTGGCTTCTGGCTGAGCAGTGCCCCCCCCCCCCCCCGTAGGAGTGCACTGACCACTAGGGGGCAGCTTCTGCATTGAGCATCTGCCCCCTGTTGGTCAGTGCCCATCCTAGCGACCGGCTGTTCCACCTTTCTAGGAATGGAGCAAAAATATGTTGATTTGCATATTAGCCTTTTATTATATAGGATTATTATTATATTTTTAATTCTCACCTGAGAAGTGAGGATATTTTTTCCATTAATTTTCAGAGAGAATGGAAAGAAAGGGGGAAAGAGAGAGAGAGAGAGAGAGAGAGAGAGAGAGAGAGAGAGAGAGAGAGAGAGAGTTGGAGAGAGAGAAGGAGAGAGAGAGAGAAGGAGAGAGAGAGAAAGAGAGAGAGAGAGAGAGAGAGAGTTGGAGAGAGAGAAGGAGAGAGAGAGAAAGAGAGAGAGAGAAAGAGAGAGAGAGAGAGAGAGAGAGAGAGAGAGAGAGAGATTGGCTTCCTCCTGGTCGGGCCTAGACCAGGACTGGGGATTGAACCTACAACTGAAGTGCATGCCCTTGACCGGGAGTTGAACTCGGGACCCTGTGGTCCTCTGGATGATGCTCCAGCCACTGAGAACACAGGCCAGGGCTGCAGCTTCACTTTTTACTTTTGGGGAAAAAACCTCTTCTTTTGAATTAATTTCCCCAAATTCATTTATCCCATGACGAATTCCAGAGAGAGAGGGACTTTGCCTCCAGTTTTTTAAATCAACCATTTTATTTTATTATTACATTAATATTATTATTTTAATCTTCACGTGAGGATATTTTTTCCATTAATTTTTAGAGAGAGTGGAGGAGAGAGGGAAAGACAGAGAGAAACAGCGATGGGAGAGAAACACACTGATTGGTTGCCTCCTGCAGGAGCCCTGACCAGGGAGGAGCCTGCAACGGAGGCACGTGCCCTTTAAGGGAATTGGACCCGGGACTCCTTAGTCCTCAGGCCCATGCTCTACCAGGGGTCTTCAAACTACGGCCCGCGGGCCACATGCAGCCCCCAGAGGAGTCTGATCCTGCCCGCCAGGTTTTTTGGGCAGTGAGCGCAGCCGAGGTGTTACAGTAGGGATTAGTAGTTCATATAGTCCGGCCCTCCAGCTCTCTGAGGGACCGTGATCTGGCCCCCACTTTAAAAAGTTTGAGGACCCCTGAACCGCTGAGCCAAAGGGCCGGGCCTGCCTCCAGTTGTTAGAAGTTGTTAATTAAACCCAGGTGCACATGGCGTGTGCTGAGAAGAGCATAGTCAATAGCTATGGAACGGGTAATCATCCACATGGATGCAAGAAGATCTATAGATAAAGTGTAATGTGGTCAACAGGCACACACACACATACATTGTTGAAGGTAATGCCTCACGCACTTCCTGTGCTTCATAAAATAGTAAATGGGTGGGGCCAGAGGGAAGGGAGAGAGGTGGGACATGAGGCCGGGAGAAGATTTCTCTGACGGAGCTGAGCGTCAGAGATACATCCCGGATACATCCGGGCCCACAGGCTCCCGCCCTGAGGTCCCTCCAGCCCCACAGGCTCCCTCTCCGAGGTCCCTCCAGCCCCACAGGCTCCACCCCGAGGTCCCTCCAGCCTCCGAAGCTGCTTCTGCAAATCGGAGGAGACGAGCCGCTCCTGCCGCCTGGCCGCCCCGGGAGGGAGGAGACCCCGGGCCCAGGCGCTGGGAGAACACGTGACTGAAGAGTGGTTTCCGGAGGCAATAGGAGCCTGGACTGGACCAGGAGCCCATCTCAGCACGTCCTCAGAGCGCTTTTTTCATTTGCCGGAACGTTCCCTGCTTCCAGGTGCAGAGGTAGGTGCTGCTCTCATTACTTCCCTCCGGGATGCTGGGGCGGCCCGGCCCCCAGCGGCTCAGCCCTGGCCCTGAGTGAGACCGAGTTATCGCCGGTTCATCCGCCGCTGCATTTGCTGCACCTGCGTCTGTTGTCTGATTACTCCCAGCACAGTAACACCTGGAGGAGGAGGGGGGGCGGGCTGGAGGGGGTCCGTGGGAAATAACAGGGGCATCTGTGATGCTTTCAACAACAAAGAGTATGGCCCTGACCGGTGTGGCTCAGCGGATAGAGCATCGGCCTGCGGACCGAAGGGCCCCGGGTTTGATTCCAGTCAAGGGCATGTGCCTGGGTTGCTGGTTCCATCCCCAGTAGGGGGCATGCAAGAGGCAGCTGATCCATCATGGATGTTTCTCTCTCATCATGGATGTTTCTCTCTCTCTCTCTCTCTCTCTCCCTTCATCTCTGAAATCAATAAATATATACACCAAATGGCCAGATGATAATGATCTCTGAACGCATAATAATCTGGCCACTCAGTGTATATCCTATATAATAAAGGGCTAGTTTGCAAATTGTCCCCTCGACCAGGAGTTTGACCAGCAGGCAGGCCAGCCAACTGCCCATGTCCCCTCCTCCTGGCCAGGCTGGCTAGGCCCCACTCATGTACAAATTCATGCACCGGGCCTCTAATACACACACACACACACACACACACACACACACACACACACACACTCTCTGGCCAGATTATTAAGCCTTCAGAGATCATCATCACCAGGCCACTCAGTGTATATTAAAAAATGAAGATTATAAAACCAACAAACAGCCCAAACCAAGCAGCCACACAGCCAGTCCTCTCCATGCCCCGAGGAGAGGTCTGGGTGCCTGCGGGTTTGGCAGCAGGAAAGGGGGTGCTGGGGTGGGGAGGGGGCGGCGGCCTCCCAGGGCCCGAGCACCGAGGGGAGCTCAGCTCCGCACTGCACACCCCTGCCTTCAGTGCACACGCCTGCCCTTCCTCAGAGAACGCGTGTGCGCCCCGGCCACCCACAGGGACGGCTCCTGGCGGGCCTGGCCCGGGCTGGGTGCCCAGAACCTGCGTGTTCCACGGCGCGCTCTGGGCCGCTGTCACTGCCCAGTGCTGCTATCGACATGTCAGCAGAACGTTGGAATCCCTAGTTATGAGGCAGCCACATCCCCATTCGGAATTCCCCTTCACTCTGAAAAAGCGAAGAAAGAGATCCGGCACCCGCCACTAGATGGCGCGCTTGCCACGCCGAGGCTGGTGTGTGGTCCTGGGGAGGTTCCCAGGTTCCTCTGCGAATGCCCTGAAGGCCCCAGCAGTGGGCGCCCGCAGCTGATGGTGAGGTTTGCCCTCGCTCTGAGCACCGGGGGGGAGGGGGAGAGGGGGGGGCTAGTATTTACACATCAGTCCCAGCGTCCAGCTGCACAGGGCAGACCACTCTCTGGGATACGAGGAGGCCACCCTTTCCAGGACAGCGCCTCTGGGTGTCCTCACTCTCATTAACTAAACCCTCTCGTTGCCTCTCAGCACGGCCTCCCAGGCCCGCACCCGGCTCCCTGGCACACGTGTGGCTGGGCAGGGGAGCCGCCTGGCTGGTCCTGCCTGGCCCTCCGCTGGGCTCCGGTCGGGTGGGCTGGCACCCCCTGAGGGAGGGCACCCCCTGAGGGAGGGGTACCAAGTAGCCAATGGGAGTTCCAGAAACGACAAGGGGATGGAAGTGTGAAAACCAAGGGATCGGTCGTGTGCCCGACCGCGGGTGCCCGGGGCCTGGCGTTGGGGGGCACCCACACCCGCTTTCCCGGCTATGAAGCTGCCGGACGCAGCCCCGGGGCTTCGGGCAGCTCTGGGGGCCTCTCCAGGGTCTCCCAGGGCGTGAGGTGCGGGAGCTTCTGTGCCTCTGCTCAGCCCGGCGGGTGAGAGGGAGGTGAGCTTTACGTTCCGAGGGTGCTGCTCCCCCCTGTGCCTGTGCATCAGAGACACACGCCAGGCTGGCTCCCCGGGCCTCCGGCTGGGCCGGACAAAGGCGCTGATTTCCTGTACACAAGGGACCCGGGTTCCCTGCACGCACAACGCACACAGGGAAACGGAGAGCAGGAGACACAATGGCCCGTCCCAGGGGGAGGTCACGCTCAGCCGAGACGCGCTCTCTGCTTGTGAATGAGCAGCTGTCTTGTTGGCCGCAGGTTCCGGACGCAGAGCCCGCGTGGCCCTCACCCCTCGTCTCCAAACGTGGCATGTCCTCCCGTGGCCGTTTCCCGGATTGGACGCCCCGTCCGGTCCGTCTCCTGCTGCTTCTCCGCCGCCGGCAGAGGTGTCTCCTCGCCGCCCTGCCCGGCACCTCTGTCCGGCCGGGCCTGCTGCCGGACAGCGCCTGGCGTCCTAGCGCCTGCGCCGCCTCTGTCCTCGCCTGGGGGGGTCGGCTGAGTGTAGTTCGGGGTGCTGGAGGTTTGCTGCTGTTGCTATGGTTACCTTCAGGGCCCCACGGACTCCTGCAGCGGGGTTTCAGCCTTTACAGCTCAACGTCGCACTGCACATAACTATGGCCCACACCCCTTCACACCGAGGCAGGTCTGTGCTGACCCGACCACAGGCACGCCTCCATTCGGGCGCGGATGGCCGCTGCTGTGTTGGTGGCGGCCACGTGTTAAAGCTGCCCTCGAAGGGAAAGCGGCGTGAGCCCTGACTGCACGGTCAGGTGCGTCACGCCTGCCGAACCCTGTCATGTGGAGGTGACGTGTCATGTGGGGGCCGAGGACTGGGACGGGCTCTGCAGGGGGTGGGGGCGGGGGCAGGCCACGGCTTTGAGGTCAGCCCAGGGTGTGGCCGCTGCACCCACAGCTGCCCCAGGCACGTCCCGCACGGCCGTCTCTGCGATGATGAGGACGGTCCATATCCCAACACGCGTGTTTAGTTCCAGCGTGAACATGCAAGCGGGCACCGGGGCCGCCCACCCAGGCCCGGCCTTCAGCAGAGAGAACAATGCAGCCATGTCAAACTCGGGGTTACCTCTTCACATCTGTCCATCCATCACCGCTAACACTCCCTGCAGACCATTCCCGTTCTCTTCCTGAGGCAGCGGACGGCTTCAGGGAACTCTCTGAATCGGGCCGATTGTGTTAGCTCCGCCCCTCTTCTTCTGGGGTCCGCTGCCCACCCCCATCGCGGGAAGGACTAGGGACCATCCTAGGTATGAGGCCGGCAAACCGCGGCTCACAAGCCACAGGCGGCCCTTTGGCCCCATGAGTGTGGCTGTTCCACAAAGTACCACGGCCTGGGCGAGTCTGTTTTGAAGACGTGGCGTTAGAAGAAGTTTACGTTTAGAAAATGTGGCTCTCCAAAGAAATGTCAGTCGTAGCGCTGTTGATGTTTGGCTCTGTGGACGGATGAGTTTGCCGACCACTGGGTTAGAAGGAGCCACACAGGCCCCGCCTCTCCCGCCGCCTCCACTCGGATTCTGGCTTCAGTAGCTCGATGGGCATCTACATTGTTGTCCAATGGGTTTAGTCTCTCTCGATCACATGTCTTCTTTGTGTTCTGACAGCCCCTCTGTGTCTGTCAGCACTGGATGCTGGTCCATGTCCGAGGGCCCCGCCCTGACACTCCCGGGATCTCACTCAGGACAACACGCGGGTCAGCGAACTCTCCGCGGGGGGCGTCCCGTCTCTGCTGTGGGTTTTCTCTGGAGGATCCTCCAGGCCTGACCCTATAGTCTGTCCGCCCGGGTCTGTGCACCCCTGGCCTGGGCCGCCCTGAGCTCCAGGGGAGCCTGGGGTCCCCCAGGGCACGTGGGAGGTGCCTCCTGGTCACACAGGACCGAGGGGACGGAGGCTCCGGGGTGAATCAGTGCGGCCAGGAGCAGGGGCCAGGAGAACCATCTCACTATCCTTCCAGGTGAGTCGACGTGTTCTAGAACATTCCCTCCTGGGAGGCACAGTCCCGTGACCACAGCCCTGGCTTAGGTCTGATTAGGCATCGCAGGGCCAATTTCCCACCTTGTTCTGTCCTGAGTGTCACCCGTCACACCGTCGGCCTGTCGCCCCCAGGGGCCAGGCGTGGCTCGAAGACGGAAGGTGGCGGGTGCCGGAGGGTGGGGTCTGGCTAACTCATCAGAAACTCTCCGACGAGGCGGCTGGATTTTCATTTCACGTGAAGGTTTTGATGGATGGGGAGGAGAAAGGAGGGGACAGCAGCCATCAGTCACTGGGCTTGGGGCATAGAACGGGTCTGCCCGGCTCCTCCAGGCTGGAGGCCAGCGGGGTCTACGGGGCAGCTTGCCGCACCCGTGTCTCGTGAGGGCGCAGGGGCCGCGGGCCAGTGGACGCCCAGCTGCCGGGAGGGGCAGGGCCCCCTGTGGCTACCAGGGAGCGCGCGGACATCACTGAAACGAACTGTGACCTCCTGGTTCATAGGTCGACGCGCAACCACTGAGCCACCCTGGCTGGGCTCACACTTTGATTTGTAACCACCAGTTGTCATTAAACATCAGACCTCTGCCTTCAAAATCTTGGCCACGTATGCTTTGGATGCAATGGAAAAGGTAGAGGTAAGCCAAAGAACTTATATACTCATATGCACAGCCCTGGACACGGGAAATAGGGTAGAGAAGACATGGGGGATAGGGGCTGGGAGAAGGGGGAGAAAGAGGTAGGAGGGGCTAAAAGAGGAAGATATCTGTAATACTATCAACAAAGAAAGTTTATTTAAAAAAAGGAAAAGGTAGCCAAAACTAGTTTGGCTCAGTGGATAGAGCATTGGCCTGCAGACTGAAAGGTCCCAGGTTCGATTCGGGTCAAGGGCATGTACCCTGGTTGTGGGCACGTCCCCGGTGGGGGGTGTGCAGGAGGCAGCTGATCCGATGTTTCTAGCTTTCTATCCCATAGTTGAGCTATAATGTTCGAACACTAGGTGACAATATTCTAAGTTACACTGACTTGGCGTAAACATTCACGATACAAAGCGAGGCCGGCATTTGCTCTGAGTGAGTGCAGTGACAGTAGAACCTGCTAGAAATGACGTGGGAAGAACCAGGACCGACTGGCACCGAAATGCCTTCCTCCCGGGAGGGAAGGAAGCGGGCCCAGCGTTTGGTTTCAGATAATTTTGCTGAGAAGCGTCCTGTGTGTGGTTCTGTGTACACGGCCTCCTTTAATAAATGGTGCTGTTTATGAATTCCGCTCTCCTCTCCGAGGGGCTGCGTGAGTAATGCATTATCGGCGTAACCCAATTAATGTCCTGTCCCCGCGCACATTACCGTGCTCCCCGCTAATGGGAGCTGCCAGGAGCGGAATGGGAATGAGGAGTTATTTATAAAACCCAGCACCAAAGTGCCTCCAAAGCCACACTGTGTGCGGAGAAATCGCATCAGAATGAGCACTGAACCCTTCCCCGCTCCCCGTCTGGAAATACAATAAACTCCTCACTGACCGAAGAGCTGGCTGGTCCCGGCCTCTGCCCACCCAGCCCTCCGCCTGGTCTCCCATCTCCTTCAGGTGGGGCCAGGAGGGGCGCCTGCCAACAGGAGGGCAGAGGGCTCCCGGGATGCCAGGTGGGGAACATGTACCGTGGGAGAGAGAGTGGCACATGGGAAATGTGCAGGCGATGGCATGAGATGGAAAACAAACACGCAGAGAACAGGCCAGCGAGCCCGAGAAGGGGCCGCACTCAGAGCGGAAACGGAACATACCGGACCCGCCACACCTTGTCAGGCAGGACATTCTGACCCTCAGCCCCACAGCGATTCTGGGGAAGGAGACCGTGGGCTTCGGCGGTGGGTGCGCCCTAACTTTCCACGCACTTGCTACGGGGTGGCATCGACACAGGGTGGGTCTGTCCCCCCCTCACCAAGATACTAACTATGTCTCCAATGTTGGCATTCAGGATACAGGTATGAGCTGCAGCGAGAAGACATCTCCATGGAGATAGCACCAGTTTCAAGCACACACGTTCACGTGCATGCACTTGCGCCCCCCCCCCCCACACACACTATACAATATGTCGCAGTAGAACATGTGGACTTCACATGTGTGACAAGAACCAAACAGCAGGAGGAACCACGAGCTGCTCAGCAGCATCCCTGGTCTCCGCCAACCAGGCTGCATCCCAGGAGTGGCTTCTCCATCCATCCTCATGACAACAAAACTATATCCCCACATGCTCTGGTGTGCTCTGGGGAGTGACCTCATGGCCCATGGAGATCTGGGACCACCTGTCCGTGAACTCTAGTGTCTGGTGGCCTGTGCAGAGCGCCTTACCACCCTCTGGAGGGCAGCACCCCTGAGGGGCTGGCCTGGCTCAGAGCTGGCTGAGCCCTGGCCTGAGGGGCCTGGTTGCCTGTGCTGGGTGAGGGCTGGCCTGGGAGGGTGTCTCGGTCTCCATGGGCCACCAGGACAGAGTGAAGCCGCCCTGTTGCTGCTGACCCCTTCTTAGCTGTCTACGACCAACATCACAGAAAGCTCCGGGTCAAAGGCCGGCCATTCTCACAACCACAGGGCACAAGCCACACAGCTGGTGAGCAATGGGGTAACTCCACGTGCCTTTTCACTTCAGATCCAACCCACCACTCAAGAAGGGGGGAGTGGCTTCCACAGCGAGATTCCAGTTAAATAGGAGGGACTTCACAAAGACCCCAAAGCTGGGCTGCTCCTAAACAGACACACACACACCAACCAATGCACCGCAGCCAATACATATCAACAAAGGCACACCAACAAACACACACTGACAAACACACACCAACAAACACACACCAACAAACACACACCAACAAAGACACACCAGCAAACACACACCAGCAAAGACATACCGACAAACACACACCAACAAACACACACCAACAAACACACACCAACAAACACACACCAACAAAGACACACCAGCAAACACACACCAGCAAAGACACACTGACAAACACACACCAACAAAGACACACCAACAAACACACACCAACAAACACACACCAGCAAAGACACACTAGCAAAGACACACCAGCAAAGACACACCAGCCAATGCACACCAACAAACGCACATCAGCCAACACACATCAGCCAACACACACCAGCCAACACACACCAACAAACACACACCAACAAACACACACCAGCCAACACACACAACAAATACACACTACCAGCCAACAGACACCAGCCAACACAAGAAGGCAGGCAGAGGCCACTGGACTTGGCAGAACCACCTGCAGGCCGGTCTTCCCTGTGGACATGGGGTTGGGGTGCTCGGAGCCCATGACCAGCAGGAAAAGGACTCGGTGCCGTGTGCGGGCCCGTGGCCAGTCCTGAGGCAGGACGGAGAGTGAGCTGGCACGGAGGTGGGGGAGGGTCCCTGACTGCCCGCCCTGCCTGCAACTGACCTACCAATGTCCACAGGCCACGCTTCATTCTAGGTGAGGACCCAATCTTGGATTGTCCCTAACACCAATATGGCATGAAGGTCCCACCAAAGTGCCGGGGGAGAAATGGACCAGAGAAGACACCATCCCAAGTGGTATGTAGTTTGCATGTTATCCTGTGGCTTTCTCAGGAGTAGGATGTCAGTAGCAGGAGGTCGGCGTGTGTTGAATTTGAAGAAGTCATTGTCTCACGAAACGAGGAGAGCATGCTAATGCACAGATGGCATGGCATTCAGGCAGAAGGTAAATCTCAGGTTAACAGGCCGGATGACAGCGAGAAACAGCCTGCGAACAAGACGCAGGTTTGTCCTGACAACAGACAAATCCAAGAGGGTTAGGAGAGTGTGCAAGCCATGCGAATGATCACACACAGGCACACCTGCACACACACGCACACACACACACAGCCTACACACGCATGTGCACACCACCCACATGTACATACCACGTACATGTACACACCACACATGTTGCACACACACAAGCACACACATAAACACATATACAAAAACACCCACCCACCATGCATGTGTGCGCACACATACATACCCACGGCGCGCATACACACCCACACATGCACACACGTGTCTAGACAGGTCCTCAGCTTCCCTTGGCGCCCGACTGGAGTTGGCGAACACGTTAGTGACAGGTAGAAACCCTGCCGGTCCCGGGGCATCACCATCTGCTGTCTTCACCTGCACATCCTTCCGCCCAGGGCGTCTACCCCCAGTGCAGACTGTAATGGCTCTCCTGTCACGTGTGACGATGCTCAGCCTCATCACTCATTAGAACATGAAATCACGTGGCTCCATGCAAACGATCGGCAGAACAAAGTATTTACGGGAGTGGCGCCAAGCCGAAAACCTCTGAGCTGGCACAGCGGGAGGCCAATTGGCAAAGCCATTTGCCGAACATTGTGGAAGCATCTAGATACGGAAAGACGCGCTCACTGTCACCCAGGCTTAGGCTCAGGTGTGAGTCTGAGACACATGGAAATGCGTTTCCACACGAAGACAGCCCCCAAGGTCTACTGAGAGGCTCGGGCATGTGACTGGACACGCCCCCCGTTCACAGCAGCAGCGAGCGGGTACACGGCCTGTGACACGTGCTGGGTACACGGCCTGTAACACGTGCTGGGACGGAACGTGGCTCAGCCCTCCTCAGATGAGCTCCACCAGCTGCTGCACAGCAGACGCCTCCCGCACCGGCACCGAGAGACAGACAGACAGACAGGTGGCCCGTGTGACCCTCTGCATCGCCTCCAGAAACCAAGATGAGGGGGCGGCAGCAGGGGAGCATGTGTCCGGGTCCGGGGCTGGGACCCCCCTGACGGCCACAGGCCCCGTGGGAGCGTGTGCGGCTGATGGCCGTGGCGTGGCCGGAGCGCTGTGATGGCTGCGCGGAGCATACATGTTCTGGTCATCTTTCAACAGTGAATCTACCGCGAGCGGAGTGTGTGGCCTGTCCATCACACACTGGGCTGTTACTTCAACACGCAAAGGGAGGTCAGAACACTCCCGAGAAGGGTTTGCAGTGTCCGCTGTTGGGAGTCAGCGGAGGGATCTCTGCGCTGTTAGCCATGCCGCTCACGTCCCTGTTTACAGTTCACGGTCATGTTTGCACAGAACCCTTTGTGGGAGGTCAGAGTGACGAGGGAGCCTTGGCGAGGCCGTTTATTTGTGTGAATTTATGTGTACACCGAAAACACAGCCATAAATGCTTTAAAATGTTAAACAGCGGCGTCAGTCACACGATTGACTGCCGAGATGGGAACGGGCGCTCTCTCACCCGCAGAACATGCTCACAGCTCTCTGAGGCCGTCCAGAGCTGCTAGCAGAACCGCACGGCGCTGTTTCCCTGTCACAGCCAGGGAGGCAGTGCCGGTGAGATTGACACCAGCACAGTCAGGCACTACGCCTCGTCCAGAGGGAGCGGCTCAGGGACACGCCAAGGGGCCTATGCCCTCACCCAACAGTGACCTGGAGCCAGGCAGCTTCGGGGGACCGCCCGCTGTGTGTTAGCCATGTCACAGGTGGTATTAGCCGTGTCGCAGGCAGTTTCACTGTATGGTGACCCACCTCCACGTGTGCTGCTCAGGTGGACAGGAAAGGAAGCAGCATCTGAGGCCCGAGGGGCGGCCGTGAAGGTGCTGCACGGGGGAGCTCCCACGCTGCTCTGCTCCCGTCGCCGTGGCTACCCCATCCACCTGCCTGTCCTGCTGCCAGGAAGTCCCCCCCTTCCTGTTGGCCTGGCGCCGGGGAGGCCACATCTCCGCACACGCAGCGAGCTCTTCCCGGGAGACGCTATTCACAGACGGGCCCTGTCTCTGTCTCCGTCTCCATTCATGGCTGGCAGGCGGCCATCCTCACGGCCAGCCAAGCCAGCACTGGCCCCGGAGTTCAGCCCCTGGGACGTTACAGAGCTGGGGGTGGGGGGGGGGGAGGGGGCTGCGGGCAGAGGCTAGTGGCCCTCAGGGCACTGCCCTCCTTAAACATCCAAAGTGCCCCGAGTTGGGACCCACAGTCCAAACCACAGGGAACCTAGAATTCACAGACAAGGGCTAATGGACAGACTCTCACTAGCACAGAAATTAAGGGGACAGGTCATGTTAAATTGGAATATATTCCTGTCAAAATAATAGTCAGTGTCTATTATTATCATAAATAATAATAATAATTATTATTATTAGTTGTCTAAGACCACCTACTAGACCACGATGCAAAGGTGAATTATCTGTTGACGCCGGTGCTACAACGAAGAAGCCATGTCTGACCCCAGAGCTATGGTCAGAGCTCTGACTGTACGCACTCAGTCCTACTAAGCGCACAGGGGAGCACGGGGTCGTTCCGTTTGTCCTGCGACCGAGAGACTCTCTCACATCCCGTACTTGTCGCCCACAGAGGCGAGAATGATGGTGACAGTCGCTCTAATTTGTTCTTTCTGCTGGCTGCACCGAGACGTGTGCGGTTCTATTATGAAGTATTCTAATGGCTAACACGGGCGTTTAATGCGATGTGACAAATGCATTAACCTTGAGGAGAAAATAATGACTGAAGCAAATTGTATAATCTTCATCTTTGTCATTAGGACGCGGCGTGGGAGAGGTAATTGCCCGGTGATATCTCCGCCGGGCTGTCCGGGAGGAGCTGCGGAATGCTAGCCCCGCCGTCCCACCCCCACCGTCCGGCCATGGCCCTCAGGAAGCAGGACCCGCGTGCCCAGGACGGAGCACGGGTCCTGGGAGAGGGACGGCGAGGGGGCTGGCCGGGGCGGTCACCCCTTTTAGTGCCCGTCCATGAACGCAGGTTGGCACCATGTCAGAGACCACGCCTGGGGGACCCCACCCGCCTGTGGCCCAGGTCTCTCAGCCGGTTCCCTCCGGAGCCAGGCCAGTCATTCCGCCCGGAAGCTGTCTCTTTTCTCCCAAGCTCCCAGGACCACGGGGACACCTCCCTCCTCCTCCCCCCCCTCCCTCCTCGGAGGGTCCAGCGGAGCAGCGGTTCGCTCTGGCCCTGAGCTCTCAGCTGCGGTCTCTCTGTCCCGCGGGCGCGATCCTCATGGCTATTCACGAGGCCGGAGGGAACAGGAATCCTCGCAGCACCGATGGGAAGCAGCTCGGAGGCCAACGGTGAGTCTCCAGCCTCCAGGAGTGAGCCTCGTCCTCCGGATGCCACGGCCACGGCTGTAAGACGATCAGAACGGCGGGCGTAAGAACTGAGCGAGGGGTTTGGAA
Source organism: Pipistrellus pygmaeus (assembly GCA_949987585.1). Taxonomy (NCBI): domain Eukaryota; kingdom Metazoa; phylum Chordata; class Mammalia; order Chiroptera; family Vespertilionidae; genus Pipistrellus; species Pipistrellus pygmaeus. The sequence goes on from OX465304.1 coordinate 193,492,804, forward strand.
GACGGACCACAGCCACAGGCACCCTGAGGCCGCTCTCCTCTGAATACTGTGCGTTTATTCCCCTCTCGTCCTCGCTCACAGCTGCACGATCACCTGCCGCAGAGGGAGATGGTGAACCTCCAAACACTCCCCCAACGTGTCTGCCGTTGGAGTCTGACGGGATGTGCAGAGCGTTGTGTTTGCACAGTCCCCTGCCTCTGGCTTCCTTTGTTTTCTGAGATCATAGCAGTTGTCCCTGATATGCAGATAACTAGCTGATTTGCATGGCATTCACATGTAAATAATTGAAAAGCAAACGAGGTTTCATTCTGAACTATTGTACATTAGGGACGTGACAAAGAACATCCTAAACTCTCCCAGGAGCGCAAAGAAGCTCTGGCTTAGAATGTCTGAGTATCGGCCGCCAGGGACATTCTGATGCAATCCTGACAGAAAAAGCTGAGAAGTCCTCCGGTCGGCGTGGCTCAGGGGCCGAGCATCGGCCTGTGGACAGGAGGTCGCAGTTTGATTCCCGGTCAGGGCACGGGCCTAGGTTGTGGGCTCGATGCCCAGTAGGGGGCGTGCCGGAGGCAGCTGATGGATGAATCTCTCATTGTTGATGTTTGTATCTCTCTCTCTCTCTTCCCTTTCCTCTCTGAAATCAGTACACACACACACACACACACACACACCACACACACACTCACACACAGGCACACAGACACACATGCACACATACACAGACATACACTCAGACACACACTCACAGACATACATGCACACACAGATAGACACACGCATGCACGTATGTACACACACTCACAGGTAGATAGACACAAGCACACCCCCCCACCCCAGTGTAATTTTTCCACTTGATCCTGAATCATATTAGACTAGAGTACCGGTGCAATGAAATTCGTGCACAGGTAGGGTTTCTAGGCCTGGCTGGTGATCAGGGCCGATCTGTGGGGTGACCAGTGGGGTGGTCATGGGGCCCTGCTGGCACCCAGCTTTGCTAGCCTGGGGCCTGTGGGCTGGGGCAGCTCCTGCATTGAGGGTCTGCCCCCAGTGGTCAGTGCGTGTCATAGCGATCGGCTGTCCCACCGTTTGGTCGATTTGCATATTAGGCTTTTATTATATAGGATAATTTCATTGTGTTGTATCACAGCAAACATTTATGGGTAAGTAAAGTGAGTTGGGCCTTTCCTTTAGATTTTGTTGAATTTTGGTTTCTGTAAGTCAGCAAGAATCTAAACACAAATTGCTGTAGGTATTGACATTGGGACATGATGCTTTCAATAAATCATAATGGCAAACAATTGACTGCCCAGAGATTGATTCCGTGGGCAACGTCCATTTTTCTCCCAGACATGTTATTTTGAGTGCCAATACATGCTACTTACACAAACAGATGGTGGTTTCAAACTCCGTGCGTCAAAATGGATTTCTGCCAGCCTTATCAATATCACTTCTGTCACAAAGGCCTTTTAGAAAAACAACAAAGTGCAGACCCCTCTGTGTAGGTATGGTTCAAACAAAAACTAGTTTATCCTCATTGCAAGCGTTCACTCTAACACATTTATTTTAACCGGTGTCCGCAGGCAGTAAAGCACGGCTCTCATGTGGAACGTGGAGAGCCTCCGCTGGTGGGAGCACTGTCTCCACCGAAGGTTGGCGGTCTGATGCCCGGTCGTGGCACGGAACTGGGTTTCAGGTGGAATTCCTGGCCGGGGCTCGTAGGGGAGGCACTGATGGATGTTTCTCACACCCTGATATACATCGTTTGGAGAAAAACTTTGATGTGAAAAGAAAATCTCAACATAACAAACAGATGGTCTAAACCTACTGTATAAAGAAGAGTCCGGTGCGCACAGGTGCTGCCTTGCAATCAGGCCTCCTCAGTGAACAGGCAAACCCGGGGCAGCTGTGAACCAGGTGGAGGCGAGAGCTGGCAGGACACGGCTGTGACCGCCCCTGCAGGCGGCAGGCACTAAGGACACTGGGTGTTTGAGGGCGTCTCCGTTGCTACAGGAGGACTGGGGTGTGTGTGCGTGTGTGTGCACCTCCTGGTCCGATCCAGTGCTTTAAAAAAATATATTTTATTGATTTTTCACAGAGAGGAAGAGAGAGGGATAGAGAGTTAGAATCATCGATCAGCTGCCTCTTGCACACCCCTTACTGGGGATGTGCCCGCAACCAAGCTACATGCCTTTGACCGGAATCGAACCCGGGACCTTTCAGTCCACAGGCAGATGCTCTATCCACTGGTCAACTGGTTGTTCTGGTCATTCCACTGCTTGGTGGCTGGGCTTTTATTATATAGGATTTCAGGAAGGAAGGGAGAGAGAGAAAGAAACATCCGTGAGGAGAATCACCGACAGGCTGCATCCTGCATGCCTCCTACTGGGGATGGAGCCCACAACCTGGGCCTGTGCCCTGACCGGGAATCAAAAGGTGATGTGGTACGTAGGTTGGTGCTATTTGTCTTTTTTTAAACCATAGAGATATTCCACGGCCGAGCGCCCAGTTGCTCTGTTTGCGACCTGGTGATCAGAACTGGGAACCAGCCCGCGAAGGGCCAGGTGCGGCCCCCGCTCTGCTGTCCTGTCCCTCGGGGGCGGAGCCTGCAGCCTGAGGCCGCCATGACTCTCCTTGCCTCCGGCTGGGGTCGGAAGTAGGAGACACTGTGGAGAGTGTTTCACAGTCCCCACCCCCCAGCGGCCTGGCCGCGGTCAGAGGAGCGGGAACATTCCTCACCGGGACGTCCGTTCCCGGGAGCGGCTGCCTGCGGCTCGCTGATAAGAGCGCCATGGAGCCCGCGGCCGGCCGAGAGCGGGGCCCGGGACCGGGGCTCCCCGGGCACAGTGCGGGTCCCGCGTCTGCCAGCGCGGTGGGCGTTGGCTCAGCACGTGTGAGTCCGTGTGAGGCAGCAGGCCCCAGGCGGAGGGCGTGGGAGCTGGCGGGACCGGGTGTGGGTCAGGGTCAGGGGGTCTCGCAGGGAGGCCTGTGGTCCCCGCGTTCCACTGGTGCCAGGCGATGCGCCTGTGGAACGGGAAGACGCAGGCCCTCCGTTCCACAGGCGAGCGCGGCAGCCACGGTGGCCGGACACGCGGGCAGTGAGCCGGGCCATGGGAGGCGTGCGGGTCGAAGGGACCGGGTGTCCTTGAAATCGGTCTCTTTTTAAAAGCCGTTACTCACCCAGCGTGCTGTCTGCAGTATTCACGGCTCCCCTGGGAACATTTAAGCAAGGCCCTGAGTCGAATGAGAGCTTGAAATAAGGACTGTCCAGTCCGGCTGGGAGGTAAGAGGCTTTAACCGCGTCCCAGAACCGGGCCTGGAGAGCTGGGCCGCCTGCAGGTGGGCGGCAGGCGGACACCCGCCCCTCCGCCCACAGCCCCAGGCCTGCCCCTCGCCCCTCGCCTGCACCATCCTGGACATGGTCCTTCGTCCTCGTGTCTGAAGTGGGCGTTTCCTCCCGAGCGCCCTGCAGCCCGGACCCTCTCTCCGCCGCGCCCTCTGCCCCTCAGCCTCCGATCGCCTTCCCTTCCGTTCTGAGGGCTCTCCCTGCTCCTCATTCCCGAATCTCTCTCCCGCCTCTGTGTCCCTGACACGCTAAGCACAGGCCCAGTGAGTCTGTCCCGCCATGGCGTGGTGAGGTCTCCGCCTGTTCACTGCTGAGTCTGACACGTCCCCTGTGCCCTCCATTCGTGGGGGCGGGTTCCGAAACGCCCGTCATCGCACGCAGCAGTTCTAGGGCTGACGGCGGCCTAGGAGCCACAGCCCTTCTCCGGAAGGATGCATTCGTGTCCTGTCTGAACCCCGAGGCCATGATCCAAACCCCGAGGCCGCGGGGGGCGGCTGGGAGGGGCGTGGAGAGGGGCGGCTCGCTGTTCGCCTCTCTTTCTCAGGGAACCCGCGTTGCTGTCACGGGGGCAGCGCTCAGGCGCCCGGGAACTGTGGCCGGCCCTTTAACGAACACGGCGGGTGCTCTATGTGAGGGCTGGTCTGTGATCACACTCAACAGCCTCCGCCTGAGGCCGGCCCAGCGAGCACAGCCCGCCCCACAGTCCGGAGGCCCCATGCTCCCGGCTCTGAGGATCGAGCTCATCTGGTTGCTGCTGGCTCAGGGCCCCCTATCTGTCCCCCCAGCACCACCCAGGCCTTCCTCCTTGGTCCACACCCAAAGGGCCCGGCGGCGCTCCACTGCGGCTCCCACTCAGGGCGTCTCTGCAGGAACCGGAATGAGCTCCTCAGGGAGCCGGCCGCCGGGGCCTCGGGCCGCGGGAGGGACTCCGGGCGAAGGCGAAGGCACCTTAGGGTGGCCCGGCTGTGTCCGCGGAGAGCAGGCCCCTCGGAGGCCCCGGGAGCCAGGTGACCCCTGTCTGCGGAGAAGGAGGTACGTGGCCGCCTGTCTGTGTTTGAGGTTTGGAAGCAAAGCTGCCCATGGTGCTTGGCTGTCCCTCAGGACAGGCCGTCGGGGCCTGTGGATGAACTAGCCCCGTGGTCGGCAAACTCAGTCAACAGAGCAAAATATCAACAGTACAACCATTAAAATTTCTTTTGAGAGCCAAATTTTTTAAACTTAAACTCTGTAGGTAGGTACATTGTCCTCCTAAGCTGGCCTTTGCTAAAAACTCAAGGCGCCAAAGAGCCCCAGGTGGCACGTGAGCCGCCGTTTGCCGACCCCTGGACTAGACCGGTTGCTGGCGTTCCGTCCACAGGGGACGAGGCTGGGTCAGGCTCTGGCCCCTGTGCGGGCCCATCCCATTAAAGAGCAGACCTGTGGGTGGGGTCCCCAGTGGGGAGCCCTCTTGGCCACGCTGAGATGAGGAGAGGGGTCGCCTGTCCTGACCTTCCCTCTCCAGCCCCGGGGTGGGTCTGGGCTGGAGGAATCCCCAAGGCCCCGCACAAACTTCTCCGTGGAAACAGCGGCACCTGGTGGCCGCCTGAGGAACAGCACCCGCAGGGAGGAGAAGGGTCCCGCAGGTGAGGAATGAGGGCCGGCTGGGTCCAGGGCCGTTCGGGGGAGATGGGAAGGTTAGAGGTCAGTGCCATGTCACAGTGAGCTGTGGGGACACTGCCTTCCGGACCGCGCGTGCAGACTCCCTTTCCCTGGGTGTTTCTCCGATGAGGCCGGAGCACTTTCTCTCCGAAGAGGCTGCTCTGGGCAGAGGGTTTGACACAAAGCGAGTTTCTGAAGCAAGTCCACCGCTGTCAGCTGAGTGGCGTTATCGACACAACCAGGTCGAAGTGCTTTCAATTTTCGCCACGATCACGTTTAATCACAGCGTCTGTTTGGAGCCCAGTAGCCACAGCCGTTCCTGCTCAGGCGGGAGCTGAGGGAGCGGGTGTTTCCGGTCACACAGACAGGCTCCCCGAGGGGGGTCCCCCAACGCCAAGGGTCACCTTAGCGCTTAAAGTCGGACCTCACGCTCCTGCTCACGCTGTGGGTCTGGCCCCCGAAGGTGCGCTCACATCCCTAAAACACACTTGGTCCCTGTGGATTCTTGATCCTGATGAGTGACAACATTTTGGCAAAAATCTTTATTTTTATTTTCTTATTTCTTATTTAAAAAAACACACACATATTTTATTGATTTTTTTACAGAGAGGAAGGGAGAGGGATAGAGAGTTAGAAACATCGATGAGAGAGAATCATCAATCAGCAGCCTCCTGCACACCTCCCACTGGGGATGTGCCCACAACCAAGGTCCATGCCCTTGACCGGAATCGAACCTGGGACCCTTCAGTCCGCAGGCCCACGCTCTATCCACTGAGCCACACCGGCTTCGGCAGCAAGGACCTTTTAGACAACGTGACAGCGAATCGCTGTGAGCTCTGGGACGCTCCGGCGTTTGCCGCCTCCTCAGGACAGGAAGGTGGCGGGCTGCGGGCAGAGGAAGCACGAAGGAAGCGGTGCCGTCCCAGGGCGGCCCCGGGACTTTCTGAACGGGAAGAGCACGTTCTGGAACAGCCCACAGTGCAACGGTTCCGTGTTCACCAGCGTCTGTGTCGACGGCCGGGGGACGGAAAGGTCTCCCTGAGAAATGGGGGCGGCTGATGGGCTGCAAAGGGAAGGGGACCAGTGGGCCCTGGTCCGTCCTCCCACAGCGTCCTGCGAGGCCAATTCGGGTGACCCGTGACCAGCCCCTAAGGGCGGGCACGCAAGTGCACACAGCTCCGACCGCCAGAGGGAGCGGCTGTCCGTCTGAAAGAGCAGAAGGGGAAACCCCGGGGGCCCTGGTGGCAGCTCAGTGGGCCACCAAGGAGGACACGCCCCATGTCACCACGGGAGGACACACTATGTGTCACCACGGAGCACACGCCCCGCGGTTTGATGCTTCCCACGAATGCTGTTCAGGCTCCGCCCTCCCTGTCACTCAGACAAGCCGGGCAGCCCGGAGCCTCAGGCTGGGAGCCCCGGCACCGTCAGGAGATACAGTGACCCCAGACCACTTACCAGTCACCGAACAAACACCCTGAGGCCGCGGACGGCAGTGTCTCTCCCTGGCCCCAGGCCCTCCGCCCTCCTGAGCTCTCCCTTAGAGGCACGGCTGGACCGCTCCGTGTGTGCTGTAGAGCGCGGCAGGTTTACAGTCATCTTTTCCAAACATCGGTGAGTCCACGAAGTGTGATGAGCTTCTATAAACTGCCCCGCGTACTGTCATCTCGCTGGAGGGATTTATGAGTTTCCGTGTTTATTTTTATTAAATCCGGGAGAGTTCTCCCTACACAGATCTGTCTTCTCTGAACAGTGACAGTTTTGCTCGTTTTCGGAAAGGCTTTTAGCTTGAACACCCACTGAGCCGCGCCATCTGGGTGCCCGCCCACGTTTGCCCACCACCCTCCCACACGCACACACCGCTGTGAACAATCGGCACACTTCCGAGTGCACGTTCCTGTGGGAAATGAGCACAAATGTCTTTATTCAAAACGCGAGGGCCTTACCACCCTCAGGGACAACTGCCATTAATTTTACTCAACACTGGATGTCACTGTTGTAGTTTTACAATTAAAAAACCCACCCCAAAACAACCCGTTTGTGGAAAAAGGAGCTTCCTAATCAGTGCTCTCAAAATAGCAAAAGACATGAATTCATATTTATAGTTTTCATTATGTAGAGAGAGGCAGCCCCTTCAGAAAGCCTCATTTCTTTGTGGGACTTACTTTTATTTTATTTTAAAAATTTTTTTATTGCTCTCAGAGAGGAAGGGAGAGATGGAATTATCAATGAGAGAGAATCATTGATTGGCTGCCTCCCGCATGCCCCCTACTGAGGATGGAGCCCACAACCCGGGCACGTGCCCTTGACCGGAGTCGACCTCAGGGCCCTCCAGTCTGCAGCTGATGCTCTATCCACTGACCCACACCAGCCAGGGTGGACCTACTGGTGTTGAAGTAAGCCCATGAGTGGCATCCACATCGGTCAGTGCTGAAGGCTCTGGGCAATGGGGGAGCCACAGGCCGCAGGCTGCTTTTGGGGAAAAGGTGAGCCTTCCCCGACACTCGCCCCGAGACGCCCTGGGCCTGCCGGGCACAATGAGCCCTTCATACTGCCCTCTGCGCCTGACACCACAGGGCAGTGTCCCTCCACGCATCTGTGATGAAGGACTGTCACTTCCTACCAGAGAGAAAGGAAGTGTGTGTCTCAGGACTGTTCCCGGGAACCCCCAGGTGGGCTCAGGAGGCCCGTCGCTGTGTCCAATCACCAGGGCAGGGTTGAATCCTACAAGTCGTTTACTGAGGAGGCCGGCCAACCAAGAAGACAGGATGCGTACAAAGATCCAATCCTGCCTCCCAGCAGGTGCAGCGGACAGGACTATGAAGGGGAAGAGGCTGGGGTGAGGCTGGGAATGGAATGGAGCTACAGGCAGGCCTGGGGGTCCACAGATGTCAGCTACTTTCCTCAGGTATCAGGCAATGAGATGATGTGGATGAGATGATTTGGATGAGATGATGGTGAGGAGATGATGGTGAGGACATGATGTGGATGAGATGATGGTGAGGAGATGATGGTGAGGAGATGATGGTGAGGAGATGATGTGGATGAGATGATGTGGATGAGATGATGGTGAGGAGATGATGTGGATGAGATGATGTGGATGAGATGATGTGGATGAGATGATGGTGAGGAGATGATGTGGATGAGATGATGGTGAGGAGATGATGGTGAGGAGATGATGGTGAGGAGATGATGTGGATGAGATGATGTGGATGAGATGATGGTGAGGAGATGATGGTGAGGAGATGATGTGGATGAGATGATGGTGAGGCGATGATGTGGATGAGATGATGTGGATGAGATGATGTGGATGAGATGATGGTGAGGAGATGATGTGGATGAGATGATGGTGAGGCGATGATGGTGAGGAGATGATGGTGAGGAGATGATGGTGAGGAGATGATGTGGATGAGATGATGGTGAGGAGATGATGGTGAGGAGATGATGTGGATGAGATGATGGTGAGGAGATGATGTGGATGAGATGATGGTGAGGATGGTTGGTCTGACCCTGCTTATGGGTTCTGCTTGCTGGATTCATAGCTGAGCCACCTCCTCCATCACTTTGCACAGGCCTTGCAAAGCAAACTTAAGAAAAACTTCACCCCCTATTCACATAAGTACATGTGCTCTAAGATCTAAAATAATATAATAAATAATAAGTCCAAGTTAGCACAGCCTATCAGTAGAGTTGGCATTTTGATAAGTGTGATCTTTGTTAATATCTACTATGTACACTATGAGGGTTATAGAGTACAATGCCATGACATCCATTTACATAAAACTAGGGTGTGGCTCAGTGGTTGAGCATAGAACCAGGAGGCCACTGCTGGATTCCCTGTCAGGGCACATGCCTGGGATGTGGGCTCAATCCCCAGCAGGTGGCATGCAGGAGGCAGCCGACCCAGGACTCTCTCTCATCATGGATGTTTCTATCTCTCTCCCTCTCCCTTCCTCTCTGAAATCAATAAGAAATATATATATATATTTAAAACATTAAAAAATACTCCTGGGAATTCCACGTGATCATTCTTTGAGGGGTTAGAAAACATTTTTACGTATTTTAGAATCTGAGCTTCCTCGGCTGGCCTCACTCACTGTAATGGAGACTCACTCCTGCACACGTGACGGACTCCCCTCCTTCTCCCAGAGTCCCCAACACCACACGGAGGGCTCAGGAGAGGCGCTCTCAGAGTCGCTCACTATCGGGGAAGCAGGAAACGCGCTGGGAAGACTGCAGTGCAGAGCGGTCCACTGGCGAGGAGTCCCACCCAGGCCCCGGGAAAAGGTGCAGGTAGGCCAGTCATGTTACCATGGACCAGAGGTGACCTTCACACGACATGAGACCGGTGGGAGCAGACATGTAGGGGCGAGGGGGGTGGGGCCATGGGAGGGGATTTTGTCTTGGGTCCACGCGGGACAACACTGACGATGAGACACAGAAGGAGGAAGTTGGAGGTCTCCTGTGGGACGGGTGGGGTCTGGCCAATGCTTGAATGTTTTACTTTTTTGATCATTCCTCTTTCTACTTTGGCATTTCTCTTCCTACAGGCATGTAAGGGAGCAGTAAACATTGGTCCCATGAATACACGAAGGCACGAGTGGCTAAATAAATCCCTCTTCTCTCCTAGGAGTGATGATTCATTCTCATGCAAAATAAGAGAACCTTTCTGTCCTGATATCTGGTGAAAAGCTGGTGATTGATGGGAGATGATAATTATCTGAGATGCTGAGCTCTTTATCATCCGCAGTGACTGTTTCTTGGTACCTGCAGCCTGCATACGCCTGCAGGGCTTAGAGACAGGCGGCGGGGCTCACAGGAGAGAAGCAGTGATCTTTGTTGGTTCACTAATAAGAAAACTGAAAACATCACATTCTTAAAAAACAAATGCATTTACCTGAGATACACCGTTCCCTCAGCCTCTTTCTTATGCAAAGTGCGGTTCAGCAACACGCCTCTCTGAATGCCAGCACCGGCAGACTCTTAAAGACAACGCCTGGACTTAAAATAATGCAAACACTGCCCAGCGATCAAAGTGTAATGTGGGCTTTCTTCCATAATGAGTGGGTATGCGCCACGATATGGCAAGGACCAATTGCTAAGGGACGGCAGCAGCTCTAATTAAAGGGAAGTATTTCACATCTGTGAATATGCAAACGCGTCATGCATATGCATTGCGTGTGGCTTAAGTGCCCCATAGACCAGGCTGAGCTGCAAATGATCACTTTAAACGATTAATTTATTGTAATAAGTTCTCAGAATGTCCACATTGGGGTGTAAAAAAAAATCTTTTTGTTTTAACCAGTGTTGTATCATTTTTTAAGAAAATTTCATTGTTTTAGGTATTACAAAGAGTAGTACATATGTCTCTCCCCACCCCCCAAGGATCTCCCTTCGTATCTCCTACCCCCTCCCACCCCATCCCGCACTTGCCTTCATCGCCCCCCCCCCCCTGCCCCCAGTGTCTGGAGCCTGTGGCCCCGCCCCCAGTGTCTGGAGTCTGTGGCCCCGCCCCCAGTGTCTGGAGTCTGTGGCCCCGCCCCCAGTGTCTGGAGTCTGTGGCTGTGCTTATATGCATGCGTACAAGTCCTTCGGTTGATTCTTACCCCACCAGTCCTCCCCTGCCTTCCCGCTGTAGTTTGATGGTCTGTTCGATGCTTCTTTGCCTCTGCCTATTTTTGTTCAACAGTTTGGAATGTTCTTTATCATCCACCAGTGAGTGAGATCAGCGGCATTTATCTTTCACTGATGGCTGATTGCACTCAGCACAATGCTCTCAGGTCTGTCCATGCTGCTGCAGACGGTGGGAATTCCTTCTTTTTTACCGCAGTGTAGTGTTCGTGTTCTAAGCTCCAGAGGTAATGGAGAGCTCTACATTGTTATTTCTCACAAACGGTTCATTTCAGCCGATGTTCACGAACGAGCATTTGTCGTGTTGCAGAGACTGAATGAGTAAAACAAACAAACATGGAGTCGTAGTGAACTTCGCTTCTTCGTTGAAGACTTTAGTGGAAGGGACCCTGCGCCCCCCGTGCCTCACACCAGGGAGCACTGAGTGACTAACTGCGGGGCCCGGACTGGGTCCTGTCTGCGTCCCCTGTCACTTAGGCCCAGAGCTTACTCCTCCGAGCCTCAGTTCCAGATCACTGCAGACATTCCCACCTGCCCATCTGCCTGGCCGCGGAGGGAGGCCACTGGCTTCCTCTCCCCTTCGCAGTGAGGTCCATTCTTCACTGACGCTTGTGGCGCCGCTTCTCTGAGGCGGGCTCCCGCCTGCGCTCTGCGCGTGTGTAAGGCCAAGGGCGTCTTTTGAAACAGCCTGTCTCCATGAAGCGCTAGGTCACAAGTCCGTCACCTCACGCCCTTTCTAACCAGGCCACGTGGACCACAATCATCCTCCACGACCCTCTTCTCAAGGGAAATCGATCATTGGTTTCTTTCTTCAGCATGAAGGCGTGGATTACGTCTTAAAGCTTCATCTCCTGTCCAGCCCCGGCCAGGCGGCTCAGTGGGTTGGGAGCTGTCTATGCACCCAGGTGGCAGGCGTGAGCCCCGGCCGGGAGCGCATGGGAGGCAACCGACCAATGTGTCTCTGATGTCTCTCTCTCTCTCTCTCTCTCTCTTCCTCCTCTCTCTCTCTCTCTCTCTCTCTCTCTCTCTCCTCTCTCTCTCTCTCTCTCTCTCTCTCTCCCCTCACTTCTCTCTCTTTCTCTCTCTCTCTCTCTCTCTCTCTCTCGTCTCCCTTTCTCTCTCATTTTTTCTCTTCCTCTCTCTAAAAAACTCAATATAAAATATCCTTGGGTAACATAAAAAAGAATTCCATAAAAGGGTTGTCGAATGACCAGAAGTGTGATAGCTATGTGTGATTAAGTAGTTTTTAGCTACTTCCACAGTCATTTTTTCCAGTAGACCCGTGTCTGGTGTCTGAGCATTGCACTTGAACGTGAGCGGAGAAGTAACTGCAGGAAGACGGCCGAATGTTCAGCATGAGGCTGAGGAGAAAGGTGTGGGCAGAGTCACGTCTGATCAGCTTGCCCTTGAGGATCACCACGAGGGTAGCGTGGACAGAGAAGTGGAAGACATGACCTGTGCCATGTGCTGTAGGCCATTCCTGTGACAGCCCTCCCGTGTTCATTGCTGCAGGTGCTTGCACACAGTGCAGCTGTGACACCTCCCATGACACCGGTGCACACGCGTGGGCACAGGACATGCATGGACACAGTGCCAGTGTTTGCAGGCATGCCGGCCGGTGGGAAGTGCATGTGACACACAGCTCCAGCAACAGGAGCAGGAAGGAGAACCAACAGAAAGTGCAGGACTGAGAGGGAAGTGGGCGTAACTTGGTGTCCATGGAAACGTGGGTCCTGGCTGCGTCCTCTGACCCTGCGTGTGGCGCTTTCACTGGGAAAGTAGGAATGCATCTGAGAGGGGGCTGTCCGGTTCCATCTTCCTTCACACACGGCACGTTTCCGACGTTATCATAGCTGTGTCTAGCATGCCATCCCATGTGGCTACTCATGCGAGTCTCACCCCTGGCGACCACGTGAACCCGTGATGATCCCATCCCCCGCACCTCCTACACAGGCGGGCACTGATCCCATCCCCCGGCTTCCTACATGGGCGCTGATCCCATCGAGGACACACCCTCAGGACCAGTCACCTCCCAGGGGACCACCCTCTCGCACTGTCACAGTGGGAGTTGGGTTTAACCCACGCATGATGGAGATGACCAACTTCCAGCCCCTCGTAGAGTCAGAGCAGGTACTGGGCAAGCATGTTACCATTTAGACCCAACATAGGAAAACACGTTAGCATCTTTTTTAAAGAAATAAATCTTAATTGTTCAGATTATTACAGTTGTCCCTCTTTTCTCCACCCATAGCTCCCCTCTTTCCTGTCTTTAACATCTCTTTGCCAGATGGGTCTCTTCTGTAACCTCTGATAACTGTTTCTGAGGGTGGATGGTGATTCACGAAGGTCTTCCTACACAGACATCGGGTGGGTTTATAGATTAGTCCAGCAGGTGGGTAGCTTTTATGTTCATTATAGGATGAATGCTTATGCTGTTTTATTAGTAGACACAATGGAGATTCTGGGGACACAGGCCGTCAGTGTTACGGGTGGTAAGAGTGACAGGGAGGATTGTGTGCCGATAGATGAACAAGGAGAAGCTTGTGGATTGACACAGTCCGTGGGGATCTGAGGCGTCAGTTTAACAGGTGCAATGCGTGCGGTGTGCCTGCGAGTGTCTGCATGTGTGCGTGTGTGTTTTAGAGAGAGACACACAGAGACAGAGAGAGGGAGGAAACAAGAACACCCTTAATCACGGACAGTCAGCGCTGCTTGGGTGGGAAGTCCCGGTGGAAAGGGCTCCGGGCTCAGGCTGGCGGCGGCCTCGCCACGCCAGCCCCATGTTTAACTGTGAATCACAGGACAGTGACAGCATCAGCGCAGCCACAGGGCTGGGCGTGAAGAGCACTTACAGAGATGAAAAGCAAGAACAATGAGCGCCGAGACGTTAAATCCACCCAGAGAAAATGGTGATGCGTCGTCTGCGTAAATGTCAACCTTTTAAAACACCGCGCGGCTTTGGATAATGGGGGAAATTGCCTGTCATTTTCCCGACAGCGGCCGGAGAAGGCCCTCTGCATTGTGTTTATCCTTCCCCCACACGCAGCCCGTTCCCTGTCCGTCCCTAAGCGATGCCGAGGGAACAGAAATCGCCCATTGTCCCTGCGGTGGCTGGCGCCCGCCCCCTCTGTAGACTTCTTCACCTTCTCATCGCAGCTCTCACCAAACCGCCATGCTTCCCGGGAGGAGATTGTCCCCTCGGAGGGATGTGAATGGACCGTGGCAGACAGACGTGTGCTTAGGCGTTCCTCCTTCTGCTGAGTGAGACCCTCCCTGGAGCCAAGGCCATGACTACCTGGGCCTGGCCCATCCCAGTGACATGCCCCTGGCTACGGTGCAGGTGCCACACGAGCACCCCCCATGCAGGCCCCGGGCTCTCAAACAGACACGGGGACCGTGGGAATCAGCACGTTTCCTGTGGGATCACTAAGAATGACACCCACCTGTATCGGTCAAATGTGAGGGCGAATAAATCAATACAAATAAGGAGAAATTAGATGGCTAGATGATAGACAATAGATAGATAGATAGATAGATAGATGATAGATGATAGATAGATGATAGATGATAGACAATAGGTAGATGATAGATGATAGGTAGACGATAGATGATAGATAATAGATGATAGATGATAGATAGACAATAGGTAGATGATAGATGATAGGTAGAGGATAGATGATAGATAGATAATAGATGATAGATGATAGATAGATGATAGATCGACGGATGATTGATAGATGATAGAGAGATGATGGATAAATTGATAGACTAAGGTCATTATATGATCTTCTTATGCAGTAAGCCAGCTCTGCATCCAGAACTTTCCTCAGGTCTCTGTTGTGTGAACCAGTGAGCCCAGATTTGCTTGGTCTTAGTCAACTGGTGTTTCTGTCCTTGGCCATCTCGAGTCCTCCTTGCTGAGGGACCATCTGCAAAGGTTTCTCCCATTCTGCACCCTCAGCAGTGAGAGCAGCTGCCCTGACCTCCGGGCTGTCACTCCCTGGGGCTGTGAGTGAGGAGCTGTAGGCGATACCAGATCATGTCCAGAGCCGGGAGCAGCAGGGCTGGAAAAGAGGGTCTGCCTGCCTCGGGAGCCAGGGACAGGCTCACTGCCCCTCGGAAGAGTCCAGATCCTGGCGATTCAAAGAGTCCAGATCCTGGCGATGTAAAGAACAAGGCTATGTATGTATGGGTGCATATATAGTGTTCAAATTAGTGTCTGGGGTTTCCTGGGATATATTCCCAGAAGTGAAATTGCTGGGTCTAACGAAAGCAGTACCACTTTTAATTTTTTGAGGAAACTCCATATGTTTTCCACAGTGGCTGCACCAGTCTGCATTCCCACCAGCAGTGCACAAGGGTTCCTTTTTCTTTGCATCCTCCCCAGCACTTGCTGTTCGTTGATTTGTTGATGATAGCCATTCTGACAGGTGTGAGGTGAGAACTCATTGTGGTTTTCATTTGCATCTCTCGGATAATTAGTGACATTGAGCATGTTTTCATGTGTCTCTTGGCCTTCTGTATGTCCTCTTTACCCATTTTTAAATTGGATTGTTTGTTTTTTGGTATTGAGTTTTATGAGTTCTTTATATATTTTTGAAATTAGGCCCTTATCTAATGTATCATTGGCAAATATGTTCTCCCATTCAGTGAGCTTTTTGTTATTTATGTGTGCATTTATTTATTTTTATAATCTTTATTGTTCAGGTTATTACAGATATTTCTTTTTATTCCACCCATTGCTCGCCTACACCTGGTTCCCACCCCACCCCAGGCCTTTGTCTCCCCCACCCCCCACACTGTCCTCATCCATGGGTGTGAGATCTTTGTCCAATCTCTTTCCACACCCCTGACACGCTCTTCCCTCTAAGAATTATCAGTCCATTCCCATTCCATGCCCCTGTTTCTATTATATTCCCCAGTTTATTCTGTTCATCAGATTTTTTATTCACTTGATTTTTAGATTCACCTGTTGATATATATATGTATTTGTTGTCACAATATTTTCTTTTTTATCTTTACCTTTTTCTTCTTCTTCCTCTTCTTAAAGAATACCCTTCAACATTTCATATAATATAGGTTTGGTGGTGAACTTTAGCTTTTTCTTGTATGTGAAGCTCTTTATCTGACCTTCAATTCTAAATGATAGCTTTAATGGGTAGAGTAATCTTGGTTGTTGGTTCTTGTTATTCATCACTTTGAATATTTCTTGCCACTCCCTTCTGGCCTGCAAAGTTTCTGTTGAGAAATCAGCTGATAGTCACATGGGTACTTCCTTGTAAGTTACTAACTGTTTTTTCTCTTGCTGCTTTTAAGATTCTCTCTTTGTCTTTTGCTCTTGGCACTTTAATTAGGTTGTGTCTTGGTGTGGTCCTCTTTGGATTCCTTTTGTTTGGGGTTCTTTGCACTTCCTGATCTTGTAAGTCTATTTCTTTCACCAGGTGGGGGAATTTTTCTGTCATTATTTGTTTAATAGATTTTCAATATCCTGATCTCTCTCTTCTTCTGGCATCCCCATAATTCTGATGTTGGTATGCTGGATGTCATCCCGGAGGCTCCTTATACTGTTTTCGTATTTTTGGATTCTTTTTTCTTTTTGCTCTTTTGGTTGGGTGTTTTTTGCTTCCTCATATTTCAGATCTTTGACTTGATTCTTGGGATCCTCTAGTCTTCTATTGAATCCCTGTATATTATTCTTTATTGCAGTCAGTGTAGGCTTAATTTCTGACTGGTCCTTTTTTTTTTTTTTTTTTTTTTTTTTGGCATTCTCACTAAGATCCTTGAATTTCTCACTAAGTTTCTTGGAGTTTTCTAGGAGATTCTTGAGTAACCTTATAATTGTGGTTTTGAGCTCTATACCCAGTAGTTTACTTTCTTCCATGTCATTAATTTGTGACCTGTTTTTTTGTCTCCTCATTTTGGCTGCTTCCCTGTGTTGATAGAATGGTCTTGTATGGCAGGTGTCCTATAGGGCCCAGTGGCTCAGTCTCCCCAGTCACCTGAGCTGGGAGCTCTAGGTGCACCCCTTTGTGGGCTGTGTGCACAGTGTTGTTGTAGTTGAGTCTTGATTGTTGTTGGTGTCACTGGGAGGAATTGACCTCCAGGCCTATTGGTTGTGAAGATGAACTGCAACTACAGTGAGAGAGCTGCTATGCAGGAGACATCCTTATGGGGCAAGACTTGCTTCAGTGGGGCTTTGGTGCTCACTGAGTCTGCCCCCTGAGTGTGTTGCTTATGGATGTGAAGAGTTGTAATCTGGATGGTCCCACTCTGACCACTGGATACACTGGCTCTTGGATCTCTAAGGAGGTGCAAAAGTCAGCCACTGCCTGAGATCACTCAGCAGGAGCTACAGAGAGATCTGCAGATTCCTTCTTTTTGTATGGGGGTTGGAAGTGCCCAGACAAGGCCCAGCTGTGAAGCAAGGTGCTGGTGCCTATTCTTGGACCTTCTTTTGATAGCTTTGGGGCTCCCTGACCCAGCTGCTGCCTGTTTGACAGGTTTTAAGCTGAGAAAGGACAGGCCATTCATATGCAAAAAGCCAAGGTGCACAGTTTACAATGGGGTTGTAAACTGGATGGGGTGGGGTCTCAGGGAATCACCAGGGTGGAGCAAACAGCAATGGCTGCCAGTCAGCCTTGCACCGGAGAGTTCCATGCTCAGAACAATGGCCGCTGCGGGAACCTCCATCTGAAAGAAAGCCGCCATCGTGTTACTGTCCTGATCCCAGACAGTCCAGTTTCTCCCTGTATGTGTCCGGGTCCCCTAGAGCAGTGGTCAGCAAACTGCGGCTCGCCGCTCTGTTGACTAATGAGTTTGTCGACCACTGACCTAGACTCCCGATTCCAATAATTATATGCTGTTGTTGTTCCTTGTGATTAAGCCCCTATCCCAGTGGTCAACAAACTCATTAGCCAACAGAGCGACAAACCTCAGTTTGCCGACCACGGCCCTAGAGCATCACCTGGAACTGGAGTTCAGAGCAAGCAGGAGCTTATATCTCCCTCCTGATTAAAAATGTTCTTCAATTGGGTGCCAGCAGTTTCTGCCCCTCTGCACCTCCTGCCAGTCTCAGTGTGCTTTCTTCTTAACCTCTCTGGTGGCCCTCCAGCAGATGAAGAGAGAACCCTGAGGAGGGGTGGGGAAAGAGGAAGATGGCGAAGAGAGGTGGGAGGAAGTGGAGGGACAGCTACTTCACGTGTTCTGGAGGGACAGTGACGTGGAAACTGAGGTGCCAAGGAGGGAAGCTGAGGCGGAGAGCAGGAGGAAAGGTCAGCGTTCGATTTCCGGTCAGGGCACGTGCCTGGGGTGTGGGCTCGATCCCCACTGGGGGGGGGGGCAGGAGGCAGCCGGTCAATGTTTCCCTCTCACATTGAGGTTTACCCCCCCCCCCCCCCCTCTCTCCCTCTCTCTGTCTCTCTAAAATCAATCAATATATATTTTAAAATGAAGCAGAGGCTGCGTGGACCAGTCGGGCTGGGCAGTGCTGGGGCCAACAGTGCTGTGAGTTCTCACTGAAGGGGGGGTGGTGCTCGCTCAGGGTCCCGGTGAGGGGGGTCAGAGTGGACTCCTCACTGGGACAGAGGACGCCCAGGTGCCTGGAGAGGACGCCCCAGATGGGAAAGCGCTCACTGTCACTCGGGTCAGAGCAGCATCGGTGGTTTATCCCCAGAGGACAGGAATCCACGTGGAAGGCCATAGCTTTTCAGCTGCGTCAGGGGTCTGGTTCACACCCCCTAATGTCTTCGTGGCCCCATTCGCCCGCATTACATACACTGTAAGCAAATCAATGGACGGTACAACCGCGGCTGGTGGGCGCTGCCGAGGCAGAGTGCTGATTTGACAAACCTGGGCGGGAGAGGCTTTGCTGGCGTTTCCAAGGAGGCTGAGCGGGAGCAAGGGACGGGGGTCCAGGGTGGGCGGGAGAGGGCGGGCGGGGATCGGCTCCTGTGTGTGAGCAGATAACAGCGGCAATAACAAATGGTTATCAGGCCTGGAAAGTTAATTAAAATGCAAATGGTATGCTCTGTTATGGATTAATAAATAACAAGAAGTTTGTTTAGGAAAACAAGCAAGGAATTAGAACATGATTGTACATTTTAATTAAGTATTCATTCACAACAGCATGTTAATGGGGATTATATAAAAATATCAGGGGAAGAGTCAGCCGCTGGTGATGGATTAAAAGTTAAGGCTGTGAAGTTCTACAAATGGATGAGCTTTCAAAGTATTGCTGAAAATACTGTAATATCACCCACTGGGCTCTTGAAATGTAATATTAAGATTAATTAATGTATCATAGCATAATGATTAGCAAAAAATAATTAAGGATCTTTGCGTTTCATGTCCATTTTGAGGAAGTATTTTCCCATTTTAATAATCCATAGATTCTCGGAGTTTTAGAGTTGGAAGAGAAGCAAAAGATTTCCCAGCTTCCATCATGAGTTGATAGAAGCTAAATGGCTCAGGGGTTGAGTATAGACCTATGAACCAGGAGGTCACAATTTGATTCCTGGTCAGGGTTCATTCCAAGGTTGTGGGCTCCTTCTCCAAGTGTGGGGTGTGCAGGAGGCAGCCGATCCATGATTCTCTTTCATCATGGATGATTCTATCTCTACTTCCCTTTCCCTGCCTCTCTGACATCAATGAAAATTCTATCTAAAAAAGGGGGAATATGCTAATTGACCCTCACCCCATCGCAAAGATGGTGGCACCCACAGCCACAAGATGGTGGTGCCCAGTCCCCCCATCCACCCTGGGCTGGCCCGAGGCTCAGGTAACCAGGGCCAGCCAAGGCTTGCACTGCCGGCAGTGACAGCAGCAGAGGTGTGTTGGGGCGTTTCCTTCCTCTGATAGCCAGGTTGCCTCCTGCCCCTGAGGGCTCCTGGACTGTGAAAGGGGCAGGCCGGGCTGAGGGACCCGCCCCCCCCCCCCCCCCCCCAGTGCACAAATTTCATGCACCGGGCCTCTGGTATGTATGTATGTGTATATATATGTGTGTATGTATATATATTTATATGATAGAAAAGGCTGGTGACTGGCCAGTCCTGGTTTGTGTGAGAGGCGTCTACAGATTCAGGCTCTCCTCCTGCGGCTCTGCTCTGGATCCTGCCCCGTCTCCACATCCACTGAGCAGTGCAGTTCAGTGGATAAGAAAGTACGTTTCATCGGAAATGCAGCTCAGCTCTGCATCCCCGGGAGAGGTTAGCTTCCTTCCTGCCGATCTGCCCGCGGCCACCGGGTCGGGTGTGGGGTCGCCAGCTGGTGTGGGGTGAGGGCAGCTCCCGGAGGCCACCTGCCCAGGAGGGTGCTGGGAGCAGGAGGAGGGCCGTCTCCCGCACCCCGATCCGGCCACGTGGTGGGAGCAGGAGGAGGACAGAAAAGGGACACTGACCTCCGGTCATTAAGGGGGACTGGACGTCTGGTCTGGCTGTGCCGTGACCCTAAGGTCCTGAAACCCAGGTGACAGACTCTGGGTGTCACAGGAACGGGCCTCTTTATTAATGTGTTCTTAAATTTGAGAGAGAGAGAGAGAGAAAGAGAGAGAGAGAGAGAGAGATCAATTTGTTCCATCTATTCATGCATTCGTTGGTTGCCTCTTGCGTGTGCCATGACTGGGGATTGAGCCTGCAGCCTCGGTGAGCTGGGACAAGGCACCAACCACTGAGCTCCTGGCCAGGAGGAGAAGTTGCCCCTTTGAAGTAATATTTATTATTTGTTTGTTTTTTTTTTAAAGAGAAACTTCCCTTTTTCAAAGAGAGCTTCAAGTGCTACAGCTAATAAAACAGTTCTGTTTTTATGATAAACGTATAACAAAATAAATTTCCCCAGGTAGATGTGCATCCTTATTGTCTCATGTTCGATGCATTGTACGGTTTTTCATTAAGGCGCGTAGAAATCAATAAAAGCATAATTGGCACAAACTGTAATTTCTGAAAATCTTACGGGAAAATGACTTTCCCTTATTACAATAATTCCTTGTCAAACACCATTCCTCTCATAGCTCTTTTGAAATGGAAGACATTGGATACTCAGATGACCACATCTCTCTGGAAGGAGACGATCTTTACCAGGAAACAGAGCAAGCCCAGGACAGACGCGCTGAGGTCTAGCTCCTCTGAGGAGGGCGTGGCCTCCAGGCCAGGAGCCTGCTGTGACCCACATATCGCGGCCGAGGCTAAGGCCTGCTGGGAACTGTGACCTGGACTCTGCTTCTTTATCCACCGAGGTTCTGCCACCCCACTGTGTGCTGGCCACCTGCTGACAGCCGGGCGAGCACTGAGATGCGTACGCAGCCAGGCCAGCCACTCAGTAACTGGCCTTTCAGTGACGGGCTCAGACAAGGGCACGGAGGATCCCCGGGGCAGGGATGAGTGGATTCCACGTAGCCACGTGACCTGACCACGCAGAGGGAGCCACACACCAGCCAGGAGAGCGCTCAGACAGGAGAGCTAATATTTCTTGGGGGAAAACAAAGTTTTCTCTTAAATGAATCCTCAGTGGGGATCAGGGTCCAGCTGGGTGAGGGGGGGAAAATCCTTTCATTTGGATTAAACGTGCCGTGGAACTTCCGTGGCCGACGCGGACACAGGTAATTGAAGCATAAAGTTGGTGGATAATGCGTCACCGTTGCATGAAGGAGGAGGTTACTATGGGTGTACCAATCATACTGCCTTGGAGACACGGAGGAAAATTGGGGAAAAGAAGCAAAGAAGATATGATGAAGGCATGACAGTAACTACAACCCTGGTCACCTCTCTTCGGTTCACCTGAAATTAAAAACGAATATTTCTACATGTTTGATTCACGGATTAGTAACACTTCACATGAGGTAACACAGCATGCACAGCTTCTGACCGACCGGTAGGTTCGTGCCAAACTCGAGAGCCACACCGCGTTTGCCGATGTCGTTGTGAGGCTGAGCCGGTGACTCAGAATGATGCGTGAACGGACCGGAGGCCGGATGGCTTACTTCGCACCCCTTTGGCGAGTCCGTGTAATTGAGCTGAACGTCCTTGCTGAGCACACGTGTAATGGAATTGCAAGGGGTCACGTTTTCAATAAAATGCAGTGGACAGTCTCTCTCACTGTTCCTAGTGCAATTCCATTAACCCGGGCTGGATCCTTTGGAAGATGAGGACAGTTACAATGGATGCTCCCTGTCAGCATTACAGGCAGAGTGCACCCTCAGAGCTGCTTACTCAGGGGAATCTCCGATGATCAGACCCTCAGGGCTGCTTACCGAGGGGAAATCTCAGACGTCTGCTGAGTGAGAGTAAACGTCAAATCTGGGGCCGTTCATCTTTCAAAGGACATTTTGAGCTCTCTGTGGGAAAGTGTCTGAAGGTTATTGATTCATTGTAAACAGATATAGTTGATCATTAAGACTGGGTAAATTATGTCTTTTGTTGGTGAACGTCATCTATATATATAAAAGCCTAAGTGACTGTTCGACCATCTGACTGTCGGACCATTTGATTGGCAGCTGTGATGCACACTGACCACCAGGCATGGAAACATGGGACAGATGAATTCCAGAGGGAAGGGGAGAGGGGAAAGGGTGGGAAGAGATTAACTAAAGCTCTTATATGCATACTAGAGGCCCAGTGCACAGATTCTTGCACTGGTAGGGTCCATTGGCCTGGCTGAAACCAACTCTCCAACATCCCCCGAGGGGTCCCACCTTGCAAGAGGGTGCAGGCCAGGCGAAGAGACCCCACCGGTGCAGGAATCCGTGCCCCTGGCCTCTAGGTTGATATATAAACTAGTTACTATTTTTTCCCATTAATTTAGAAGACAAACATAATTCACTTAGCACACTGATGGGTACATAAAAAAATGCAATGATTGTTAAGTATGTTGATGTCATACTATTTTAATTATTCAGAAAAAAACTTGCACTTTTTATTTAAAAAATGACCTTATTTCTTTTCCAAAGCTCTTCTAACTTTCATGATATAAATCAGGGGTCCTCAAACTTTTTAAAGTGGGGGCCAGATCACAGTCCCTCAGAGAGCTGGAGGGCCGGACTATATGAACTACTAATTCCTACTGTAACACCTCGGCTGCGCTCACTGCCCAAAAAACCTGGCGGGCAGGATCAGACTCCTCTGCGGGCCGCATGTGGCCCGCGGGCCGTAGTTTGAAGACCCCTGAATAAATGATCAATAGGCACGTGTCCTTCCTCACTCTGCACGTGTAGATGGACAGAGATAGCAGATAGTAGATAACAGATGGTGGATGGGTAATGGATGACAGATAATAGACGAGAGGTACCTGCATAGACAGACGAGTAGATAATGCCGTGTGCTTGCTGCTTTGATGATTATTCCAGGGTAGAAAGATCCTGCTTCCTTCTCCTGGGCATAGGCAGAGGGAGTGCAGACGCAGGAGGACAACCCCCGGGCCGTGTGCCCTCTGTCTGGAGGAACGTGTACCGACGGAGGAGGGAACGTGTAACTGGCCCAGACAGTGCAGGAAGGCATCAGACACGAGCACGGAGCAGCCACGTGCATGGCCACAGGGAGGGACTGTGAAGGTTAACAGGTGAATACACATCTCTGCTGCTGCCACTGCCAGCAGTGCAAGCCTTGGCTGGCCCTGGTTACCTGAGCCTCGGGCCAGCCCAGGGTGGATGGGGGGACTGGGTACCACCATCTTGTGGCTGTGGGTGCCACCATCTTTGAGGGTAGGGCAGTCAATTAGCATATTCCCTCTCTTAGTCATGTGACCGTGGACGACGCCCTCGGGGTGTGTGCAGGTCTCTGCTGTCACCTGCACAGGAGGGACGGGCCCACCTTGCCAGGCTTGTCTGCAGAAGTGAGCCTTCGCACAATGCCTGACCCGCCACACGCAGGACACAGCTCTGCCCCTCGGGCCTCAGAGCCCCGGGATCCCAGGCGCCACGCTCTCCGCTGGGAGCTGGTGCCCCCACACCTCCGGTCGTGGGCCAGGATGGCAGGGCAGGGAGTGCGGCCTCAGGCAGCCCTGTGCGTGCTCTCGTGGCCCCGGCCCTCAGCTCCTCCCGCCCTGGGCTGCTCCCCTGACCTCCCCCTCGTGCGTGGTGCAGGGCGGTGTGTTCGCTGCCGCTTATCTGAGTCTCAGGTGGATGGGGAGCCTTGTTCGTGGGGTCTGCTGGCTTCTCCTGGTTCACTGTGAAAGCCCCCGAGCGCTACTTCATGTCAGCCACACACGCGGGCGGTCGGGAATCTCATTCCCAGGTATTGAACACGCTGTTGTGTTCTAAACATGAGGTGTCAGGAGGGTGATTTTAAACGCGCGGCTTCCTCTCCGAGCTGGGGTGCTCTCTGCTCCCCGGCCGTGCCGGTGTCTGCTTGGACCCCACTCCTCGGAGACCGCGGTCTGAGTGACCACAGTCCCGGGCACTGGGGATGGTCTCCTGGACCAAAGCAGGGGAGAGGATCAGTGATTCTCTAAGAGCATTGGAAACGAATTTGAATTCTGTCAGCACTGGGTGTGGCCCATGACACATGTATGTGTGTCCATGCATCATGCTATAGCAACCAGGCGGTGCACAGAGCTGTTCAGACCCACAGCTGTATGCACACGTGTGCTCGCCGTGCCTTCGTGGGTCTGGCGTTGACATATCCGCTGTGGCTGAGGATGTTCTGTCTCCTGCTGTGCTGTCAGCATTCACTGTGTCCCAGAATAGCCCACCCTATCCCCTAATTGCCCACCATCTTCAGGGCTCCCAGCTGCCATGGCATGTCCCCGTGGGCATCCCCTCACATGGATGCCCATGTGACTAAGTGGCACTGGGGAGGGGACTGTCTCTGACACCTGCAGGCTGTGTGGAGGGTGTCCGTGGCCTGTGAGCCGTGACTGTCTGCATGCCAGGCTCTGGGTCCTCCGAGGCTGCGTCCAGGTGGTGTCCTCAGAGACCTGTGCGCTCCCTTTGCTCCTTCCGTGGGCGCGCTTCCTGTCTGGAAAGTTCTCTGGGTCCTGAGGAGGTGGCTGAGGAAGGAAAACCCGAGGTGACCTGACTTGTGCCCCACAGGCACCCCTCCCCTGCCCCAGCCCCGCCGCCCAGCCACGCCCTGCAGTCTGGCCGGTCCTCCACCATTGTTATGTTTACCACAGGTCCCTAGAAGGGCGTGCTTCCTCCTCTGGAGAGGGTCCTCTCTCCAACCTGGGAAGCCACTGCCCTAGAGACCTACACGGGTAAGGTCAGGGCCTTGGGAAGATTCACCACGCTCTTCTTAAAAAGGGCCTTACTGATTTCAGAGAGGGAGGGAGGAAGGGAGGAGAGAGAGAGAGAGAGAGAGAGAGAGAGAGAGAAACATCAATGTTGAGAGACAATCATGGATCAGCTGCCTCCTGCACGCCCCCTACTGGGGATCGAGCCCGCAACCTGGGCCTGTGTCCTGACCTGGTTCATAGCTTTCTGTTTAACCACTGAGCACACCAGCCGGGCACTATCCTCCTAATAGTATTTGTTCTTGGTCGGAGCTCCCAGACACGTCCTTCAGTCTGTCATCCCAGGGACAGGCCACGCGCCCTGCCCGTCTCAGATTCCCCGCGGAGGGCCCCGGCTCACGGGTCAGTCAAGGGTCACGAGACAAGCAGCCACTCGCGAACAAACACACAGAAACAAAATTGATTTGTTTTTCTTTCCAAGTGGGTCATTAGCATTTTTAATTCCGAAGGCTCCTGTCCAGCAGAGCAATTGAATTAGCATGCTCATTTGCAAAGCCAGTCGGCTGCTAAGGAGTGTCCCTCCCGTCTGCACACAGGATGACGGGGTGCTTCAGAGTGAACCCCGGTTCTGCTCCTCTTGGCATTGGTCCAGTGGCACCCCTTCTCCACGTGCACCGGCCCACGTGGTGGACCAGCCACAGACAGGCTCCGTGGCTCACACGCCGCACATCCCTGTCCACGGAAAGGATGTCTCACGTTGGGAGCAGGAGGAGAATGTAAAGCAGCTATAACGTCGTTATGGATAGAGAGGCGGTAAAATAAAGGCAACCCACTTACGAGTGCTGAAAAGGAGAAAATTACTCCTATAAATTATGGGACGGGAATCCCAGCCAAATATCCTGGAGCCTTATGTCTCCTGTGCTTATGAGATAAACACAAAGCGGGGCACGCACGCTGGGAAGTTACTTTCTTTTGTGCTAGAACATTCCTGGAAGACACTCCAACGCTTCCGGGAAGCCTGACCCTCCGCCTGGGAGGCACCCAGCCTCGAGGAAAAGGGGCGACAGGAAGGATTTGAAAGGAAATAAAGAGGGACTCTGACCACCTTCTCAATTGCATTGTCCTCGCCCCCTTCCCCTCCCCCGCCCCAGTGCTTACACCTGCAGTCAGGTTTAGGAGTAAAAGCGTCTGGACTAGGCCAGAGGCACAGGCACCTCACAGAAGAAGACACTGTATTGGTGGAGTCCCTTTGGAACATAAAGGATGTTTATTAGGGGGGACACGACCCGCATCTCTGAGTTTACAGCTCTTTGGGGTGTCCTGTGGCCTCAAAGCCCATCCTCCTGGGATGTAAGCATATACCTTGAGGGAGGCAAATTCGTACTGTCTACAATATCTTCTGTGAGCAGGACCTTAGCCAGGCCTTGGTAGAATCTGTTCAGAATGCCCTAACCATGAGAAATGTGAGAATGTGTACTTCTCACAGCTGGTGCTATACTCACCGTGCTTTCTACAGTTCCCAGCACCTTCCCTGGAACACACGAAGCACCTGTAAGTTGGGTAGGGCGAGGTGGAATGGAATGGATGGAGTGGAATGAGTGGAATGGAATGAAATGGGTGGAATGGAATGGAGTGGGATGGGTGGAATGGAATGGGGTGGGTTGGATGCAGATAATGAAATGGATGGAATGGAAGAGAGGGAGTGGATGGATGGAGTGGGATGAAAGGGATAAGTGGATGGAGTGAGTAGGATGGAATGGATAGAGTGGGATGGAGGGAGTGGGATGGAGGAAGTGGGGTAGAGGGAGTGGATGGAGGAAGTGGATGGAGGGAGTGGAATGGAGGGAGTGGGATGTAGGGAGTGGGATAGAGTGTAAGGGATGGAATGGATGGAGTGGGATGGAGGGAGTGAGATGGATGGAATGGAATGGAATGGAAGGGATGGAATAGATGGAGTGGGATGGGTGGAATGGATGGAATAGAATGGATGAGTGGAATTGCATGCAATAGAATGGAATAGAGTAAAATAAATTTATACTCTATTAGGCTTTCATATTTGTTGTTCCAAATCCATAGGTTCAACTAACTGTGGATCAAAAGTATTTAAAGAAATAATTCCAGAAAGTTGGCCCCTAAGCAATACCACACGACAACTATCACAGACCATGTGCGTTGCTCGGTGTGATAAGTAACGTGGGGATAACGTAAAGCAAACAGGAGCACGGGGGGTCCCCTACACAAACATCACACTCTATATGCAGAAGGGACGTGAGCACCCGGATTTTGTTATCTGTGGGGGTCCTGGAACTACCCCTTTGGGTCCTGAGGGATGACTGTGTTCGTGGAATTGAATCGGATGGTGAGGGTGGGCAATTTCGACAAATGTAGTCAGCTCCTAAATGTTCCATATCAGACAAGTCTCCTTGGCTAGCGTGGCAACGTTCAGGTCCTTTCAAACTGTTCCTGGTCACATTTCCCATCTGTTCATGTCATGTATGCGGCCCATTTAATGGTTATGAGACTTCAAAACTGTAGTTCCTCCGACTCTAAGCATACTGTGTGTTCTAAAACTTCTTTGAACTTATTTGAGAAGAATTCAAATGACATTGAACAGAGGAGAGTTTAGAAATATCTGCCCAAACGGATATTCAGATCTGGCGCCGTGCATTTTAAGGAGGCTGGCCTATGGATTTGCAGATGAAAGACTTTGCTCAGGGTCTGAGAAATACAAGTGGGGGGAAAGTTAAATAAGAGAAAGGGAAAACTCTGAGTTAATCCGATTCCCAGCAGAGATGAAAGGTGCCCACAGCGCTGACAGACCCGTTTCTGTCCGATGGGCTTCGGCAACCAGGCTCTGGCCTGTTTCAGTGGAAGGACACCACATTCCCCCCGAGGAAAACCGACCTTTGATGGCCATTAGCTGACTCACCACTCCTGTGTATACTCCTGACTTTATTTATTTCTTTTTAAAATTTTATTTTATTGTTTAAAGTATTACAAATAGTAGTACATATGTCTCCTTTCCTCCCTATTGACCTCCCCCAGCCTCCCCTAGCCCCTGGTACATGCCCTCACCCCCACCTCCAGTGTCTTGCATCCATTGGTTGTGCTTATATGCGCGCACACATGTCCTTCGGTTGATCTCTTACTCCTCCCCGCAAGCCCTCCCCTGCCTTCCTGCTATAGTTTGGCAGTCTGTTCGGTGCTTCTTTGCCTCTGTATCTGTTTTTGCTCATCAGTTGATAATGTTCTTTATATTCCACAATGAGTGAGAGCGCGTGGAACTGGAGAGCATTATGCCAAGTGAAATAAGCCAGCCGGTGAAAGATAAATGCCACATACTCCTGCCTGTAAGAGTCACCAGAAGAAAACTCATCTGTTTTCTAAATGCTGTGTGATGTGCGGGCCACACCGGTTTCCTCTTCCTTTAGAACTGGAGACCTCCCGGGACGTGTGAACACTGGGGTCTCGGCACACTCCCCGGGGCAGGGGAGGCAGGCGCGGGCCCTGCCCCCCAATCGCATTTCAGTTACTGTCTTCCTGACCTTTGGAGCTGACCCGGGTTCTGTGCTGGATCCAAATAGAAAGAACTGGAAACAAACAAGGGTGTGCCTATCAGTTAAAACACTATTTCGTGTCTCATGGACACATGGGTACTCAGCTCACATGATCGGCTTAAAATGCCCCTAAAGCCATGTCACCCCCATTTCGGTCAGCTCCCAGGCACGTGCAAACCAGTCAGTGAGGCTCAAAGCAGACTTATTGTGTCTAAAAGACTCCCTCACTCTCGGAGAGGACAAGCGAAGGGCGTGAATAATGCGGGAGATGCTGATTCTAATTTTGAGGTGACAGTGCATCGTGGGTTCGTGTCCATGTGGATCAAAGGAGAGCTGATGGTGCCCACTGTTGGCAGTGCGCTCTAGAGGAGATTGGCATTGTGTCTTACGATGAAAGACATGGGCTCACATGTAACACTGCAGGAATCCCGTCGATCTACAGCTGCCATTTGGAAAAGGATACCTGAATGAGATGCCATTGGGGTTAGGCATTGCATTCGTGTATCTTCTTTTAAAAACACACGTTCTTACGAGGTAAGCACCAGCCCAGATCTTAAAGTATGGAAGCCGTTGAAGGAGTCAGAGATAATCACGAGCTAAATTTCATCCTGATGTACACGGGCCCTGCACAGGACTCGCAGATCCACAGAGAACATGGACACACCAGGGGCGGGGCCCCTGCACCCCTTTCACAGACCAGACATCGTCAGCTTCCGGCAGACAAGACCACAAGCTGGCCTCTGAGGTGGGAGTCCTGGCCCAGTAGTGCCCACAGGGAAGCAGGCTCTGCCCTGTGACCTCCACAGCAGAGATCAGCCAGCCCTCACTTGGTGAAAGAAGAGTGACCAGCTCACAACAGCTGCAAACAGCTGCCTAGGAGGCGGAGCTTTTGATGCTGACTGGCATAGAAACTGACCAATCAGAACCTAATCTGTGTGAACTGCAAAGGCAGAACCTAAGGTGAGGGTTAAGGAGGAGTTTTAAGGGAAAAGTAGTTTTGGTGTAAGGTGTAAGAAAGCGGTTCAATTTTTTAATAATTGGTTTGGCAGTATAGTGCATATGGCTGGCTCTCAGTCCAGATATAAGGGTTATGTGTTATTGTCTGCCAAAAGCATCTCCTCCTGCTGAAAAAGACTTCTCCACCCCATTTAAGCGATTCTATCCTATATAATCTATCCATACTAATAAAAGGGTAATATGCTAATTAGACCGGGTCACCCGGCCATCTTCCGGATGTCTGACTTCCTTCTGGGCAAAGCCATGGTGGTGCGGACTGAGGCAGAGGGAGTTATGGGCGATCAGGCTACAGGGAACAGCAGTTGGGGGTGATCAGGCTGGCAGGGGAGGGACATTTGGACTGACCAGGCTGGCAGGGGCGGACAGTTAGGGGCATTAGGCAGGCAAGTAGGTGAGTGGTTAAGAGCTAGTGGTCCTGGATTGTGAGAGGGATGTCCAACTGCTGGTTTAGGCCTGGAGAGGGTGCAGGCCAGGCTGAGGTACACCCCCCATGCACGAATTTCATGCACCAGGCCTCTAGTTCTATATAATAAAAGCCTAATGTGCAAATTGACTGAACAGTGGAACAACTAGTCATTATGACACACACTGACCATCAGGGGGCAGATGCGCAACACAGAAGCTGCCCCAGGCCAGCCAAGGTGGATGTCAGGAGGGGCCCCCTAATTGCACCGCCAGTCACTCCACAGAGAAAGGCGGCAGGGCGGGTGGAGGGGCTGGCCAAGGAGGGGCACTAGGCTGGCCAAGGCGGGTGTCAGAGGGCCCCACCAGTCACCCACAGATTAGCCCTGATTGCTGGCCAGGCCCAGGGACCCTACCCATGCAGGAATTTCATGCATTAGCCTCTAGTCAAATCCATGTTGAAGAGTAATATTTCCTCTTTAGCATGCACTGTATTGTTTGATTGGGTATTGGGTACCCTCATAATGTTTTCAGGAAATGGAGTTTACTTTTTCTCAATTCTTTCACACACATACACAGTCGTTATATATATATAACCTATATAATAAAAGGCTAATATGCAAATTGTCCCCTTGATCAGGAGACCAGGAGTTTGACCAGCAGGCAGGCTGGACAACCACTCATGTCCCCTCCCCCTGGCCAGGCTGGCTGGACCCCAACCTTGAATGAATTCATGCACTGAGATATATATATATATATTATATATAATACACACACACACACTGAGTGGCCAGTCCATTATGTGTTCAGAGATCATCATCATCTGGCTACTCAGTGTTTAAATATATACGTGAAACCCTGTTTTCTTTTTTTTCTTTTTTTTTTTCACATGTGGGAGCCAATCTCTGATGCAGGAAAGGTTAGAGAGAGATCTTGTCATCAAGCCTTTCCCAGCTCCTATATAATATATGTGGCAGAGTCAGGCCCATTTGAAAACTTAACAAATGTGCCAGAAAGAAAACCACCACAACGAAACCCTGTTTTCTTAGTGGCTGCTTGATTGTTGATTCAGGAAACAGACATGATTAAAATTTTCCATCTGAAAAGAGCTGGAGGTTTCGCAGGTGAGGTCACCGGGATGGGGCAGTGTCTCCTCTCACCTTGTGAGACTGAACTTGGTGTAAAATCACCTGCTACTGCTAATACCTGACCACCCCCGAGCTACATGGACCCTTTTAGATATGTTTTTTTTTCGTTCAATATTATTTTTTCAAAATAAAGTGATACTCATTATTATTAATATCATTTTATTCTATTAGGAAACTTGAAATCCATCCCACGAAAAGACCACAAATGCCCATCACAGTTACGTTAAAGTTAAATGTACTGATCACAACCCACTCCCTTGCTCCCCTGTGAATGCAGAATGCGGAAGAGGTAATTTGCATGTATAAATTACTTCCCTCTGCACAGAAGCTGTAGGACACGGAGTTTAAAATATTAAAAATTCATGGGGAAGATACCCACTCTCTACATCTCTGGTTGAGTGAGTGCCACGGAATTGGCTGTGAAGAGATTTCCGTTTCCATTGGGTTTAGCCCGCAGAACAAGAAGACAACAATCGACGGAAATGAGAGAGTGTCATTATGCTAAGTGAAATAAGTCAGCCAGAGAAAGACAAGGGCCATACGATTCCACTTATCTGTGGATTCTAATGAGCAGAATAAACCAATGAACAAAAGGAGACAGACTCATAGACATGGAGATCAGGCTGGCAGCTGTCAGAGGGGAGGGTGGTTGGGGGGTAGGGGTGAAAAGGTGAAGGGATTAAGATAAAAACTCATAGACACAGACAACAGTGTGGTGATTACTGGGGGAAAAGGGGCTGGAGGTAGAAGAGGGTGAAGGAGGCTGAATGGTGATGGAGGAGACTTGACTTGGAGTAGTGAACACAGAACATAATATAAAAATTATGCACTATCAAATTATATAACTGAAACCTACATAATTTTATTAACCAACTAGAGGCCCAGTGCATGAATTCGTGCACCTTGAAAGGAAACAAGAGGCTGTGGTGGGCACAGGGGCAGGTCTTGGCCCATTCTCCACACCCCTGCCTGGCCCCTCCTGCTGTGGCCCTTATTCCATGTCTGCTGGCAACCCTGCTCCCACCACCGCCACTCTCACCCACTGATAGCACAGAGCGATTGGGGCCAGCTCTATCAGTGGTGTGAGTGGTGGCTACTGCCCCAATGGCCCCTCAGGAGCAGGGGGAGGTGGAGAGGCCCTGAGGGGCAATGGAGACCAGCAGCCACAGCTCGTACCTGCAGATGGTGCTGAGTGATCGGGGTGGCAGCGGGTGCAAGTGCCCGGCAGGATCCTGGCACACAGAAGCAAAGAATTTTCAGTGACCACCAGAGGCTCACCCTGATGACAGCAACTGGTGCTTCACCTTACTCTGGTGTCCATGCTCACCTGCTCTACCATCCTGCCGCAGCCGACGCCCACCATGTTCTGTGCTCTGCCGCCTGCTGCCGATGCCTGCCATGGTCCACATGCGGCCCCTGGTGGTTAGTGCATGCCATAGCGGCCAGTTGTTCCGCCGTTCAGTCTGTTTGCATATTAGGGTTTTATATATATATATATATATATATATATATATATATATATATATATATCCTCAATAAATTAAATAAATAAAAAATTAAAAAGGATATATTTAGAAAATGTATCTGTATCATTTCTTTTACAGCAGTATAAAATTTAGAAAAGAAATCACAGACAAATTTAAATGATAATATATCTTCTACATCTCATTTAAAATTTTACATATGATAACAACTGCTGTTAAATTATCCATAGCTAATTGATCTTAAACTGAAATAGATAATTAAGCATGTTCTAGACTATTAGCTGGTTTATATTTTAGGTATTTGCTTAATTAGACATTTCCAAAACTATTCATTTGCATTGGTTAATTTTTTACGGCATTCTATTGTAACATTTTAAACTATTGTTTTCTTTGATGTTTACCCATTTGAAGTTATCTCCATAATGACATAAGAAACACATAATCTATATAATCATTATTGTGGACTCTTTCTTTCTCCATAGAAAAAAACACTATGCCATTCACAGATAGGAATTTCAACTACTTGGAGTACATTCAAAGTTTTGACATAGCCGAAACCGGTGTGGCTCAGTGGATAGAGCGTTGGCCTGTGGACTGAAAGGTCCCATGTTTGATTCCGGTCAAGGGAATGTACATCAATCAGCTGCCTCCTGCACACACCCCATTGTCCCGGGCCTTCATGTTTCTCTCTCATTGATGTTTCTAACTATCTATCCCCCTCTCTTCCTCTCTATAAAAAAATCAATAAAATATATTTTAAAAAGTGTTGCCATATACATATACCCTCACAGATGCAAACAATACATACACATATAATTTTTAAAGGGAAGATTATAACTTTAGTCTGGTTACATAGAAATAGAAATATATAATTTAAAATAATTAAGTTTTATGTTTTTACTTATAATATTTTTTTTTCTTATTACCCACATTTAAAAGAAAAATAAGGATCGGAATTTGGGTCATTTTATTCTCAAAGTATTTATTCCTGAAGTTTAGCAAAAGTGTACAAAAATATATTGGACCATAGTGGCAACAGAGTGCAATAAACATGTGTTGTAACAATGAGCATTTGTCTTCGTAAATTTTTCATATTTTCTAAAGTTACAGACTTCACTCTTTAAAACGAACACCAGAGATGGGTTTTCTGGGGTCTCTGCAGAGCTGATGTTTTGTCACATCTCAGAGACCTCGTGCTCCAAGGCCCGTGTTTGGCTTGTGGCGTGATCAGTGCGGGCGCCCCGTGTGCGCCTCGTGGAGAGGGTGCTGCCCTCCCGGGAGAGGCGTGTGCGTGGAGCCAGCGACCAGAGGTTCCTGCCACGGACAGCGCCACGCCTGGTGCACATGCCCTCTAGGACCGAGTAGGAAGGAGACCTGGTCAGACCACGGAAAAGCCACGTGAGCTGCCGACAGGCCTGCCCACCTGGAAGAGGTGTGTCAGCTCTTTAACACAAAGGGGTGAGGAGAGGGGGTCCTGCGCACCCAGCGGGAGGGTGCACAGCAGGAAGTCCGTGCTCTGAATGAGACCGATATCTGGCGATTAAACTAAAGATCACACACAACGCTGCCCTGGCCAGTGTGCTAGGTGGTTAGAGCATGCTCTCCCCGCCTCCCCATGCACCGAAGGGTCTTGGGTTCAATTTCCGGTTATGGACACGTACCTGGGTTGCAGGTTTGATTCCTGGCCTTGGTTAGGGCACATGTGAGAGGCGACCAATCAATGTGCCTCTCCCCCTCTCTCCCTCTCTCCCTCCCTCCTTCCCTCTCTCCCTCCCTCCCTTCCATTCCCTCTCCCTTCCATTCTCCCAAAATATCAATGGAAAAATATCCTGGGGTGAGGATTAACAGCGAACATATATCTCCGTTCTGCCACATCAGTTGCACTTCCAGGGAGTCAGTACAATGCCGTCACCGTGATTACAGCTCAGCACCGTCACCTCACACAGCCAGCCACCCGAGGGACACTGTTTATACAGTGCGTCATACATGACAGGAATTTATTACAATTAAAAGCCTGGCCTGTGAAACACACGGTCACAGGGACCCAAGGAGAGGCCATCCTGGGAGAAAACGTGGCAAACCACTGATCTGACCAGAGACAATGCTCCGAACCAGACAGGGACGTGTCAAGGTCCACCGATAGGAAACAAGCAGCGCACTCAAACCCGGGCCGGCACCGGGGGCGGGACACACACACGCACACACACACGCACACACACACACCCCGTCAAAACAGACATACAAGTGACAGATCAGCGTGTGACAGGACGGTGGCATTTTTTACACATCAAGGATTGGGCTCTAGCCAGTGTGGCTCCGTGGATAAAGAGTCGGTCTGCGAACTGAATGGTTCCAGGTTCAATTCCGGTCAAGGGAGCATGCCCAGGTTGTGGGCGGGGGACTTGCAGGAGGCAGCCGATCAATGATTCTCTCTCATCATGGATGTTCCTCTCTCTCTCTCTCTCTCTCTCTCTCTCTCTCTCTCTCTTCCATCCTCTCTGAAATCAATAAAAATATATATTTAAAAAAAAAAATCAAGGATCAGGAAGTTAATTAATCATGAGCTGCCACTGCATAACAACTGAAATGGCCGCCTTGCAAGCCATGGGAGACACCCAGATGCCGGAGGGACGGAGACTGGACTGAGCGAGGGGAGCCGGAGCCTCTGGGGCCTGCCGCCTGGGCTCGCTGAGGCCCGAGATAGGCTGGGCCGCCCGGGCCCGGAGGAGCAGCCGGCACCTGGGATGTCCGCGGTCTTCACTCCGGTCAACCCGCCACCATCGCCCCCGCCCTCCTCTGTGTGGGTCCCAGGACCCCGTGGGCTCCGGAGGAATCCTGTTTGCACCAGCCTCACTCCTCTCCCGGCGGACGGGCACCGGTCAGCGAGTGAGTGGACAGCCGGCGGGCAGGCAGGTTTCTCGGTGAGGGGGCAGCATCCAGACTCACGTTTGACCAGACTCGGGGTACCACGGCTGAGCCCGGATGGATCAGCGATGTGATTATACATGAGTGCGAGAGCTCACGTTAGCTTCATGGAAGTGGAAGACGGACCTCACACCCCACACATGGTGTCCGTGTCCCCTTTCGTGGTATCCGTGTTTCTCTTACCCCCCTGAGGACACGTGCATTGGTTCTAACAGGCTCAGTGCGGCTTCTTTAACTCTCTGGTATAGGACCCTCCCCCGCCCAGCCTGCAGGCCACTCTGACGATGGCTGTGCTGCAGTGGCTGCCGTTTGCTGGCTGTGGGGCGGGCTCTGTTCCTGCTCGGGCTGCTTTCCGGACCTCTCCTCAGCCCCAAGGCGGTCCCCGCCGCCCCCTGTGTGCGTCCTCCCCGCATCACGAAGCCCTCCTCCCCCCACTCCCCCGTTGGGCCGCGGCTCCCGGCCGCGCACTGAGTGTGACCTCCCAGGACGGTCCCGGACGGCCCGGCTCACGAGGGCGCACTTTGCCGTGGTTGCTGCGCCCGGAGCCAGGCTGGCGGGCGAGGCTTGGATCAGGAACCGCGTTCTCAGTAATTACCCACACATTGGATGTTTGGCAACGACGATCATTTCCCGCCTCTTCAACGGCTTTTCTAAGTTTTGTTCTCCCATTTTCATTGTTCAAACTCGATCACAGCAAACCCAACTGGACATTAGGCAGGAAATAAAAACGCCGTAGCCCGCGGCCTGCCACTGGATTGGCTGGCTCCCCGCCGCGGCGGCCACGGGGCTGCTCGAACCCCACGCCCAGGGCTGCGTAGCTCTGTCTCCCCAGATTTGTCGTAAAGAGCTGATGCTGTTCTGCTCGCCAGTATAATTGTATTTCCTTTTGCTCTGTGTCCATGGACCCGTGTGCCCTGACTTTCCTCCAGACTGATTCTTTGGGACTTGCTTTTGTCTCTG
This sequence comes from Pipistrellus pygmaeus, assembly GCA_949987585.1. Lineage (NCBI taxonomy): Eukaryota > Metazoa > Chordata > Mammalia > Chiroptera > Vespertilionidae > Pipistrellus > Pipistrellus pygmaeus. Next base: position 193,529,066 of record OX465304.1, read on the forward strand.
CTGCTGGCAGGCCAGGCCACACCAGCAGGTTCTGGTCACTGACGCCCAGTGGCCCCCATGAGCCGGTGTCGGCCGCCCCGCCGGAAGCAGTGCCTTTCTCACCGGCCTGGTGAGGCCCGCCTGCCTGTGCCGCCTGCGCCGTGTCCCTCCGCTCGCAGGGTCAGCCCGGGTGCCAGCACGCTCCCCGCATGTCCCCTCCACGCCCACACACTCCTCGCCAGCCCTGTCCGTGCAGAGGGCCCGCTGCGTGTCGGAAGGTGAACAGGGCGAAGAGGCATCACCACATGCTGGTCCTCTTTCAAAGACGGCCAGTGGGCACGTGGATAAAATGGGCACGGAGACCTGAAGCTGAGGGCGAATGTTTAAATCTTATTTCAGGTTTGTCCGTAGACCTGGTGTCACGTGCAGGGATGAGAGAGAGAGAACCCAGCGTCCGACCTGGCGTTCGACACCAGCCCGCGGGCGCGTGGCCCCTGGGCACACCGGGCTCCGTGGGATTCCGTCTCAGCTGCTCCGCTGCGGTCTGAGCCGTAAGGGCTGGGAGCTGACATAGGGTGGGTCACGTGGACAGAGATCCTCACAGCACTTCCGCCTCCTTCAAAGCATCTGCTCTGGTTTCCAAAAATGTGCACACACTCACACACACACATACACACACACACACACACAAGCGCACACACGGTAACACACGGGCATACATACGAGGACATACATGTGTGCATATACACAGATGCGCACACACATGCACGCACATTCCTCGGAACCGTAGTAAATGAAAAGGGGACTCCAGCGTCAGTCACCTCCCCGCACAGGCTCCTCTGTGTCTCTCTGAGGACACGGCCCTACCTGAAAGGTAGTAAGCATGTGGGTCCCTGGAATGGTGTGTGTTGGGGGGGCAGCAACGTGAAGGGAGCTGCACTTCTGCCAACAATAAAAAGTATTTTTCTATGTCTTGTTTGTCCTGAAGCCAAAAAAATTAACACTAAAACAAAAGTTGGGCCTGGCTGGCGTGGCTCCGTGGCTGAGCATCGACCTAGGAACCAGGAGGTCAGGGTTGGATTCTTGGTCAGGGCACAGGCCCGGGTTGTGGGCTCCATCCCCAGCGTGGGGCGAGCAGGAGGCAGCTGATCTGTGATTCTCTCTCAGCACGGCTGTTTCTCTCTCCCTCTCCCTTCCTCTCTGAAATTAATTAAAAAATATATTAAAGTAGAAGAAAGGGGCGGGTGAGAGGGAGTGAGGCCGCAGAGAGACCCGCGGGGACGCAGGGCAGCTGAGGGGGCAGAGCCCTCCCCGTGGCTGGGCTCAGGGTCTGGCTCCCATTCTGAGGGGAACCGGCCATTCCTTTCCCCTCAAAGGGGACAGTGTTCCAGGAGGCCATCGCTCGGCTTTGCTCTCCTCACACGCAGCCTGGCACTGAGCCTTCCTGCCGGTCCCCCCGGGGCCGGCGATCCTGTGGGCTGTCTTCCCCTCCATGTCCGTGGCCGCCATGGGCTGGAGGCCAGAGGCCAGCCAGTGAGGGGGATGGAGCCCCGAGGGCCATGGGCGAGGAGGCAGCTTTTGTGGATGCTGGGGCTGTGGCCGTCTCTCCCCGGGCGTGGCGGTGCGGCTGATGGCGGGAGCACAGCCCGTGCGGGCGGAGGCAGGGCAGCCATGGGGAGCCTGGTCTGTGCTCAGCGGAGCCCTCCCTGGACACCCGCTCTGGTGGGGCCAGGCGACACGCAGGACACGTGAACGGCCCCTGGAGGCACGCTGGGTCACCTGGGGGCACTCCGGGCCAGCTGGAGGCACTCGGGGTCACCTGAGGGCACGCGAGGTCAGCTGGAGGCACGTGGGGTCAGCTGGGGGCATGCGGGGTCAGCTGGAGGCACGCGGGGTCATCGGGCGGCACGCGGGGTCACCTGGGGGCACGCGGGGTCACCTGGGGGCACGCGGGGTCACCTGGGGGCACTCCGGGCCAGCTGGAGGCACTCGGGGTCAGCTGGGGGCACGCGGGGTCATTGGGCGGCACGCAGGGTCAGCTGGGGGCACGCGGGGTCAGCTGGGGGCACGCAGGGTCAGCTGGGGGCACGCTGGGTCAGCCGGGGGCACGCTGGGTCAGCCGGGGGCACGCGGGGTCATTGGGCGGCACGCGGGGTCAGCTGGGGGCACGCAGGGTCAGCTGGGGGCACGCGGGGTCAGCTGGGGGCACGCAGGGTCAGCCGGGGGCACGCTGGGTCAGCTGGAGGCACGCTGGGTCAGCCGGGGGCACGCTGGGTCAGCTGGAGGCACGCTGGGTCAGCTGGGGGCACGCTGGGTCAGCCGGGGGCACGCTGGGTCAGCTGGAGGCACGCAGGGTCAGCTGGGGGCACGCTGGGTCAGCTGGAGGCACGCGGGGTCAGCTGGGGGCACGCTGGGTCAGCCGGGGGCACGCTGGGTCAGCCGGGGGCACGCGGGGTCATTGGGCGGCACGCGGGGTCAGCCGGGGGCACGCTGGGTCAGCCGGGGGCACGCTGGGTCAGCTGGAGGCACGCAGGGTCAGCTGGGGGCACACTGGGTCAGCTGGAGGCACGCTGGGTCAGCCGGGGGCATGCAGGGTCACCGGAGGCACACGGGTGCCCGAAGCATCGGTCTGTGTTTCCAGGACCAGGAACTGGCGGCTCGGTTTGCAGGGGCAGCCACGAGCCGTGGAGTGTGAGTGTCGCTGTCCAGGGACGTGGCCAGGGACGTGGCCGTTTGCTGGGAGGACCAGGCTTAGGAAGAAGTGGGCCATTTGAGCTGCAGCTCCGGGAACGGCCTCCGACGGGGATCCCCCTGTGCCGCCCCCACCTGCTGAGCCCCCCGGGCAAGCACAGACGGCCGTGGCGGGACTGCGGGGGCAGTTCCTGGGTGCCGCCCCCCCTTCCCCCCCCCCGGGCTGTGACTTCGGGGGCCTGGGCCCTGCTGCACGTGCTCTGAGCTCTCCGCATCGACCCGAGGGGCTTGTGTAGCAGGTTCTCTACACACCCCTGGAGGGGGTCGAGATGCATCCCACGGTCTAGAAGGCCTGTGAGGCTCCAGGCCAGGGGCCCGGACGTTTTTGAAGGATAAGATGCACCCATAGCAACAGGGAAAGGGTTAGGGTTAGCTTTAGGTTTTTTAAAAATATATATATTTTATTGATTTTTTACAGAGGGGAAGGGAGAGGGATAGAGAGCTAGAAACATCAATGAGAGAGAAACATCGACCAGCTGCCTCTTTCACACCCCCTACTAGGGATGTGCCTGCAACCAAGGCACATGCCCTTGGCTGGAATGGAACCTGGAACCTTTCAGTCCGCAGGCCGATGCTCTACCGCTGAGCCACACCGGCTTCGGCAGGTTTGGGTTTATGTTTATGGTTTCGGATTCGGATTAAGGCTAGGGTTAGAATTTATGTTTAGGGTTAGGATTTGTTTAAGGTTAGGATGAGGTTTAGGTTTTAGCATTAGAGTTAGGGTTAGGGTTAAGATTTATGGTTATTAGGATTAGGGTTAGTGTAAATATTGGGGTTAGAGTCAAGATTAGGTGTAGACTTTAGGGTTCAGGTTAGGGTAAGGACTTCTGGCTGTGGGTGAGGTGTGCTCGGGGTCCGCTGAGGAACGTCCCTGGGCTCCTGCTCAGTCACCTGCCCATGGCGATGGAACCCTCTGTGCCCGGCCTCTGTGACGATGGGCCCCTCTGTGCCCGGCCTCTGTGACGATGGGGCCCTCTGTGCCCGGCCTCTGTGACGATGGGGCCCTCTGTGCCCGGCCTCTGTGGCGATGGCACCCTCTGTGCCCGGCCTCTGTGGTGATGGGGCCCTCTGTGCCCGGCCTCTGTGACGATGGCACCCTCTGTGCCCGGCCCCTGTGACGATGGGCCCCTCTGTGCCCGGCCTCTGTGTCGATGGCGCCCTCTGTGCCCGGCCTCTGTGACGATGGACCCCCTGTGCCCGGACTCTGTGACGATGGCACCCTCTGTGCCCGGCCCCTGTGACGATGGGCCCCTCTGTGCCCGGCCTCTGTGACGATGGGGCCCTCTGTGCCCGGCCTCTGTGACAATGGGCCCCTCTGTGCCCGGCCTCTGTGACGATGGGGCCCTCTGTGCCCGGCCTCTGTGGTGATGGGGCCCTCTGTGCCCGGCCTCTGTGACGATGGGCCCCTCTGTGCCCGGCCTCTGTGACGATGGGGCCCTCTGTGCCCGGCCTCTGTGGTGATGGGGCCCTCTGTGCCCGGCCTCTGTGACGATGGGGCCCTCTGTGCCCGGCCTCTGTGGTGATGGGCCCCTCTGTGCCCGGCCTCTGTGACGATGGGGCCCTCTGTGCCCGGCCTCTGTGACGATGGCGCCCTCTGTGCCCGGCCTCTGTGACGATGGCACCCTCTGTGCCCGGCCTCTGTGGAGGCAGCACCCCTCCAGAGTGACGCGCACAGTGGGGCCTCACCGGGCAGCTGGTCGGCAGAGCTGCCTGGGCTTCCTCCTCGGCTGCTCCTGCCGTGGCCGCTGGGCCCGGAGAACGGAGAACGGAGCAGGTGTCCCACTGCTGCGGGCGGGACCTGCCCCGGGCGGAGGGCGGAGGCCTCAGGCGGTCTCCGTGCACAGGGGTCACAGAGGTCACGCTTTATTACAGGAAACGAGGCCAGGGCTCTGCAGGGAGAGACCTGAACCTCATTGACCCAAAGGCACAACCACCCAGGGCTCCACCTTCGAGGGCCCCTGTGCACCCCCTCCTCCAGGCCGCGGATGGTCATCCTGACCTCATGCTCCTGTCCCCGGAGCAGCCAGCCTCCCCCGCTGCTCCCCTCCGGCTCTCCCCACCCCCACCCAGGGGAGAGTCCTGCTCCCCTCCCCCTCCCCCACCCCCACCCCCACCCAGGGGAGAGTCCTGCTCCCCTCCCCCTCCCCCACCCCCACCCCCACCCAGGGGAGAGTCCTGCTCCCCTCCGGCTTTCCCCACCCCCACCCAGGGGAGAGACCTGTTCCCCTCCCCCACCCCTCACCCCCCACCCCCCACCCAGGGGAGAGTCCTGCTCCCCTCCCCCACCCCCCACCCCCCACCCAGGGGAGAGTCCTGCTCCCCTCCCCCACCCCCCACCCCCCACCCAGGGGAGAGTCCTGCTCCCCTCCCCCACCCCCCACCCCCCACCCCCACCCAGGGGAGAGTCCTGCTCCCCTCCCCCACCCCCCACCCCCACCCAGGGGAGAATCCTGCTTCCCTCCCCCACCCCCCCCACCCAGGGGAGAGTCCTGCTCCCCTCCCCCACCCCCCACCCAGGGGAGAGTCCTGCTCCCCTCCCCCACCCCCTACCCCCACCCAGGGGAGAGTCCTGCTCCCCTCCCCCACCCCCCACCCAGGGGAGAGTCCTGCTCCCCTCCCCCACCCCACCCCCCACCCCCCACCCAGGGAGAAAGCTGGGATGCAGTCACACCAGAGACAGAAATGTAAAATTAAATATTTAATTAGAATCTGATTTGCTTTAAAGATAGGTGGCATTGCACAGGCTATATTACACTCTCTTTATAATTTCTTTTTGTGACAAAAAAAAAAAAGATACTGTTGGTTTTAACAGGCCACGGTGATAGTAACTCATGGGCTGGAACTGAAAACTCTGCTTTAGAGATAGAACAATGTACATTATTGGGAAAATTACAGTGTTGTGTTGTAAAAACATTTATTTTTATTTTTTTTTTAACAATTTACCTACATTAATCAAAAAATTACAGCATATTTAATAATTTTACAAATTCTTCATAAAAAATAGATCTCTGTACAAAAAGGTCTTTTGCACCTAACGCATGTCAGCAGCATGTGAGATGTCGGACGGGCGGTGACGGCTGCTCGCAGCGGCTCCTCCTGCCCCGCGGTCGGAGCTCCGTGGCGCACGGGCCTTCGCAGGAGAGGAATTATTGCAGCTAGCCTGAGGAAAGGCAGGTGTGGGCCAAGCAGCAGCGTGGAAGCGCCGAAGCACGGAACCGGTGTGAGCGTGGGCGCCCTGCAGGTCCCCGCGGGCTGGGGCCGCCTTCTAGCACGTTCCGAGGAGAGCCCGCTCCGGGAGTGACCCTGTCCGCGGAGCAGGCTCCAGACCCCCTCCCGGGGGTGACGCCTCATCTGACGTTGGGGTCGGGGGGACCTGGCCTGTGTCCTGAGGGCAGAAATGGGGGGACAGACGCACGTTCGGGCTCTGAGGCCGGGCACCTGCTCCTGACTTGAATGACTCACGTAGGCATGTACACATGTGTGTGCGTGTGATATGTACACCTAAGCTGTGGAGGGACCCTGTGCCCGCACACCCCGCATGCCAGGGCCTGGCCCAGCTGACCTCGGGCCTGAGGGGGAAAGGGGTGTGAGCTCCGGGGTGCGGGGCCGAGCTCCACCTGCAGTCGGTGGCAGAGAGACGGGGAGATTCAGCAGGACAGCGGGGGCTGCGGGGGCCACGGAGCCGGAGGGCGCGCCCCGGGGGACAGACGGGCACGCGCTCGGCTCGGGAGGCGCCTGGGAACGGGGGGTCGTCCTGTGAGCCCTCCGGGGACTGTGTTTGCCTTCCTGTTGGGCGCGGCCCTGCCTTTCCCCGGGCAGCGGACAGACACACCGACGGGCCAGACGGAAGGAGGCCACTGTGCCGCCCGCTCCGAGGCCTGCAGAGGGAAGCCGGCCACGTGTGGAAGGGCCGTCAGAGAGCAATGAGGAACAGGACTCCCTCTGCGGAGCGGGTGCCCCTGGGTACGCGGAGGGGACATGGCTTTCCTGGAGGCCGGTGGCGTCCGCGCTCACGGCCGCACCGCCAGGCCCTCGTTCTGGCTGTGCCCACCCGGGGTCCCCTCCTTCCTTCCTTCCTTCCTTCCTTCCTTCCTTCCTTCCTTCCTGCCTGCCTGCCTGCCTGCCTGCCAGCGCCTGTCCGTTACCACGACTGAGCTCACACCCGGCAGCCCTGAGGCCTCCCCCGGACAGCGGGAGCGGAACCCGGACGCCTCCCCGGACAGCGGGGGCGGAACCCGGACGCCTCCCCCGGACAGCGGGGGCGGAACCCGGACGCCTCCCCCGGACAGCGGGAGCAGAAGACAAGCTGAGCGGGGATGGCACCGTGGGGGCAGGTCAGCTCTGGGCCCTCTGCCTGCACAGGGGCGTCCTGTCCTCACTGCACCATGGCGGGGCACACCAGAGGACCGCAGTGCGGGGAGACGGTCCCGGAGCCCCAGCCACGCCCTGCGAGCCGCCGAGATAGAGGACTGCTCGCACGCGCTCGGGCGGACAGCGTGCAGTCCCGCTGTGGACACGCCTGGGCGCGCTGGCGGGGGAACACGTGGGGAACAGACTCCTCGTGTGCTCAGACCCCGCGGCTGCGGCTCTGGCAGCAGCACCGCCTCCCTCCCCTCGTCCCGGCGCCTGTGCCCGGCTGGGGCTCCCCTTCGCGCTCACCCCCGCTCACCCGAGGGCGATGGCAGCTTCGAGATGAGGGTGCGTATGTACAAGGGGTGTACAGACCCTGTGAATAGTGTGTTTTCATCAGAACCTCAGCCATCCATCACACACTAGTGCAAAAATTGTGCATCAAACATTCTGCGACAGGACGGCGGACGGGAGGTCTGAGGACGGCCCGGGGACACGGAGCAGCTGGGCCCGGCGGCGGGAGGCCGGAAGGACGGCGGGGCGTGTGCAGGCGTGTGCAGCGCCGGGAAGTGTCTCCGTCAGAGCTGTTTTGCCGAGTCCCCACGTGTGGTGCCGCCACCCGGAGACTGTGTCCGGGGCCCAGGCGGGTGGATGGCTCCCGCCTCATGGACATGGACGTCGGAGGCAGTGAGTGCAGGGGGCGGTGTGACCCCAGGCAGGCAAAGCTGGACAAGGGACTCCGCTGTCAGGATGAAGGAACAGGTGGCCGGTGCTCAGAAGACTCTCCATGCTCTGTGGACACTCACATGATCTGTAGACACCTGCACGCTCTGTGGATACCAACATGCTCCGTGGAAACTCGCACGCTCCAGGGACAGCCCTCACACTCTGTGGACACCTGCACGCTCCGTGGACAGCCGTGTGTTTTGTGGACACCTGCACGCTCCGTGGACAGCTGTGTGTTCTGTGGACACCTGCGTGCGACGTGGACAGCTGCACGCTCCATGGACAGCTGTGTGCTCCGTGGACAGCTGCACGCTCTGTGAACTCTTGCACGCTCTGTGGACACCTACATGCTCTGTGAACAGCTGCACGCTCCGTGGACACCTGCACCCTCTGTGGACTCCTGCACACTCTGTGGACAGCCGTGTGCTCCTGGACACCTGCACGGTCTGTGGACAGCTGCATGACACCTGCACGCTCCATGGGCAGCCGAGTGCTCCGTGGAAACCTGCATGCTCCAGGGACAGCCTGCACACTCTGTGGACAGCTGTGTGTTCCGTGGACACCTGCACACTCCATGGACAGCCGTGTGCTCCGTGGACAACTACACGCTCTGTGGACACTTGAACACTCTGTGGACAGCCGTGTGCTCCGTGGACACCTGCACACTCCGTGGACAGCCGTGTGCTCCGTGGACACCTACACGCTCTGTGGACACTTGAACACTCTGTGGACAGCCGTGTGCTCCGTGGACACCTGCACACTCCGTGGACAGCCGTGTGCTCCGTGGACACCTGCACGCTCCGTGAACACCTGCACGCTCTGAGGACTCCTGCATGCTCCGTGGACAGCTGCACGCTCCATGGACAGCCGTGTGCTCTGTGGACACCTGCACGCTCCGTGGACACCTGCACGCTCCGTGGACAGCTGCATGCTCCGTGGACAGCTGCACGCTCCGTGGACACCTGCACGCTCCGTGGACTCCTGCACGCTCCGTGGACTCCTGCACGCTCCGTGGACTCCTGCACGCTCCGTGGACAGCCCGCTGCTGGATCGGGAGGGGAGGTGGAGGGTGGCTGCGGCCAAGCCGGGGAGGCCACGGCACCGTCAGGCTTGCCCGTCCGAGGTATGGCTATGGTCCAGGCCCGCGCGGGGCTATACCACGGTGCACACCGTGTTCAGTGTCGTGTCGAAGCGCACGGCCTTGGCCTCCGTGGGCTTCAGGTGCGTGTCGTACATGGGGTTCTCGAAGGAGGCCTGCCCGTTGCTGCTCTCGTGGCCGGCGTAGCCGTTGTACTGAGCTTTCGGTCTCGTCCTGAGGGAGGAGAGGGAGAGGTGAGCGGGCCTGGCTTCCAGAACAGACAGTGAGCGTTCCCGATGCCGGAGCACACGGCTTGCGACAGCACACGCGCGTGGTGTGAGCGGGGACGATCGCCCGGCACACAGAGGCGCGTGGCTCACCTGTGTTTGTAGAGGTAAAACGCGAACCCTGACAGGATGAGCGCGAAGAACGGGACCAGGATGGCGGCCGCCACAGAGCCACTGCTGGTGCCCGGGGGGCGGTGCGCGGCGTCCTGGTCGGAGCTCAGGGCGTCTGAGGAGAGAGAGAGACACGCTCACGCTCACACACGCGGGATGCATTTTAGGGACACATCCTCATGCTAGCAATTCTCAGCCTGTGGGTCGTGACTGTGAGGGAGGGTCGCCTAAGACCATCGGCAAACACAGACACTTACATTACCATTCGTAACAGGAGCGGAGTTACAGTCATGAAGCAGCCATGACAATAGCTGTGGTTGGGGGTCACCCCCACAGGAGGAGCGGGCTGTGTTAAAGGTCCCGGCCTCAGGAAGGTGGAGGACCCCTGGGCTGTGCGTTTGCTTTCCTCCCTCGTCTCACACCTGCTCGTGGCCCCATCCTGTTCTGTCCCTCCGGAGGCCTGGCCGTTCCGTTTCTCAGCGAAACCCCATGCAGGCCAACGTGTCCAACCCCCACCCCCACCCCCAGCCCCGCCCCCGGAGGCCGGCCGCTCACCTTGCCTCTCCAGCTTGAACTTGCCGAAGTCTTCCCCGCGCACGTCACCTTGGAAGGTGAACCCTCCTCTTTCGAGCCCCGAGGAGACCTGGGGGCGGATGGGAAGGAACAGGCAGGGCACTGAGACCCCTCCTCCCCGAACAGGGGGTCACAGGCCGGACGCCACTGCCCATTCCTCAGGTGGAACTTTCCGCTCCCCCTCGGACCCGCTGTGACTCCAGCCCACACCGCCGCTCACTGTGGGCCACACCCTCCTCCTCGTCCCACACCTCCCCGAGGGCACAGACCCTGGCCCCGCCGAGCCCACGGCCGGGACGCCCGCCTCCTGCCACGCACGGCCCGGGGCTGCGGGGCGGGTGCGCCTGTGCCGGAGCCGACGGGGACGGAGCGCCATGGCTCGCGTGCAGAGAGGCGGCGGCCCCTGCTGGTCTGGAATGGGTTGCTAGAACGTCCTGCACGGCCACCGAAGGCCTCGGAGAGCGTGGCGGCCACACGGGGCGAGCGGGGCCGTGAGCAGGGCCTGGCCTGCGCCCTCTGCGTCTCCATGGGGACGCGGTGCCCTCCAGCGGGAAGTGAGGGCCGAGGCCGCCCGGTGGTTCTGGTCAAGTGCCTTCAATTCCATTACTTTTGAACCCAAAGCGAGCGGGGCCGGTTTTCAGCACTGACCACCCCCTCACGGCTCCCCAGACGTGTCCCCGGCCGCCACGCCTCTGCAGTCAGTGACACTCAGAACCCGCCCCCCGCCACCCGCCCCCCGCCATCACAGAGACCCGGCACCCCACCCCCATCCCAGGGACACTCACGTAGCCGTCCAGGCCCCAGGGGTCGCCGTCAGACTTGCTGACAAACAGGTCCGCAGGCCCCTTCGCCTGGAAGGCCCTGAGCAGGAGGTGGGCCTCCTCCTTCTTGTAGACGCCTGGGGAGAGCACAGGGCTGTCTCAGGGCGCCCGCACGGGCCAGGGGCTCAGGCCGGCGCCCGGGGGAGGGGGGGGGGGGTTCGGCGGTGACAAGCCAGAGAAAGGAAACTGTGATTGTTATTTTAAAAGGAGTTGTTATTGATCTCAGAGAGGAAGGAAGGGACAGAGAGAAACATCCATGATGAGAGAAGCAAGGACCGGCTGCCTCCCGCACACCCCAACTGGGGACAGAATCCGCAGCCTGGGCCTGTGCCCCGACCGGGAGTGGAACCCTCACCTCCTGGGTCATGGGTTGATGCTCAGCCACGGCCACGCCGGCCGGACTGGTGTGTGACCTCTCCGCTCCCTGCAGGTCCCCGAGCTGAGCCGAGGCCCCCGGAGCCAGCACTGTGCTGTGGGGTCTGTCTGTTCGTCACCCCCGCCCGGAGCCAGCACTGTGCTGTGGGGTCCGTCTGTCCTTCACCTCGGGGCCTACCTGTCAGCCGCAGCTCCACCTGCGAGGTGGCGGCGAAGGTGGCGTTGACACGGCTGCGGGAGGCGTTGAAGCTGTCCACCGTCAGCGTGGCCGGCTGCCTCTGCCCCAGGTGCTCGTAGTGCCCCCGCCACACGGAGCCCACGGAGAACACGTCCGAGGGGACTGCGGGCGAGACACGGGGTGAGCCGCGTGGAGCCGCGGACGGGGTGACAGCCGAGCAGGTGGCGTGTGCAGGTGGCGACCCCCAGGGCCCGCCCGAGGGCAGGGTCTTTGCGCTCAGGGTAAGACCCAAGTGCTCGGGGGGGGGGGGGGGTGTGCGCGCGCTGGGAGGAGCCAGCCCGTGCCTGCCACTTTGCGGGAGGTGGAGGGTGTGTCGAGGATGCTCAGTGGTTAGAGCTCATCGGGCTTAATAGGAAGAGTGCTAAGCTGCCCCAGGAATCACGGCTGACGTTTTAAAGCATCCAGCTCCACGCTGAAGGGCAGGGGCTCAGAGGGCTGATGGTGACAGGGGTCAGGTCTCCTGCCCTCCCAGCCCGGGGGGTCTCACAGCCCAGCTCGGGCCCAGAACCCTTAGGGAGGACCCGGCTCTGCTTCCTGGGTCTTTATCTACACACGGAGCCACCGCTCTCCTCCCTCCCCTCTCCCTCCTCTCTTCCCTGTGTGAGGACATCCCACCACGGGTAAGAAGTTAGACCCAATGGTGTCACATATCTGTATTTATATATCTATCCATAAATCTATAAATCTATTTATAAATCTATATAACTATATATCTATAAACATATCTATCTATAATCTATATATCTATTTACCTATATATTTATTTATAAATCCATATATCTATTTATCTATATATCTGTAAATATTTCCATCTATCTATAAACCTATATATCTATTTACCTATATATTTATATATCTATTTATCTATAAATCTATATACTATTTATCTATATATGTATAAATATATCTATCTATAAATGTATCTATCTATAAATCTATATATCTATTTACCTATATATCTATATATCTATATATCTATTTTCTATATATCTATAAATCTATACATCTATTTATATATGTATCTATAAATCTATACATCTATTTATCTATATATGTATATATCTATTTATATGGCATGTATCTATATGTGTATACACACATACACACACACACACACACACACACATAATTCAGAAAAAAAGGCAAACGTCTTTTAAAACTTTAAAATTCGCCTCGGTCAGGAGAACTGGCAATGATTATTGAAACATTCTCTTTTCCCCACTGTTATGAAAATTAAACCACTTTTCCACATTCCTGCCACCAAACATGTACGAAACACCGCCCCACCTTCAGCTGCCGCAAGCTGGGCCGGATCCTGCCCCGTCCCCAGCTTCCTGCCCGGAGGGGCCCACGCCGAGTCATTACCGAGACCCTCGGCGAGTGGACCCTCAGAACGCACCGTCCACGCAGCGCAGGGCAGGCCTCCGTCTGCAAGGGCCACTCGGACACTCACAGCTCCTTCGTGGGCCACACAAACCCTCCCCTCAGCGTGAGCTGCTCTGTGTGGCCAAACGTGTAATTACCTCGCCCTGCTGCTGGGCTCGGCCAGGCCACAGGATCCTGCGGGCCTTACCCGGCCGGGGCCCAGGTGTACCCGTCCCTGGCTCAGGGCTGCGCACACCGAGGACACGGAGACAGAGCCCTGGGCCGCCTCACTCGCTGTCCCCTCGCCGTTCCCGCCTCCCGGACAGGCCGCCCTCAGACCGGGCCCGCAGCACAGGGGCCCGAGCAGGACGAGGGAGTCACGGCCACGGCCCGAGCAGACCGACCCCCACCTCCACCTCCTGAGGAGTGAAACAGGTGCAGGCGGAGGCGGCACTGAGCAGAGACTGATCGCTGCCTCCTCCTCGGCAGCCGCAGTCCGTGACCCAGTGCACGGCTACACGCCTGCGTCTCCTGTGTTCACATCAACAACCTGTGACATGACAGCAAGCCCGGCCTGTGAGGCTCCGTGGCTGAGGGACGGGAAGGTCACGGTTTGATGCTGATAGTTCCGCATTTCCAACCAGGAAGGTCATGGTTAACCTAGGAACCAGGAGGTCACGGTTCGATTCCTGGTCAGGGCACTTGCCCGGGTTGTGGGTTTGATCCCCAGTGAGGGGCGTGCAGGAGGCAGCCGATCCATGGTTCTCTCTCATCCTGGATGTTTCTGTCTCTCTCCCTCTCCTCTCTGACACCCATAAAAACATTTAAGAATTAACAAGGTGATAACCCGATGCTCTCTCTCCCTGATGAGACACACCTCGGAGTGGCTGTCTGATGGCAGCCCTTTGAGGAACTGGCCTTGGAGGTGGAGACGGAGCCCAGGAGCAGGGCATGGGGGGCCGGGCTGAGCGCGGCCTGTCTGTCTCCAGGTGTGACCATCGGCCATGCGGGGCGGTGGGCGTTGCGGGTCCTGTCACCTGACGCTGAGGCTGTGACTAACGCAGCAACATGGAGGCGTGGAGATGGGTCGCCTCCATGGAGACCCCCGTGCCTGCGCACTCTCTCCGCCCGGGGGAGCGAGGTGAGGGCGGCCATGAGCAGGCATGCACCCCCTCTCCCCCCCAATAAAAAGGAAGCCGATAGTTCAGCCTCTCCAACCAGAAACAAGCCAGACACTGACAACCACAGCCTGTCCTCCGCGCAGGGCCGCTGCCGAAGAGTGTGGACTTCGGCGCTGGGTTTGGAAATAACATCGGGATAGAACGGCCCGGGTTTTCTTAAAGTCGTTTTTACATCTAAGTGTGTACACGGGGGCATTCCTTCATCCTGGTGGGACCTCTGCCTCGTCCGAGGAGGGCGTGTGTGACACAGCCCTGGCCTCACGCACTGGCCCCGGAGGCCCCGTGGAGGAACCAGGTCTAAGATCGCGGCCCAAGCCCAGGAAGGGAAACGCCGGGAAGCGCCCTATGACCCTAGGGTAGTGGCCGGCAAACTCCTTAGTCCGCAGAGCCAAATGTCAACAGGACAACGATTGACATTTCTTTGGAGAGCCACATTTTTTTAAACTTAAACTTCTTCTAACGCCACTTCTTCAACATAGACTGGCCCAGGCCGTGGTGTTTTGTGGAAGAGCCACACTCAAGGGGCCAAAGAGCCGCCTGTGGCTCTGGAGCCGCAGTTTGCCGACCACGGGCCTAGATCGTCTCCAAGAGGATCTGTTCTGTGTAAAAGCTTGACGTAGACGACCACGGGGCACACCGCCCGTTTAAATCTTCCCCCGGTACAGAGGGCAGAGGGGCCGAGGGGAGGGAGGGACGCCTGCCCAGGGCACCTGCACGGGCCTCTCTGAGGGGCCGGGTGTGCCTTAGCGGGCCCCGCACACAGCACAACGCGCTGGCTCAGAGCACAGGAGGCCGAGGACGCCTGGATTCCGGAGGCGTGTGGGAGAACACGGAGCTACACTTGTGAACGGCCCCCCCGTCCCCGAGCCCGCGGGCCCCGTGCCTCGCTCCCTCCCCGCCCGGGGGGGGCAGGCTGGCCACCCTCTTTAGAAGGCTCTCCATTATACCACAGCGAGCGCCAAAGGCGTGTCCCTGTCTGCCCACGGAATGCCCGGGCACCTTCGCAGGAAACCGTGCGTCTGGTCACCCCGACCACGGCTGTGACAGCGAGAGGAACTGGCGTGGCCCTGGCGTTGGCAAGAACCGAATCGTGAACTTGGGGGTGGGCTCGTGGCTTCGGAAACCGTCACCAGCGCCCCGCCGGGCGGAGTGCGGGGAGAGCTCGCCGCGAGACGGGACCTGCGACTGGTCTGGGATACAAACCTGGCGTTTTAGTTACTGTGTCATTAACTTCTCCCACTCCTTTACCTACAAGCAAAGAGACAGACGGTCATTTCCGAGGCGGCGGTTGGGGAATAAGTTTGAAAAATGTCAAACTGGAGCAGCTTTCTTGCTCCAGATTTCTTGCGTGTACACGGTTGGCTCATCTCCTCCGTACCCATGGCAACCCTGTGCTCCCTGCAGCAAGTCCTGCGGGAAGCCGGGCGGGCCTAACACGTGTGTTTCTAACACGTGTGTTTCTAACACGTGTGTTTCTAACACGTGTGTTTCTAACACGTGTGTTTGGGTTTCTTGTGCTATAAGAGAGAGCCTTGCAAAGGAGGGTGGTTGGTCCATGTCTGACTCCCGCCTGGGACACGCCGCCCCCAGCCCAAAGGGGGACAGAACAGCTGAGATGCCGTGACTTCCCTGGACGCCAAGCCTCCCCGCCGCGTGACCGGCCCGTGGGCATTAAATGCCACCAAACCGTTTACCTTGGTCTGTCAGGTTAGATTTACTCAAGCTCTCCTGGGTTTTCTAGTTTTGTATCAAACTACAAATCACCACCTTTAAAAGTCTGTCTGCTTCTATTTCTGACGGAGAAAGGCGAGGGAAGGTGCCTGAGGACTCCGCGCAGAATCACAAGCTCCCGGGGAGGAACCGGAACGGGGGCTTTGTGCACCCCGAACCTTTATTGATGGTGTTTGGTCCTCATCGTGCACAGAATCTAAGGTGGGGGAACCCGGAAGGTCAGCTCTCATCAAGTCTGACCCGGAATTATGGCCCTCATTTGTAAATATGCAAATTGGTGTTCAATTAATGCATCGTTTCCATGCTAATAGCTTTTGCAATTCCACAGGTAGAACCAGTGTCCAGAGCCCATAAACTTATATCCCACCACCAAACAGCTCATGGTCTCACACTCACAGGCCCTGGTTTAATATGCACCAAGTACTTGGTGACCTTTGTCCCTTTTCATTAAAAATGCATTTTCCAAATATAGATATTTCTTTCTTTTAGCTCGCACTGCTTTTCTTCAACCAAACAGCCTTTCTCGTCGGGTGAACGTGTGGTTTGCATCTGTCCTCAGCCTCCGCCCCCACGGCCTCACACACTGCCTGCCCGCAGGTCCCCACGGGCCCACACAGGAGCACGGAGGGCGGGGCTGCCCGTGAGCTCACACCGGACCGCACGCCGGCCTGAGGGCAGGTGCGCCCGCTCTCCCGGAGGCCTGTCCGCCGCCTCCTCGCCCACGTACTTTTACAGACAGGCGACTTCCCCGTCCACTTCAGGTCGGCCTTGCAGGTCCGGTGCTCCGAGCCGCCGGCCAGGAAGAAGCCCGGGTGGCAGGTGTAGACCAGGGTGTAGCCGAAGGCGGGGAGCTCGATGGCGCGCACGTCCGCGTGGGCCGGCGTCTCCGGCTGGCGGCAGGCGTGGGCTGAAAGGGGATTGGCTCCGTTAGGACGCGGGGACCTGGCTTGTGAGGAAGGTAACGTGTGTCTAAAGAAGTGAAGGACAGGGCGCCCACCTGGGGATGGCTACAGAGGCACTTCACAATGAACACCGAACACAGCACCCACCCACACAGCACCCACTCCGCCTGCCTCCCCGCCTCCTTCCGCCCCTCCGCCCCTGCCTCTCTCTCTGCTCTGTCTCCTTTTCTCCGTCTCTCCACGTAAAGTAGGCTTCCAGTGAGCACGAACACACAGCTTTCTTTTGTATTATTGGTCATTAATTATCATGTTCTTTTCATACAGACAACCGTAAGCCTACATTTGCCAACTGCCATACGTACACGGGTATCTCCCTTCTACAAATGCATGTGTGACTGCTTATGTGTAGGAACTTGGACTAGAAACCAAAGCTCTGAAATATACTGATCGCGATGGGTTACCATTAATATAAAGAATATGCTGGATTTCCTTAGAAGACCAGTGCTGTGAACGAAGCACAAACAGAGGGACAGGAGTTTAGACATGCCTATGATTTCTGTCTGAAGGCAACTAGAAAATTTACTACTTAGTTCAATAAAAAAATAATTTTGCCCCAGCCACTGTGGCTCAGTAGCTGAGCATTGACCCAGGAACCAGGAGGTCAGGGTTAGATTCCTAGTCAGGGCACATGCCCGGGTTGCAGGCTCCATCCCCAGTAGGGTGTCTTGCAGGAGGCAGCCAATCAATGATTCTCTCTCATTATTGATGCTTCTACATCTCCTTTCCTCTTTGAAATAAATAATATATATATTAGAGGCCTGGTGCACAGATTTGTGCACC
The DNA here is from genome assembly GCA_949987585.1 of Pipistrellus pygmaeus. Classification (NCBI taxonomy): domain Eukaryota; kingdom Metazoa; phylum Chordata; class Mammalia; order Chiroptera; family Vespertilionidae; genus Pipistrellus; species Pipistrellus pygmaeus. Next base: position 193,546,374 of record OX465304.1, read on the forward strand.
AGTGGGGTCCCTTGGCTTGGCCTGCAGCTGCAGGGATCAGGCTGAAACCAGCTCTCTGACATCCCCCAAGGGGTCCCAGATTGCGAGAGGGCTCAGGCCAGGCTGAGGGACCCCACTGGTGCATGATCTAGCTTGGGAGGGACCTCAGGAGGGCTCTAGGGCGTGTCTGGCCCGTCTCACTCAGTCTCAATCAGCCAGACCCCAGCAGCAAGCTAATCTACCAATCAGAGAATCAGCCCCCTGGTGGTGAGTGCGTGTCATAGCTACTTGTCGAAAGGTCAGATACTTAGCATATATATATATATATATATATATATATATATATATATATATATACCTAATATGCTAAGTGTCTGACCATATATATATGCACACTAGTGGCCCGGTGCATGAAATTTGTGCAAGGGGGGATGCCCCTCAGCCCAGCAGCCTGCACCCTCTCCAATCTGGGGCCCCTCAGGGGATGTTCAACTGCTCCTTTAGGTCTGATCCCACAGGTGTCGGGCCTAAACCAGCAGTCAGACATCCCTCTCCCAATCTGGGACCGCTGGCTCCTAGCCACTCACCTGCCTGCCTTCCTAATCACCCCTAACATCTGCCTGCCAGCCTGCTCACCCCCATCTGTTCTCCCCGCAACCCCGCCAGCCTGCTTGCTCCCAACTGGCCCCCACTGGTGGCATGACTGCCCCCAACTGCCCCCCACTGCCAGCCTGCTCGCCCCCAACTGCCCCCCCTCCACTGACCTGATCACTCCAACTGCCCTTCCCTCCTGGCCTGATCGCCTCTAATTGCCTCTGCCTCAGCCCTGCCATCATGGCTCTGTCCAGCAGGTCTCCTGGTCTAATTAGCATATTTCCCTTTTATTAGCATAGATATGTATACACACACACACACACACACACACACACACACACACATATATATATATATTTAAAAAGCGCATTTTAAGCAGTTCTTTCATTATGGGGCATAACCCCTCAGGCAGCTTACCCCTGGGCCATGGGAAGGAACCCTGCTGGGAGCCACAGTGCGGCCCCCAGGCCCGCCCGCCCCTGTGACTCCCCGCCCCACTGTCCACTGGGGTGAGGGGAGGCGGCCCTCAGAGCTCAGGTGCCCGGGGAACCCCTGGGGGTCCGGTCAGCCACTGCGCCCCGGGATCCTGACCCGGTGGGGCTCAGCCGGGGCTGTGGATCTGCGTTTCCTCCACACCCCAGGAGACACTGCCACCCCGGTCCCAGCGAGTCAGACTCGGAGAAAGCCCCGTGTGGGGCGTTAAAGACACTGAAACCAACGGACACGGCCGCCCGCACTGCCTCCCTAAACCGGCCCTCCCGGCACTGCCTCCCTAAGCCAGCCCTCCCGGCACTGCCTCCCTAAGCCGGCCCTCCTGGCCTCGGCTGAGCACCCCGCGGGGCCCACTCACGGATGCACTCGGTCTGGATCCCGCTCCACGTCAGGTTGGCCAGGCAGGTGCGCGTGGTGGAGCCCTGCACGTGGTAGCCCTTCCGGCACCGGAAGAACACGGTGCTGCCCACCTGCGGGGAGACCACAGGCTCAGGCGCTCACCGAGGGCCACGCCGCAGCACAGACCCCTGGGAGCACGGGCTGCCCACCTGCGGGGAGACCACAGGCTCAGGTGCTCACCGAGGGCCACGCCGCAGCACAGACCCCTGGGAGCACGGGCTGCCCACCTGCGGGGAGACCACAGGCTCAGGCGCTCACCGAGGACCACGCGGCAGCACCAAGTGCGGCAGCCCGGGTATGACAGGGACCAGCAGCAGGTCCCGGGGAGCACAGCACCAGGAGCACGGGTATGACAGGGCCCAGCAGCCAGTCCCGGGGGAGCACAGAGCACGGGTATGACAGGGCCCAGCAGCCAGTCCCGGGGGAGCACAGAGCACGGGTGTGACAGGGCCCAGCAGCAGGTCCCAGGGGAGCACAGCACCAGGAGCTCGGGTGTGACAGGGACCAGCAGCAGGTCCCAGGGGAGCACAGCACCAGGAGCTCGGGTGTGACAGGCCCAGCAGCCAGTCCCGGGGGAGCACGGGGAGCACGGGTGTGACAGGGCCCAGCAGCCGGTCCGGGGGAGCACAGCACTGGGAGCACAGGTGTGACAGGGACCAGCAGCAGGTCCCGGGGAGCACAGCACCAGGAGCACGGGTATGACAGGGACCAGCAGCCGGTCCCGGGGGAGCACAGCACTGGGAGCACGGGTATGACAGGGACCAGCAGCCGGTCCCTGGGGAGCACAGCACTGGGAGCACGGGTGTGACAGGCCCAGCAGCCAGTCCCGGGGGAGCACGGGGAGCACGGGTGTGACAGGCCCAGCAGCCAGTCCCGGGGGAGCACGGGGAGCACGGGTGTGACAGGCCCAGCAGCCAGTCCCGGGGGAGCACGGGGAGCACGGGTGTGACAGGCCCAGCAGCCGGTCCCGGGGGAGCACAGAGCATGGGTGTGACAGGGCCCAGCAGCCGGTCCCAGGGGAGCACAGCACCAGGAGCTCGGGTGTGACAGGGACCAGCAGCCGGTCCTGGGGGAGCACAGCACCAGGAGCATGGGTGTGACAGGGGCCAGCAGCCGGTCCCGGGGAGCACAGGGAGCACGGGTGTGACAGGCCCAGCAGCCGGTCCCGGGGGAGCACAGCACGGGGAGCACGGGTGTGACAGGCCCAGCAGCCGGTCCCGGGGGAGCACAGAGCACGGGGAGCACGGGTGTGACAGGGCCCAGCAGCCAGTCCCAGGGGAGCACAGGGAGCACGGGTGTGACAGGGACCAGCAGCCGGTCCCGGGGGAGCACAGCACGGGGAGCACGGGTGTGACAGGGCCCAGCAGCCGGTCCCGGGGGAGCACAGCACGGGGAGCACGGGTGTGACAGGCCCAGCAGCTGGTCCGGGGGGGAACGCGCTTAGGCCCCTTGTGTTCCAGCGGAAACGCCGAGGACTCCTGCCTGTGTGAGTTCCGTTTGGGCTAACATGGCTGGGTCAGACGTGGCACACGGACACATGAACCTGACAGAACAGTGACGTGGACAGAAAGCCTCACCTCGTATCCCCGGGAGCTGTTCTGTATCCCGAAGTGGGGGGTCCCCGGGTCCGGGCAGGCATTGTGAGCAGGATCTGAAACGGACCATCGCACACTGACCACGGGCCCGGGATGGACGGGCGGTCCTCCCGTCACCAAGGCCAGCGCCGTCAGACAGGCGCTGCTGTGCGTGTAAATGGGAATGAGGAGGATGGTACTCTGCCTCCGGCTCAGGCGCTGTGTGCAGAAGGGCCTCCAGCGCTCCATCCGCTCCGGTCCTCCCGCCAGCCCCTCTCCTCCCGCCGGTGAGGTCTCTCCGGCCTCCCAGCCGGCAGTTAATAACCCCCCATCTTCCCAACCACCGGACGACCGGGTTTAAGGGTCCAGCGGATGGCCAGCTCCCAGGGCCTGTGACGTCAGTCTGTTTACGTAAACCCATTTCCCTCAAAACGGAGGACATGTCTGATGCCACAGAACGGAAGCCCACGGCAGACATAGTGGCCCTTTCCCGACGTGGCCCTGGGCCGTCAGGAGACAGGGATGCTCTTCGCCGTGATTCTCTCCGGCTGCTCGTGGGAAACTTAAAAACACACGCTTTCAGAGGGCACATCCTGGGGAGAAGCCCGTGTCAGTGGACAGAGCCACCGTCCAGCGAGCACGGGGCCCGGGCACTGAGTCTGCCCCCGGGGAGGGAGGAGGGCCCAGCCTTCGCTTCCGGTCAGGGGCTGGTGTCCGCGCTGCTCACACGGACAAAGCCACCTGTCCCCGAGCCTTCCCGTGCGGGGGGTGTGTGTGTGTGTGACTCTACGGACCAGGACTGGGGACACGTAGGAAGTCTCTCCTGTGGCAAGTTTCACCCCATCCCGAGGTCACCAGGACCTGAGTGCCCACGTGACCCTGGCTGTCATTGCTCACAGCCCAGCGGGTTCCCCGGGGACTCAGTGGGAGACAAGCATTGGGGTTCCACGGGGACTCTGGGGAGACAGACAGGCATTGGGGTTCCACGGGGACTCAGTGGGAGACAGACAGGGATTGGGATTCCATGGGGAGACAGACAGACATTGGGGTTCCATGGGGACTCTGGGGAGACAGAAAGACAGGCGGTGGGCAGGAGTGGGATGGCAGGAGTCTGTGGGGCTAAGGGCACTGCACGCACTGGGCCTCTGAATTCACTGTCATGACTTAACGGAGGCACCACTTACACTGTGGGTATCTACCCAGGGCATCAAGGGCACCATCCGGGAGACGCTGCCCTCCCGAAGGACCGGGCGGTACCCCACAGGCCCTCCCCCCCGGAGGCCCTCCCCCCCGGAGGCCAGAGGCATGGCGGTCCTTACCGATGCAGGCGGGCTGCACGCCGCTCCAGGCGCCGTCCGCCTGGCAGGTCCTCCGGGCAGACCCCACCAGGACGAAGGGCGGCCGGCACTGGAAGGAGACCTCGGACTTGTAGGTGAAGCTCTTGCCGCTGAGCCGGCCCTCCGCGGGGGTGCCCGGGTCCCCACAGAACACGGCTGGCGGGAACAGCACAGGGTCAGCGCGGAGGTGCCCAGGCCAGGTGCCCTGTGGCCCACACCCCGCTCTGCTCCACCTTCGGTACAGCCATGAGGTCAGTAAGAGGCATAAAGGACAGAATCTGCCCAGCTGGCGTGGCTCAGCGGTGAGCAACCAACCCATGAACCAGGAGGCCATGGTTTGATTCCCGGTCAGGGCACAGGCCCGAGTTGTGGGCTCCGACCCCCAGTGGGGGATGTGCAGGAGGCTCTCTCATCATGGATGCTTCCATCTCTCCCTCTTCCCTCCCCTAGCCCAGTGGTCGGCAAACTCATTAGTCCGCAGAGCCAAATAGCAACAAGACAACGACTGGAATTTCTTCGGAGAGCCCCATTTTTTAAACTTAAACTTCTTCTAACGCCACTTCTTCAACACAGACTCACCCAGGCCGTGGCATTTTGTGAAAGAGCCACTCTTAAGGGGCCAAAGAGCCGCCTGTGGCTCTCAAGCCGCAGTTTGCCGACCAGTGCTCTAGGAAATCGATACAGATGTATTTTAAAAAGTAAATAAAGGGCAGAACGCGCCTTTGGCAGTGGCGGCTCCTCTTGGACATGAGCCGCCCAGCCCGGTCATCAGGGACACGTGGCTGCTCTCCATGGTCACCCCGGTGCTCAGCCCTCCCCTGCGGGTGCGAGGAAGGTTGTGGGGACTCACGCAGGCACTGCGGCGTCTCCCCCTTCCACACGCCCGGGCCCTCGCAGGACAGGATGGCGGGCTGCGACAGCTGGTAGCCGGGGGCGCAGCGGTAGCTGACGCTGGCGCCCCAGCGGAAGTCACTGCCCTCCACTTCCCCGTGCGGGACGGGGGGCGGCGGGCTGCACAGGACGGCTGCGGAGAGAGGACACGGGTCAGACAGCAGCCTCACCCGCCGCACCCCGCGTGGCCCACGCAGCACGAGACACGCCTTTCAGGGGACGCCTACAGCAGGTGTTCGTGTTTTAAGAGAAGAATGGCTGAGGAGCACGGGGGATCCGGTCCATACAGCCTCTCCCTCATCTCTCTTTGTGAATGTAGACCGAGGAGGACAGGGAGGCCAGCGCTCTCAGGAGAGGGACCGGAGGGACGTGTGCTGTGCCCACTGGCCAAGGACGGAAGGAAGGAGCACACTGTCCCATCCGTCCCTTGGACTGTCTGATCGGGCGAGGGCCTGGGACTGCGCACAGCCTGTGAACGTACATGCGGCACGGGCAGGGCTCTCCTGCGGCCTGCTCTGCTCTCTTCATGTAAAGAGAGTGTATAATCTCTCAGCCGGTGTGGCTCAGTGGTTGAGCACTGACCTATGACCCAGAAGGTCACAGTTCAGTTTCTGGTTAGGGCACATGCCCAGGCTGAGGGCTCCATCCCCAGTGGGGGGCGTGCAGGAGGCAGCCGATCAGTGATTCTCTCTCCTCATGGATGTTTCTCTCTTTCTCTCTCCCTCTCCCTTCCTCTCTGAAATCAATACAAACGTATTAAAAATAAATTAAAAATAAAGATAGTACATAATTTCTAAAGGACACAGACTGACCCACGTTCTGAATAATTAAACAGCAGGTGTTTGCGTGGTTCCGTTCTGTGACACACGGCAGCTGGGGCCCGGGCACCCTCTCTGCCTGGGGATTACTGGGCGCCCAGCACAGGCACCGCTCCCAGCCCCGGTGCCCATGGAGCCTGGCACCTCCTCTCTGCAGCTCTCAGGCCAAGATGCACGGGGAGGGGGCCCATCCTGCCCGAGACCCAGCTGCTTCCGGATTCTCACCCGAGACAGGGCGGGCATTGACAGTCAGCAGCAGGAGACTCACCTGCCCTCCCCCCTGCCTTCCCTCCTTCCTCCCCTCCCCTGCTCTTCCTCCTTCATCTGCCCTCCCTCCTTCACCTGCCCCCCCCTCCCTCACCTTCCCTCCCTCATCTGCCCTCCGTTCCCTGCCCTCCCTCCTTCACCTGCCCTCCTTCCCTTACCCGTCCTCCCTCCCTCCCCTGCCCTCCTCCCCTGTGCTTTCCTAGGAGCTCATGCCCTGGCTGCCTCCGGGAGGAGGCAGATAGTCACCCCCACAATCACAGGCGCACACCCCGCCATTGAAAAGGGGCCCCCATCTGGCCACTCAAGCTCCTACCCGTCTGTCCATCTTTCCAGCAGATTTGCCCTAGAACCTGCGGTGAGGGCTGGGCCCCGGAGGGAGTGATAGGAGGTGCACAGGCCCGGGGTTGGACACCGGGATGCTGAGGGAGACCAGGGGGAGGAGGGCAGTGCCACCCGAGTGGCCCGCTGGCAGAGTGCTCCATGGTGTGGCGGTCCCACAGCTCCTCCACCCCCTCGTCCGCGGACGGCACTCGGCCGTTTTCAGATCTCAGCTCTGGGAACTGCGCTGAGCACACGGTGCACCCGCGCTCTCTGATGGTGTTCGGGTTGGCGTGGATACATCCCCAGAGGTGGGGTCACGGGTCAATGGCAGTTCTGTGTTTAACTTTCTGAGGAAGTAGGTCCTGTTCTCCATGCTGTGGGCTACTCTGAACTCCTCCCGGGCTTTAGGAGTGGGGAGAAATAACCACAAGCCCCTCAGACTGGAATTCTCCCAGGGGGTCAGCACCACTCTGTCCCCATGGGGCAGGCTCAGGGACTGCACCAGCCATTTGCTGCTGTGGTTTTCTAACAGCAGGATGTATACATCTTAGTATCAAACTTTTCCCAATCATTTTGGAAAAAAAAAAGGGGGGGGGGGGAAGGAAATAGGAAAATCACGTGGTTTGCCATTTGCAAATGCACTTCGAAGCATTTGCAGTGTGCGGAGGACTGCGTTCATGCAAGATGGAGTAACCACAATTCCACAAACCGCGTCTCCCGCGTGAGACTGAACCCCGCCCGGGCGCACCTCTGCAGACGGGCCGGCCGGGGCTCCAGGCGCCGCTGGCCAGGCAGCGGAGGGCGGCCCCCGCGGCCGGCTCCAGCACGTGGCCGGGCCCGCACTGGTAGCTCACGGTCTGGTTGAAGGTGAAGTCGGAGCCGAACCGGAGGCCGTTGGCGGGAGTGCCCGGATCGCCGCAGCTGATGACTGGGATGTGTGAACGGAGCAGAAGCGGAGAAATGGAAATTGTCACAGGAGTCATTAGAACCGGCTCCCAGCAGCCCCTCCCTCAGACCCACTCACAGTGACCCCTCCACAGGGGGCCCAGCCGGGTGTCCTCTGGCCATCCCACAAACAGTGTTTAGAAGCACTGATTTCTATCCCCTCGGTGGCGGGTTGTACTGAACCTGTGCCATACTGTGGCTCCCTAATCCTAACCCAAACCCTAACCCTAACCATAACCCTAGCCTAACCATAACCCTACCCTAGCCCTAACCCAAACCCTAACCCTAACTCTAAAACTAACCCTAACTCTTATCCTAAGCCTAAGCCTAACCCTAGCTCTAGCCCTAGCCCTAACCCAAACCCTAACCTTAACCCAAACCCTAACCTTAACCCTAACCCTTACCCTAACCTTAACCCTAATCCTAAGCCTTACCTTAAGTCTAAACCTAACCCTAGCCCTAACCCTAATCCTAACCTTAACCCTAACCCAAAGCCTGACCCTAACCCTAACCCTAACCCAACCCTAACCCTAACTCTAAACCTAACCCTAACCCTTAGCCTAAGCCTAATCCTAGCTCTAGCCCTAGCCCTAACCTTAACCCTTACTCTAATCCTAATTCTAAACCACAACCTTAACCCTAACCCTGACCCTGACCCTAACCCTTACCCTAACCCTTACCCAAATCCTAATGCTAAACCATAACCCTCACCTTGACCCTAACCCTGTTACCCTACCCCTTACCTTAAACCTAACTCTAACCCTTATCATAACCCTGACCCTGACCCTGACCAGGCAGGAGTGTGACTTCACCACAAAGCCAAGGAGAGAGCTGTCTTTGATAAGAGGACCCGACTCCTTCCTCCTTCCTACGGATTCACTGGTCCACAGAGAGAACAGACCTTGACATTTTGTGGGCTCAGTTGGACAATGTCCAGTCTAGCTGGCCCTTTAACACAGTTTCAACCATATAAATAAGAAAGGAAAGAATCTAAAAGTACCAAATACAGAAAGTCAAAGCATCAGACCTACGTGAGTCTTTTTCCTCTCTGTATTAAAACCACAGCACAGCACTTGAAAACATAAACTCATTGCTCCCGGTCAAGTCCATATCACGGCCCTGCCCTTGGGTTGACCGTGAGGGCCAGGTACTGACTTGTGCAGTCGGGAGCGGTGCCGGTCCAGGTGCCGTTGGCGGTGCAGTGCCGGGTGGTGAGCCCCGAGGTGCGGTATCCCTCCCAGCAGGCATAGACCACGGAGCTGGAGAACAGGATGCCGTCGCTGCTGACGATCATGCCGTGGGTGGGCGTGCCGGGGTTCCCACAGGACACAGCTGCAGACACAGAGTGACAGCCCGAGGCAGTGAGTAGGGCGACCAGCATGCTTCAGAGCGATGGATTAGGTCATTAGTAAAAGGCTAGAGGCCCGGAGCAGGAAGCTCGGGCAGAAGTAGGGTCCCTAGGTCTGGCTGGCGATCAGGGCCAATCTGCGGGGCAACCATCAGGGCAATCAGGAGACGCCCACTTGGACCTGGTTTGGCCAGACTGGTGCCATCTGCTTCCTGGCCCTGCCTTACACAGCCACTGCTGGTCACCTCCCTCTGCAGGGCAACCAGCGGGGTGATCAGGAGGCCCCCACTGGCACCTTGGCTGGCCTGGGGCCTGTGGGCTGGGGGCAGCTCCTGCATTGAGCATCTGCCTCCTGGTGGTCAGTGTGCATCATAGCAACCGGTTGTTCTGCCAGTTGTTCTGTTGTTCGGTCAATTTGCATATCTGGCTTTTATTATATAGGACTAGAGGCCCGGTGCATGAAGTTCATGCACAGAGAGGGGGGTGTCCCTCACCTTCGCACGCCGGCTGCCGCCCGGACCAGGAGCCGTTGGGCAGGCAGGTGCGCTCGGGGGAGCCGAGCAGCACGTAGCCCACCTCGCAGGAGAAGCGCAGCAGGCTCTTGGCCTTGAACTCCTCGCCCAGCCGCGCCCCGTGGGCGGGGGTCCCCGGGTCCCCACAGAACCCTGGGTGGTTTCCTGCGGAGACAGACACACGGGCCACAGGGCGGTGAGACGTGGGAGGACGGGCCACGGAGCCGAAAGGACTGAACCGGGCACTGTTACAGGCGCTCCAGCGGCTCAGGGGGCTTCTTCACAGCACAGACCCGGGGCCCTTACTGCACTGTGAGTGCCCGGCCGGCATGGTTCAGGGGCTGAGCACCGACCTCTGAACCAGGAAGTCAGAGTTTGGTTCCCAGTCGGGGCACAGACCCTGGCTGTGGGCTGAATCCCCCACGTCGGGTGAGACAGCTGATTAATGATTCTCTCTCATCACTGATGTTTCTCTCTCCTTCTCCCTCTCCCTTCCTCTCTGATGTCAACAAAAATAAATTAGAAAATGAATACGCTGTTCTTGGGCACCTAACACTACACCTGGACATGGTCCCGGTGGCCGTGGGCATCCGGGGGAGGGTCACATTGGGGGAGGGTCACATTGGGGGAGGGTCACATTGGGGAGGGTCACATTGGGGGAGGGTCACATTGGGGAGGGTCACATGGGGAGGGTCACATTGGGGGAGGGTCACATTGGGGGAGGGTCACATTGGGGGAGGGTCACATTGGGGAGGGTCACATTGGGGGAGGGTCACATTGGGGAGGGTCACATTGGGGAGGGTCACATGGGGAGGGTCACATTAGGGAGGGTCACATTGGGGGAGGGTCACATTGGGGAGGGTCACATTGGGGGAGGGTCACATTGGGGAGGGTCACATTGGGGGAGGGTCACATGGGGAGGGTCACATTGGGGGAGGGTCACATGGGGAGGGTCACATTGGGGGAGGGTCACATTGGGGAGGGTCACATTGGGGGAGGGTCACATGGGGAGGGTCACATTGGGGGAGGGTCACATTGGGGAGGGTGTGGGCTCCGTGGGAAAGTGCAGGGTAAGTGCACAGGGCGTGAGCTGTGTGCAGTGGGCACGTGGAGCTCAGGCACCTGTGCGATCGGGATCTTCGAACTGAGTCTAGGGTTGCTGATTCCTGAGTTTTATTCATTTAGGGAACATGCATGGAAGAATGAAGATGATTGTTTTGGGGGGAAGAGCGATGTGATGAACCATCAGAGAGGCGGGGGGGGAGGGGGGGGAGGAGGACTCGGGCGCATGGGCCGAAGCCAGCGGCCGGGCGGCCGGGACAGAAGAGCGGGGGCCCTGGGTGCAGGGACAGACCGGCAGGAAGTGCTGGCGGAGACGGGAAGGGGATGGGGCCGGTGCAGGTGAAGGCGCCGTTGGCTGGACACGCACTGACCCCCCCGTGGAGCAGCCGCGCCTGCCCGGATGCGGCCCGGGGCTCACCTGTGCAGTGGGGCAGCGCCCCGCCCCAGTGGCCGTCCTCCTGGCACACGCGGCTGTGGTCGCCCACCAGGCTGCGGGCCCCCTGGCAGGAGTAGCGGACCGTGGCCCCGAACGTGAACACGTCCCCTGTGAGGACGGCGTTGGCGGGCACGCCCGGGTGCCCGCAGGATATGGCTGCGGAACACGGGTAAAGTGAGGGCACAGCCCGCCCGTCCCCGCCCGTCCCTGCCCGTCCCCGCCCGTCCCTGCCCGTCCCCGCCCATCCCTGCCCGTCCCCGCCCGTCCCTGCCCGTCCCCGCCCGTCCCTGCCCGTCCCCGCCCGTCCCCGCCCGTCCCCGCCCGTCCCTGCCCGCGGAACACCCAGTGCCTGCATCGCTCCCTCCCAGGCCGGTCCCCTCCCAGGCCAGTGTGACAGCCCCCAGCTCCCTCCCAGGCCAGTGTGACAGCCCCCAGCTCCCTCCCAGGTCAGATGTGACGGCCCCCAGCTCCCTCCCAGGCCGACGTGACTGCCCCCAGCTCCCTCCCAGGCCGACGTGACCGCCCCCAGCTCCCTCCCAGGCCGGACGTGAGGGACCCCAGGAGCGGCTGTCAGGAGGCTGTGAAGGTCTCAGAGGGGGTCGCTCTGTGTGACGGGGACGTGTACACGTAGGTTTTCAGAGGGGAAGTCCCTCCGGGTCACGTGTCCCCTCGGCCCTTCACTGCTCCCACACCAGCAGGCTGCCCGCAGGAAAGACCTCAAATGTGCTCCCCGATCTCTGGCGTCTGGGAAGGCACCAGCCCCTGCCCTTGGCGTGGGAGGGTCTACAAGGTGTAAGTCGGCCCTGGCCAGAGGCCCAGTGGTTAGAGTACTGGGTCTCGGGTTCGATTCCCCGTCGAGGGCCTGTACCTGGGGTCGGGGCAGGTGTGAGGGGGCAACCTGTCACTGTGTCCCTTCCACATCCATGTTTCTCTCACCGATTTCCCCTCCTCCCCTCCCTCCCCCTCTCTCTGAAAAGCAGTGGGAAAAATATCCTCAGGTGAGGATTAACAACAACAAAAGTAACAATAAAATAGCATCGTTAAGTGAAGTAATAATAATAAGTTACTGATTGATTTGTTCTCCAAGTTACTCTGTAAAACAATGTAGGTGATTCCCATTCACTTTCCAAAATTACACCAGATCAGGCCCGTCATGATTCACCAATTCTCCCTCAGAAAGCCGTACTCCGGATGCCGGAGTAAGATGGAATAACAGGATTTCTCTCTCCCTGTCGATCCAGTTCCCACTGGGCGCACTGCGGGCACATGGCCTGCTGCCTGCCATCAGCTCACTGGGCACATCCTGCGAAGACATCTACGGCCACGGGAGGGACCGCCTGGGCCATGGGCAGCCCCACCGGACGCCCAGCAGGAGGCGGGGTGGGTGGGGAGGAGGCCGCGAGGCATCAGACAGCCGGCCACGTGGGCCCGATGGACCCTGGCTGCGGTCAGCGAACACCACGGCCTTGGGCTGGAGAGCACGGTTGGATCTAGAGAGGGTCCTGAATCGAAGACAATCTGACCGGAATCGGGGACATGGGCTGCAGGACCGGCTCCCGGTGAACAGGAGGAAAAGGACCCAGGAAACAGGCCGGCAAGCCTCGCTGCCGGAGCCCGGGAAGGAGGAGGCGCCTCTGCGGCCTCACCCCTCACCCGGGGGCTCCAAGGCTCCCCGAGGCCCAGGGCCGGGAGGACTGGCTCCTCAGCTGCGGGGCCACAGGCATCGCTGGACACACAGGGGCCTCCGGAGCCGTGGGGCTCACAGGGCTGCTCGGGAGGAAAGGGAAAAAGGAGGCCCTCTGACCACCCCAGGAGGGCAGGCGGAGAACGCGCTGCGCTGGCTGAGGGTGTAACATGGGGACACGCTCTCTCTTTCTCTCTCTCTCTCTCTCTCTCTCTCTCTGAAACCGACCCTGTGCCCACAGTGGGAGTTTGGGGCGTGTTCCCCATGGTTAGGACGGGGTTGTGTGGGACGCTGACTAGCAGGGAAACCCCAGCCCCTTCTGGACGCGCAGGGAATGTGCCCGTCCAGGTGGTAAGAGGCCCTCCATGGCCGTGTCACCCGATGCGGCTCTTGACGCACCTGCTGCCTCCAGCTGTCTCCTGCACCTTCTCCGGACGAGCACAGAGAAGGCAGGGCACTCTCTGACTCACTTATAAACCCCCGGAGAGCCGCCGTTCCCGACAGTTCAGACTGCGTTCTCACCAGTGACGCACTCAGCTCAGGGACCACCAGCTGGTTCAGGAAAAGGGGGTCACACTGGAGCTGCGTCGAGGAGACCCAGTGCTCCTGTTCACCCAGGAGGTCTAAGGCCGTGGTCAGCAAACTGGCTCACGAGCCATATGCGGCTCTTTGGCCCCTTGACTGTGGCTCTTGCACAAAATACCATGGCCTTTGACAAGTCTATGTTGAAGAAGTGGCGTTGGAAGAAGTTTAAGTTTAAAAAATGTGGCTCTCAGAAGAAATTGCGATCGTTGATGTTTGGCTCTGGGGACTGATGAGTTTGCCGAGCTCTGGGCTGAGGGAAAGTGGCCCCCGTGTTAACGGAGACTCGAGCGGGGAGTCTACCACTTTGTTGGCGTTCCCCTTCTTCAGGGCCGTGGGCTCCCCCTGATTTAAACCTCCCGGGGGTCAGGGGAAGGGACTGTCCAGGGACTCCTGTTCTACTGTGCCGACTGGACCAGCGATGCTCACGAGACCCGAGTCAGTCCCTGGAGTTACTGCCCCTCTGGCCACAGCCAGGTCACCAGCGGACACTCCGTGCCACCGCGCGGCCGGTATCCCTGACCCTGGGTCTCCGCGGAGAGCAGTGAGAGGCGATGGCGTCGAGGCCCCCAGGCAGGACCCGTGTCCGCTGGGGGGAAGCAGGAGCCGAGCAGTGTGAGCAGAGAGGACAAGGCCCAGGGGTTCATGTCTGCATCCACTTCCCCCGGGGACAGGCAGTGGGCACCCAGAGTCCCGCCTGTCCCCAGCCCAGCCTGAGCTGTAGTGCGTGACCTCCTGCCCATTGGTCAGGGCATCCTAGTAATTAATGCGACTTGTGCCTAGGGACTGCGTTTAGAGAGAATGAAAAATCAAGACCTATTTGACTGCGGGACAGAAAGAGTCAGTAACGTTCCTGCTGCTGACGTGCTTATCGGACGCTGTGGCACCGGAACCCACACCCCCTCACGTACCCACGCACTGGGGCAGGGCGCGGTCCCACAGGCCGCTGGCCGTGCAGGTCAAGGCGGACGAGCCCAGCAGGTAGAAGCCCTTCTTGCAGCGGTAGACGACCGTCCGGCCGTAGATGAGGCTCTCGGGGACGCTCTGGCGGACGGCGTTGTCCACGGAGCCGGGGTCCGAGCAGTTGACCACTGGAGAGAGCATGAGAGGAGGCTGAGAGACACGGGAGCAGGGACGCCTGGCAGCTCAGAGGCGGCTGCGCGTTCATACACACAACAGGTGCGAGGAGAAGGAAACTCGCCCTCGTTTCAGAAAGTTCAGAGGCGACGCCAGCATGGCCAGGGCACCTCACGCAATTCTCTCTGTCGATGAAACCCACGGCTAATTCCCTTGACCTATTTCCCAATAACAGGCTTCTTCACGGAAAGGCAAGGATCGGTTTCCATGGTCAAGTTTTATGCTATGAAAATGTGAGCACAGAACCCTCGGAAGTTCGTTTAATTTTCCCACCTGTGCGATACTTTAGGGCAGTCTCTGTAAATAATTATCACCCCGCCTGCACACAGGCGTGCTTCCACATGTGCCTAATGTGAGCGGCACTCTGGCAGTGAGGATGGCGCTTTGGGAGTGTGAATGGTGCCCTGGGTGGTGTGAATGGCGCTCTGTGAAGAGTTAATAGCATGCTGAGTGGTGTGAATGGAGCTCTGGGGTGTGTGAATGGCACCTTGGGTAGTGTGAACGGTGCTTTGTGGAGTGTAAATGGCATGCTGAGTGGTGTGAATGGAGCTCTGGGGTGTGTGAATGGCATGCTGGGTAGTGTCAATGGTGCCCTGGGTAGTGTCCATGGTGCCCTGGGTGGTGTGAATGGTGCTCTGTGGAGTGTGAATGGCATCTTGGGTGGTGTGAACAGCACCTTGGGTGGTGTGAATGGTGCTCTGTGGAGTGTGAATGGCATGCTGAGTGGTGTGAATGGAGCTCTGGGGTGTGTGAATGGTGTCCTGGATAGTGTGAATGGCACCTTGGGTGGTGTGAATGGTGTTCTGGGGAGTGTGAATGGTGCTCTGTGGAGTGTGAATGGCATGCTGAGTGGTGTGAATGGAGCTTTGGGGTGTGTGAATGGTACCCTGGGTAGTGAATGGCACCCTGGGGTATGAGAATGGTGCCTTGGGTGGTGTGAATGGCACCCTAGTGGGTGTGAATGGCTCTCAGGCAACCTGAATCTGCAGGCATTGGGCGGGATGTGCAATGTGCACCCGCAGCTGCAGAGGAACAGAAAGTCCCTGATCACCTCGCCCTCTGACCAGCCCGGTATGGAAGAGGCAGCTGCCGTGGGGGCGGCACCCTCTCCACATCTCTCTGGCCCAGAAAGTCAACGTGGAGCAATAATGCCAGCCCTCACTCAGCACATTGGCCTGTGTCCCTCAGTGCTCAGGAAGGGGAAGGAGAAATGAAGAGCAGGAAGAAGAAAGGCTGTGGTTTGGGTGGGACCATGACCTGTTTCCTTTTTGTAAACAGGAAGCCCTCTGTGGGCGCTGGCTGGCCAGGCATTGCCAGCACGGCCGGAAACGCTGCTCTTGGGACAGCGGCAGGTCTGCCTGCGCCCAGCTCCTCCCTGTCCCCCTAGGGCGGCCCCTCTGCTCTGGGCAGTGTCAGTGCCCAGGTTTCACCAGCGCCACTGCTTCCTCCCTGGACATCCTGACCCTGACAGCCTGCTTCCTGGGATGTGGGCCTGGGGGGCTGTGCCTCGTCTCTGAGCTGAAGCCCAGCCCTGGGCGGTACACTGGGGCCAGAACTCCAGGGCTCGTAGCCAGCGTCACCCACTGCTGCTCTAGTGACACCGCTGGCTCCCGCTCTGCTTCGTCTCCTTGAACAAAGCTCCCTCGGGAGCCCTCGGGGAGGTGGTGGGTGTCGGGGCCGTTCAGGAGCCCCGGCTTTAACTCGTGTCACTACCAGGAAACAAGCCTCACCTCCACGCGCACGTGTGGCTCACCTCACGCGAGAGGTGTTTTAATGGGCAGTAACTGAAGGTGAAGCTTCCTTGTTGTGAGCTCAAACGCCTAGAAATATAAAGCTACAAAACAGGATGTCCTCGGAAATTCAGACATGCGCCTAGACCTTTGTGACGGTTTTAGAGAAACGGAGGTTTAAAAGCGAGAAGGCTTTCTTAAAGGCATGGGAATACCCGCACGTCCAGAAGCCCGGGGGCACAAAGGTGCTGAGCAGCGTGGCGTCAGCGAGTGGGTGCGAGCGAGTACGGAGAGAAACGGAGACGCGTTCTTTAAAGTAGAGGACCCCGGGGTGTTTCTGGGTGCCTGCCCGCCCCGCAGCCGACGGGAAGCCCTCAGCACCTCCAGGGCAGGCTCCCCATTTCCTACCTCGACAGGTGGGCAGGGGGCTGCTCCACTGGCCGTTGCTGCGACACTGGGCCTGCGGCGCCCCCTGCAGCACGTAGCCGGCGCTGCAGGTGAAGTTGACCACGTCGTTCAGGTTGAACTGGCTGCCGTGGGTGAGCCCGTGGGCGGGGTTGCCCGGGTGCCCGCAGGTGATGGCTGCAGGGGAGACAGGCCCCCGTCCCCGTCACCGGCCAGCAAGTCCCCAGCCACAGACACACCCGCGGTGTGGAGCGTGTGGGTCCCGGGGCGTGAGCGGCTCGCACCCGTCCTGTGCTCCCTCAGAAGGAAAGACGGGAGAACCCCACGGGCCGGGCCCTCAGGTGTCACTGTAGTGATTCCGGAGAGCACGTCAGAAAAATGGGCCTTTCCCCATCACAGGAAGCATTATTCCTGCTCACATTCTGACAGCCTCACAAGTGATTTTCGAAGACAGCAGGGAAGACACGAGACACTGACATTCTTGCATATATTATGAGTTCTGACTATTGTCCCCTTTGAACACCAGCTAATTTGGAGGAGCTCTCATTTAGAAATATTATGGGGACTCGTCTGAGGCAGTAACCTGTGTACGGATAAATTAATCCAGTATCAGTCTAAACATCGTGAAACTGGGCAGGACAGAACAAAGAGAGAAAAGTGTGCAGGCTCAGATGGTGCCGTCTCGGAGCGCCCACTGTGCGATGCTGCCATTATGTCGTGCCCAGGTCTCAGAGGCACAAAGAGCCTTTCAAGGGCGGTGTTCAGCCCGAAAGCGGGGTTTTCTCCTCCTTTATCTTGTCAACAGCGTTCTCCCCCAGCTAAGCCCCGCCCTCTGCTCCCGCAGACAATGCCTGCTCCATGCTGAGCCTACACCACCACGTCTTTGGTGAACAGAGATGTGAGGGGGAAAGTGGTTCAAAGCAAACTTCACAATGAGGGCGCCTTCTGTCCTGCATGTACGCATCAATCTTATGGAAGACGTTATCACATGTGAGGACCATCATTACATACAATTCACCTCCTTCTATTGAAGAAAGGACTGCTCTCTGTATTCCTGATGAATCGATGATAAACACACAAAACAATCGCAGATGGGGGGTGGGGGGCCCTGCAAGACGGCCCGAGCTGCAGGCTCAGCGCAGGTGCCCACATTCGCTCTGGGATGAGGTCAGGGGGTGCACAGGCCCTCAGCCTCCTGGGACCCACCTCCGGGGAGTGAGGGGCAAACAGGCTGTGGACAGGGGTCCGAGGAGGCGGGAGAGTACACAGTGGGGATGGCATTGGGGAGAGCGGGATGGTCTGTGTCAGGCCCTTTCTCCGTGCCTTTCGCGCAGGGGATCAAACACACCTGCTCCCCGCTCACAACGACCAGGCGTGGCACAGCGCCTGCCTCTGGGCGCGGACTCACCCACACACACCGGCGTCTGTCCCGACCACTTGTGGTCCTGCAGGCATATCCGCACAGAGGTGCCCACCAGCCGGAAGCCGGCGTGGCACTGGTACACCACCGTGTCCCGGTAGCTGAAGCCGTCCCCGCTGATGTGGCCGTTCACGATGGGGTCCGGGGAGCCGCAGTGGCCGGCTGCAGAGGCGAGAGCACCCCGCCCATGTTTCCGAGACTGTCTTGCACAAATTTATTTACTTGTTTGTTTATTTATTAAATATATTTGTGTTGATTTCAGAGATGGGGGGAGGGAGAGAAGTAGAGAGAGATAGGAACATCCACGATGAGGCAGAATCATGGATCCGCTGCCTCCTGCACACTCCTGGGCCCTGACCGGGAATGGAACCCTGACCTCCTGGTTCCTAGGTCGGTGCTCAGCCAGCCAGGCCTGGGCAAAGATCCGTCTCTGCTAAAAGCGCTACCTTCCCATTTGCTGACCTTCATGGTCAAGCGGATGACAGCGTCGGGTGCAGAATGTACACGGTATTTCCCCTTTTCATGTTAGTTGGATATAGTTTCCTTGTTAACGGGTCCGTTTTTCTCAACAACCGTGGGTGGCAGAAGTAGCATCTCTGAGATGACGTGGTCCATGGGTCACCCCAGCTCTGGGTCCCGGAGTTATTCCTGTCACCCGCGTGCCTGTCTGAGGTCCCTGTTCCTGAAGGCAAACCCGCAGAAAGGAAGGGAGTGGGCGCCACAGGATGGGGTGTGGCCCATGGAAACGGCCTTACAGGGACGGCCGCGGGCGGGGAGGCCCAGGGCAGAGATTTCTGAACGTCACACACGGTTCTGAAGGAGAGACAGAAGCCACAGCATCCGCTCCATTCAGACAAGGACAGACGGGGCCAGCGTCCAGGTGGCAGTGAGTGTGACCAGCAGAAAAGTGACCCTGGCCCCGGGGGAGGGAGGTGCCCGCCCTGGCAGGTTCACAGGAAACCAGCCCCGATGGTGACCCAGCGCCGGGGGAGGAGTGCTGGGAGGAAGGGGGGGATGGGGGCGGGATGCCCGGGAAGAGCCGGGGGAGGTTAGCAGTCGGGGGAGGAAGGCCTGTGACAGGAGGGGTCGGAGACGTGAGAAGGTAACTGGGGTGCATCGCATCACAGCGGCGAGCAGAGCCGGGAAGGAGGCCCGAGGGGCCGCGGCTCTCCTGGGGCTGAGGGACAGGGCGGGACAGAGACCCCGGCCCGGCTATGCTGCAGCCTCCTGACCCGGCTCCGAGGTGTCACTCAGCTCTCAGCTGCGATCCTTTTAAACACTCAGCCTTAGACCCGTGAGCGCCAACCCTCCTCACCCCACGCGGGCCTCCACTGACCCAGAGAGCCTGCGGCATCCCACATGAACCCCCTCGGCTGGCCTGACCCAGAGACCCTGCGGCACCCCACATGAACCCCCTCGGCCGGCCTGACAACAAGACAGGAGCACTGAGCCCTCCAGCGGCGCTGCTGGGGCGGCTGCTGTCAGTTCCCATTTGACAACCTCAGGAGGAGCCGTGTCTGCCGAGCAGGCGGGCGTCAGGCTCATCAACATCCCGGGGCGCCCGGGGTGGGAATCGCTGCCTTCGACCAAGTCCTGGCAACTCACAAACAGCATTTCTCCCAGCCCCTCCCAGCCCCCTCCCAGCGTGAACCAGCGCCTCAGTGCCAGGGGGCACCCAGGCCCCCTCCCAGCGTGAACCAGCACCTCAGTGCCAGGGGGGCACCCAGGCCCCCTCCCAGCGTGAACCAGGACCTCAGCCGGGGGGGCACCCAGTGTGAACCAGCACCTCAGTGCCAGGTGGGGGGGCGCACCCAGGCCCCCTCCCAGCGTGAACCAGCACCTCAGTGCTGGGGGGCACCCAGGCCCCCTCCCAGCGTGAACCAGCACCTCAGTGCCAGGGGGGCACCCAGGCCCCCTCCCAGCGTGAACCAGGACCTCAGTGCCAGGGGGCACCCAGGCCCCCTCCCAGCGTGAACCAGGACCTCAGTGCCGGGGGGCACCCAGGCCCCCTCCCAGCATGAACCAGGACCTCAGTGCCAGGGGGCACCCAGGCCCCCTCCCAGCGTGAACCAGGACCTCAGTGCCAGGGGGCACCCAGGCCCCCTCCCAGCGTGAACCAGGACCTCGGTGCCAGGGGACGGGGGCACCAGTCTCGCCTGCAGTGTGGGCCCATGCCTCTGAGCTCGCCGTACATGTCAGGTTCTGTCCTCCGGTGACAATGTCATGAATGTCCTGGTCTGAGTGTTTTTAAATTCTTGCTCCGACCCTGGCTTTGCTATAGACACCCACGCAGAGGCCGTATGCCCACATGCACGCTTGGCGCCCTGAGGATGGCCGGGTGTGGTGTCCACAGCGAGGCTCCACTGGAATTGAATTCTGTTTCTCTCCCTCTGACAGCTGACAGTGGAGAGGCACATGGCTTGGACCCCGGGCCCTTCTCCGTCCCGGGCCAGGGCACGGCAGGTGACAAGGAGACCCACCGAGCCCGTGGCCGCCCTGCGGAGCACACTGCTCAGGAACGGACTGTCTCATGAGAACATTTGGGAATGCGCAGACAACCCAGAACCACGGTCACGGTCACCGCACGGGGGCACCACAGGCAGCCCGAGGGAAGGCCACCGTCCTGAGCCTGTGACGCGGCACCCAACAAGAAGGCGTAGATCAGGGGACCGTCGGCCCGGGGGCCACGGAAGGCCGGTGAAACCACTGGGTCTGGCCCCGCCAAGGCATTAAGCCTGAGCTAATTAAACGTTTGGCCACACAGAGCAGGCTGCTTTTATGTGGTCACTCAGTCTGGCCCGCGGATGCCATTATAAACACCCAGTGGCCCTCGGCAGGAAAAGGGTCCCGGCCCCGGGTCTGGATCCGCACACGGCGTTCTAGAATCCCGCGTCTCCGGTGGGAATCAGAGAGGACAGAGCCATGTCCCAGACTCCGCACGTGGCTGTTCTGTGGCATCACTGACGACTTTCCTTCCGTCCTGCCTTCCAGTTAATTCTGGGTCTTTCTACAAACCCTCCTGACACATATCTGTGTCGCCCACAACGCCCCCAGGTGGTCCTGCCCGGACAGCCAGAGGCTCAGCCTCAGCCTCAGCCTCAGCTGTCCCGCGGCTGAAGGTCACCGGGTCGCGGGGTCTGCGGAGGTCACAGTTCCCTCAGCTCTCGGGGAGCATCAGAGACCCCCGCTCCACACTGCTCATTCCCGAGGCTCCCGGCCCCTCGGAAGGCTGCCCCATGGACGAGGTTCCGCTCACTCTTTACAAATTACCAGCCAGCCTTTCTCATCTCTGGGGAGAGACCGAGCCACTGCGCACGCCTGCCACTTTAAGCAATCCGCGTGCCCACGCTGCGTGACAGGAGTGTCCCTTTCACTCGTGGACACAATGCGCAATGTCTAAAGGCGGGCGTTTGAAATTCCTGCTCCCGCGCCCTAAGTCCCCAGCACAGGCCTGTCCTCGGTGACCTCCCGCAGTGCCCCCATCACTCAGGCCCCGTCTCCCCACTGTGTCAGCGCAGTGAGCGCGGCCGAGCCGGGGTGGCCGCTGGCTGGGCATTCCCGGTGAGGGGTCTCCCTCCATCCCCCGTTCACTGAGCGAAGCAGGCAGGGGGTGGGGGGTGGGGGACAGGAGACGGGGGGGCGAGACGGGGACACGAACCCAGGCACCGCGTCTCAGAGCCGCTCCACAGCCCGCTCGCCAGGCACTCTCGCACGTGGGAGCCCACCAGCGTGTAGCCCGTGTTGCACGTGAAGATGGCCGTGGCCCCGTACACGGTCAGCGTCCCGATCTTGTTGCCGTTGGGCGGGAAGGACAGGCCTCCGCAGGAGATCACTGCAGGAAAGCGAGAGCACCCTGAGCACCCCGGCCCCCGCCGCCTGGCTCACGGGGAGCAGCCAGGCGGTTCTCACCGAGACCAGGGAGGTGTCCTCCCCTCGGGGGGTCGGCAACCGGCTGGCGCTTCCCTTCCCCACTCTCACGTCCTTGACAGGGAAACGAGAACGTTCTGCGTGGATTCCAGAGTCTTCTAGGTCCTTCCACGCCCACTGCTGTGGTTTCATCCTCACAGGCAGCTAAGCCATTCTTGAAGATATACCCACAATGCCCTCTTGTTCGCACACAAGCCCCTCTGCCGCCCGCACAGGCATTCTGTCCACAGGCCTGTCTGCACCGGCACGCGGCCCACATGACAGCCCGGGGCCGGTGTGGGCCCGGCAGGGAAGAGCGGCCTCTGAGGTCAGCACCGGACAGGGCCCCGGGGGTCACAGCCCCGGACGCCCCTCCCCTGCCCCCCCCACAGCACACAGCGGTTCTCTCATTCAAGGGCGTGGTTCGCTGGGACTGGGAGCGCTCCTCGAGGCTGCCGAGCTACAGCCCGGGGCCCTACCTGGATGTATTCCACTCATTTCTGTGGAATGTATTTTTGAATCTTCCTTCTTAGTTGTATAAAGTAAAATTATTAAAAAAAAATAAACACTCCTTCCTTACTGTTAGAAAACGTCCCTGTCAAAAGGGCGACTCCTCCGAGCCCTGCCCAGGTTGTGTGCTGGGTTCACGAGAGAACACGTGTGCCGAGTGTGCACAGCGGTGTCTGCCCGTGTCCGGGCTCATGGAGAGGACACGTGTGCCGAGTGTGCACAGCGGTGTCTGCCCGTGTCCGGGCTCATGGAGAGGACACGTGTGCCGAGTGCGCACAGCGGTGTCTGCCCGTGTCCAGGTTCATGGAGAGGACACGTGTGCCGAGTGCGCACAGCGGTGTCTGCCCGTGTCCGGGCTCATGGAGAGGACACGTGTGCTGAGTGTGCACAGCGGTGTCTGCCCGTGTCCAGGTTCATGGAGAGGACACGTGTGCCGAGTGCGCACAGCGGTGTCTGCCCGTGTTCGGGCTCATGGAGAGGACACGTGTGCCGAGTGCGCACAGCGGTGTCTGCCCGTGTCCGGCGCACTCACCTCGGCACCGGGGCCGCTGCCCGCCGGCGCTCCACGTCCCGTTGGCCTGGCACCGCAGCAGCCGGGCGCCCTCCAGGTAGTGCCCGGGGCTGCAGCTCAGCACCACCTGCGCGCCGAACTCGTTGGGGGACCCCGCCACCAGCCTCCAGGTCACGTGCTCCGAGAGCTGCGCCTCGACGGCGGGGCAGGTGACCGCTGGAAGAGGCACGCAGGTCAGCACGCCCTCCCGCACCCGTGTGCCCGCGCCTCGTCCGAGAGGCCTTCCTGCCCAGCCCTCCCGCGGGGGAAGCCGTGCCCGTGCCATCCCCCGGGTTCCCACCCCTCTCCACGCGGTGCTCTCACGGGGGCCATGTGTGCAGGGCCCGTGGCTCCTGCTCGGGAGACCTGCAGCGAGGCCGCCAGGAAGGGCCAAGTCATGTGAAGGTGAACATGCTTTCACGGTAAGTGAACACACGTGTAAGACACGGTTCACCTGTCTGTCTCAATAACCCCCACGGAACGGGGCGTCAGACTGAGTCGTGGGAAAGCAGGCGGGCACCGATTCCGGGGAATGAGACGCCCTCTTGCCCTCCATCCCCACCCCTCCCTGCACAATGGGCTGCCCTCCATCCCCACCCCTCCCTGCACAATGGGCTGCCCTCCATCCCCACCCCTCCCTGCACAATGGGCTGCCCTCCATCCCCACCCCTCCCTGCACAATGGGCTGCCCTCCATCCCCACCCCTCCCTGCACAATGGGCTGCCCGTCCCGGGTCCCCACGCTGGAGCAGGCCACACGCACACGGCACCATCACGAGCAGAACACGTGCAGCGGTGCCTCCGGAGGCGTCTCCTCATGCTCTGAGACAGAGGCCGAGGCTCTGGGGTGTGGGATCTGGGGGTGCGGGCTCTGGGGTGACAAGGAGCCTCGGCGGCGATGACAGCAGTGATGGCAGCAGAGATGACTGCGGTAGTGCCACCAGGTCACCACCAGCATCGACGGCAAGGAATCTGCCCAGACGCTGGCAGCCGTGTGCGCCAGGCCCTGGGATGCGAGGATTTGTATTTTCTAAAAGTGCGATCCGGTTTAAATTGATTTTGTGTGCACCAGCTGGTGTGTGAGTGTGTGTGGCTCTGTGTGCACTAGTATGGGAAGGTGGGTGTGTGTGGGGATGTGGGTTTGTTTGGGAAGGTGTGTGTGTGTGAAGGTGTGTGTGCGGGAAGGCGTGTGTGTGTGAAGTTGTGTGTGTGTGTGAAGGTGGATGCATGCAGGAAGGTGGGTTTCGGGAAGGTGTGTGTGTGTGAAGGTGTGTGTGTGTGTGTGTGTGTGTGTGTGTGTGAAGGTGTGTGTGTGTAAGGTGTGTGTGCGGGAAGGTGTGTGTGTGTGAAGTTGTGTGTGTGTGTGAAGGTGGATGCATGCAGGAAGGTGGGTTTCGGGAAGGTGTGTGTGTGTGAAGGTGTGTGTGTGTGTGTGTGTGTGTGTGTGTGTGAAGGTGTGTGTGTGTAAGGTGTGTGTGCGGGAAGGTGTGTGTGTGTGAAGTTGTGTGTGTGTGTGAAGGTGGATGCATGCAGGAAGGTGGGTTTCGGGAAGGTGTGTGTGTGTGTGAAGGTGTGTGTGTATGAAGGTGTGTGTGTGAAGGTGTGTGTGTGGGAAGGTGTGTGTGTATGAAGGTGTGTGTGTGAAGTTGTGTGTGTGGGAAGGTGTGTGTATGAAGGTGTGTGTGTGGGAAGGTGGGTGTGTGTGGAAAGGTGTGTGTGTATGGAAAGGTGTGTGTGTATGGAAAGGTGTGTGTGTGTGGAGACATGGACGTGTGCAGGAAGGTGGGTTTTGGGAAGGTGTGCATGGGAAGGTGTGTGTGGACAGGTGTGTGTGCGGGAAGGTGTGTGTGTGGGAAGGTGGGTGTGTGTGGGAAGGTGTGTGTGGACAGGCGTGTGTGTGGGGGGACATGGATGTGTGCGGGAAGGTGGGTGTGTGTGAAGGTGTGTGTGTGTGAAGGTGTGTGTGTGTGTGTGTGTGTGAAGGTGTGTGTGTGTGGGAAGGTGTGTGTGTGTGAGTGGGAAGGTGTGTGTGTCTAGACATGGGTGTGTGTGGGAAAGTGGATTTCGGGAAGGTGTGCATGGGAAGGTGAGTGTGGACAGGCGTGTGTGTGGGGGGACAGGGACGTGTGCCGGAAGTTGGGCTGCGACCCCCGCTGCAGAGCCAGGTGCGCCCCCCCCCGCCCCCCGGCCTGGCCCTCGCCGGGCGGCCCCGGGCGCCACAGGGACCGCGCACTCACGCTTGCAGGCGGGCGGCGTCCCTCCGTGGCTCCAGGTCCCGTCCTCGCGGCACACGGCCGAGGCCCGCTGGCTGCCCTCGAGCGTGAAGCCCTCGTCGCACTCGTAGGTGACCTTGCTGCCCAGCGTGAACTCGCTCCCCGCGAAGGAGCCGTTCCCCGGGGCCTCGGGGATGCCGCAGGACACGGCTGCGGAGGCAAACGCGTCCGTTACCGCTTCCGTCCTCAGCCGCGTGTCTAATGGGCGGCACACGCGTGACCCGGGCCCGGTGTGAGGATCTCAGGCTAACGAGCCGCCGCTGAGAAGCCCGCGCCTCCGGCTGCTCCTCCAGGCCCTGGCCGCCGCTGTGGCCCTAACCCACCTGCCGCTCTCCCCTCAGCGAGCACACACTCCTGCCCCTGAACGTGGGGGAAGGGGCCACAGGACACCTTCTCAGCCACTGAACCCGTCGCCGTGTGGACTCCTCGGCGCTGAGCAGCCCCCGACTCCGGTCCCCAATCCCCTTCTTACTCACTGCACCCCCAACCCCCGGACTCATGTCCCTACACGTTCTGTTAAAGGCCAGCAACGAGGCTACAACGCACCCTCGATCCGAACATCCATTAGTTTGTAAGTCACCTGCCCGGACTGGGCCTCCAGGCCTGAGCTCCAGGGGCTCAGCGGGGGGGGGGGGGGGGTGCCCACAGGGTCAGAGGCTGGGCCAGAGGTCAGCGCCCATCACTCCGAAGGCAAGGCCGCCCATGAGGAAGGACCCTGGGAAGCATGCCATGGGCAGAATCCCACAAAGCGTTTTCTCCCCACCACCGCTCCGGTCCTGCCCCGTCTGCGAGGCGAAGCCGCGTTCTCGGGCCGGCCCATGCCCTCAGGGGGTGGGCACCCTCCCCCATGCACCCCAAGGCTGCTGGTTCTCCCCAGTTGGGGCCCATGGCCGGGGGTGGTAGGGAGTGTGCAGGAGGCAGCCAATCAGCGCTTCGCTCTCACGGCGATGTTTCTCTCCCCCTCTCTCCCTCTCTCTCTCAAGATCAATCATGACACCTGAACATGTGACGTTCCCTCTTACTCTCATCATTCACCTGGGGCTCCCTTAAAAGAAGAATGAATGAATGAACGAATGAGCAGCAAATAAGTAAACTGTCAGGTGAAGTGGCGACAAGCCCCACGAGGGAGCCCGCCCGGGGCAGGGCAGCGCCCCTCCCGGCAGCACCTGCCCGTCCAGGCTGCTCTGCCGGGGAGCGCCGTGGGGACCCCACCGGGGACTCCTTTGTCCCCAGCGTCCAAGCTGCTCCCACTGGCAGGCACACTCGGATCCCAGGGCCAGGGCGCGGCCTGTGGGCGGCTCCAGCAGTCAGCTCTCCGTCACCGAGGAGAGCGACCCAACATTTAAAGAAAATGAAGAGCGTTGCTTCTTTTGAAAGAAAATTTACTTTTGTTTTAAAGAAAAAATCACCACCTTTCCTAATGGACCCGTGTACGCACCTGGCTTTAAAGAGAGTTTCTGAGGGCGTTGTGAGCACTGAGTCAGGGGCGGAGCCCTGAGTGAGATCCACGCCTGTCACTGGCTCCGAGTGGCCAGGGGGCGGAGCTCTGAGTGAGATACTTGTCTGTCACTGGCTCCTAGCGGCCAGGGGGTGGAGCTCTGAGTGAGATCCACGCCTGCCACTGGCTCCTAGCGGCCAGGGGGCGGAGCCCTGAGTGAGATCCACGCCTGCCACTGGCTCCTAGCGGCCAGGGGGCGGAGCCCTGAGTGAGATCCACGCCTGCCACTGGCTCTTAGGCAACCAGAGAAGTTGACATTCAGGAAGGAGGAGGAGAGGAAACCAAGGGGAGGGTCTATTTATAAATCATAATCAGCTTTCAAAGGCCAACACATTTCCTCTCGAATGTAAACCTCAGTCAGACAAAATTCTGACACTTCAGGACTTCAAAGACCTCAATTAAAAATTAAAATGCCGTCTTTGAAAAATCCGGCTTTTATGCCTTTGACAGGAAAAACATGAAAAAGGTGTAAAGCATTTAAACTGACTTTAACCAGCCCTAGATCTGAGAGACCAAAAGAAAACAGTCCGCAGCACAGGGCTCCGAGAACGAGTTCTGACCTAAAAGAAGGAGAGTTCGTATCCGTTGGTTGATTTGTAAATGACTTCAGCTGTACAAGAACTATTTTGGACCTAAATGAGAAAACACGTTTTCCCGTTTGGAATGAAGCGCAGTGCACGTTAGAATGACCCTCCGGCCGCTCTGGCTCTGGCGGAGGCGCCGTGAATGCCAGGGCTGCGGGCAGGCCCGCCGAGTGGACTGAGCTTTTACAAACCCATGGGCAGTGCACCCTCAGCCCCGCCCCCCAGCCTGGCTCCGCCCGGTCAGCGGCTCGCAGAAAGGGGTTCGGGGGGAGGGTCCGGCTCACCCTGGCACAGCGGGGGCAGAAAGGGGTTCGGGGGGAGTGTCCGGCTCACCCTGGCACAGCGGGGGCAGAAAGGGGTTCAGGGAGAGGGGTCCAGCTCATCCTGGCACAGCGGGGGCAGAAAGGGGTTCGGGGGGAGGGTCCGGCTCACCCTGGCACAGCGGGGGCAGAAAGGGGTTCAGGGAGAGGGGTCCAGCTCATCCTGGCACAGCGGGGGCAGAAAGGGGTTCGGGGAGAGGGTCCGGCTCACCCTAGCACAGTGGGGGCAGAAAGGTGTTCAGGGGGAGGGTCCGGCTAACCCTGGCACAGCGGGGGCAGAAAAAGGTTCAGGGGAGGGTCCGGCTCACCCTGGCACAGCGGGGGCAGAAAGGGGTTCAGGGGGAGGGTCCGGCTCACCCTGGCACAGCGGGGGCAGAAAGGTGTTCAGGGGGAGGGTCCGGCTAACCCTGGCACAGCGGGGGCAGAAAGGGGTTCGGGGGGAGGGTCCGGCTCACCCTGGCACAGTGGGGGCAGAAAGGGGTTCGCGGGGAGGGTCCGGCTCACCCTGGCACAGCGGGGGCAGAAAGGGGTTCAGGGGGAGGGTCTGGCTCACCCTGGCACAGCGGGGGCAGAAAGGGGTTTGGGGGAGGGTCCGGCTCACCTGGCCCAGCGGGGGCAGATAGGGGTTCGGGGGGAGGGTCCGGCTCACCTGGCCCAGCGGGGGCAGAAAGGGGTTCAGGGGTAGGGTCCGGCTCACCCTGGCACAGCGGGGGCAGAAAGGGGTTCGGGGGGAGGGCCCGGCTCACCCTGGCACAGCGGGGGCAGAAAGGGGTTCGGGGAGGAGGGTCGGGCTCACCCTGGCACAGCGGGGGCAGAAAGGGGTTCAGGGAGAGGGGTCCGGCTCACCCTGGCACAGCGGGGGCAGAAAGGGGTTCAGGGGGAGGGTCTGGCTCACCCTGGCACAGCGGGGGCAGAAAGGGGTTCAGGGAGAGGGGTCCGGCTCACCCTGGCACAGCGGGGGCAGAAAGGGGTTCGGGGGGAGGGTCCGGCTCACCCTGGCACAGCGGGGGCAGAAAGGGGTTCGGGGTTCGGGGTCCGGCTCACCCTGGCACAGCGGGGGCAGAAAGGGGTTCAGGGAGAGGGGTCCGGCTCACCCTGGCACAGCGGGGGCAGAAAGGGGTTCGGGGGGAGGGTCCGGCTCACCCTGGCACAGCGGGGGCAGAAAGGGGTTCGGGGTTCGGGGCTCGGCTCACCCTGGCACAGCGGGGGCAGAAAGGGGTTCGGGGTTCGGGGCCCGGCTCACCCTGGCACAGCGGGGGCAGAAAGGGGTTCGGGGGGAGGGTCCGGCTCACCCTGGCACAGCGGGGGCAGAAAGGGGTTCGGGGGGAGGGTCCGGCTCACCCTGGCACAGCGGGGGCAGAGAGGGGTTCGGGGGGAGGGTCCGGCTCACCCTGGCACAGCGGGGGCAGAAAGGGGTTCGGGGGGAGGGTCCGGCTCACCCTGGCACAGCGGGGGCAGAGAGGGGTTCGGGGTTCGGGGCCCGGCTCACCCTGGCACAGCGGGGGCAGAGAGGGGTTCGGGGTTCGGGGCCCGGCTCACCCTGGCACAGCGGGGGCAGAGAGGGGTTCGGGGTTCGGGGCCCGGCTCACCCTGGCACAGCGGGGGCAGAGAGGGGTTCGGGGTTCGGGTCCGGCTCACCCTGGCACAGCGGGGGCAGAGAGGGGTTCGGGGTTCGGGGCCCGGCTCACCCTGGCACGGCGGGGGCAGAGAGGGGTTCGGGGTTCGGGTCCGGCTCACCCTGGCACAGCGGGGGCAGAAAGGGGTTCGGGGTTCGGGGCCCGGCTCACCCTGGCACGGCGGGGGCAGAGAGGGGTTCGGGGTTCGGGGCCCGGCTCACCCTGGCATAGCGGGGGCAGAGAGGGGTTCGGGGTTCGGGGCCCGGCTCACCCTGGCACAGCGGGGGCAGAGAGGGGTTCGGGGTTCGGGCCCGGCTCACCCTGGCACAGCGGGGGCAGAGAGGGGTTCGGGGTTCGGGCCCGGCTCACCCTGGCACAGCGGGGGCAGAAAGGGGTTCGGGGCCCGGCTCACCCTGGCACAGCGGGGGCAGAGAGGGGTTCGGGGTTCGGGCCCGGCTCACCCTGGCACAGCGGGGGCAGAGAGGGGTTCGGGGTTCGGGTCCGGCTCACCCTGGCACAGCGGGGGCAGAGAGGGGTTCGGGGTTCGGGGCCCGGCTCACCCTGGCACAGCGGGGGCAGAAAGGGGTTTGGGGGGAGGGCCCGGCTCACCCTGGCACAGCGGGGGCAGAGAGGGGTTCGGGGTTCGGGGCCCGGCTCACCCTGGCACAGCGGGGGCAGGGCGTCCCACTGGAACATGCCCATGGGGTTCGGCCTGCAGGTGGCGTTGCCGCGGCCCACCAGGCGGTGCCCAGGCTGGCAGGAGTAGTGCACGGTGCTGCCCGGAGTCCCCGCCGTCCTGTTCAGCACGCCGCCGTTCCTGGGCGTGTGGGTCAGGCTGCAGTAAGGGGCTGCGGGCAGACAGACGCACACACAGACACACAGACAGACAGACAGACAGACAGACAATCGTAAGCGACCCGCCACCCGCCCGCTTTGCTGAGGCCGGGAACAGCTCTGCTGTTTGAATAACAAGAAACCAGGCACAGTGTGTAACGGGCTCTGAAGTGCTCCCCAGGCCCGTGCCCGGAGGACGCGGGGAGCAGAGCGCGCCCTCACTGCCGGGCCACAGGTGGGGCCGCCCCCAAAAGGCCGGCTGGCGGTCTCTGGCAGAGCCACACCTGCTCCTGCCAGGGGCCACTTACAAAATTAACACAGTATGATCGTATGTATCTTCCTGTCTGTTCCCTTAGCACCTACTCAGAGTCTAAGGTTAATCAGCGGAATTTCATCTTTTCCACCACCCGGCAGTCAGTGGATGGTGATACGAGCACCTTGGCTTAGATGATTAACCCAGGTAGTTCATTTTCCCTGACTCCACTTAGACATGACGCAGAGCATTTTTGTCACATCATCTCTACTGAAGTTCACTCTTCATCTTCAAAAACGAGGCTTCTACCTACCTGATTTTTTCCTTTTAATATAGTTATGGATTTTAGAGAGGAAGGGAGAGGGAGAGAGACAGAGAAACATCAACGATGAGAAAGAATCATGGACCTGCTGCCTCCTGCTCGCCCCCTACTGGGGATGGACCCTGCAACCCGGGCCTGTGCCCTGACCGGGAATTGTACTGTGACCTCCTGGTTCATAGGTGGACGCTCAGCCCCTGAGCCTCACCGGCCAGGCTGTCTAATTGGGTGGAAATGCCATCACTCGGTCACATGCAGTCGCTGGCTCTCCTCACCTGAGTAGCGGATCTTGAAGCCCTTCTTGCTGGTGGCGTGGTCCGTGGACCAGCGGAGGAACAGCTGGCTGCCCCGGCTGGTGAAGTGCGCCTGCTCCGTGTGGTTCCCGCTCAGCACCACGAGCAGCGGGCTCTGCCCTGAGGAGCCTGTGGAACACACACAGATGCAGACACGGCGCCTGCAGACACGGCACCTGCAGACACGGCACCTGCTTTGACCGTGTCCCACCGGGCTCCGCACGTTCCACACGGAGCTGGCCTTCCCCAGGCGGAGGGAAGAGTTCCTGGTGAGAGCAGCGGCAGGTGCCTGCCTGGTACGAAGGCACAGCCCCCCGGAGTGATTTCAGGGGTGTGTGCGATCGGCACCCTCCCCTTCGATCAGATGCACCCCGTCTTTAAAGCAGCAGTCACTGGGGTACACAGTACACAGCCCGTGGGCCCGAGACCACGGACAGTGCTGAGCCCCGTGTTTCTGTGCTCTTCCCTGTCCCTCCCCCCTCCCCGCTTGCAGGAAGGACGTGGGCTCCTGGCTGGCACCCCGGAACCGCAGCTCTGTCTTGGGCTTCGGGACCGTCATTACGTAAAGGGAGGGCCACCGGACGCAGCCCCAGGTCCCTGGACCCGAGGTCACCGGCAGGGAGCTGTCCGCGGGGAGACGCTGGGCAGAGGGGGCTCACATCCCGGGGACCGAGGAGGACCCTGAGAGTCCATCACGCCACGCAGAACAGGGCGCAACTCAAAGCTCCCCAACTGTTTCTGGAATTTTCCACTTGCTATTTTGGGACAGCAGTTGTCAGTGGGAAATTGAAAAGGTGGATAAGTGGGGATGATGGCACGCTTCAGAAAACACCTCTGAAAATGAGAACACTCTGTTCCTATGTCTGTACGTGTCAACTTAATTTCCAGCTCAGCACCGCACCTTGGCAATACGCACGCCCACCCATGTAGCGTCTATCCAGGTGAGCAATTCGGTTACTACTGTCCATGTTTGTAAAAGCACACAAACACCCATAGAACGAATTGGAATCAATTACAGTAAATTCATGTTTACGGAATTGATTATTTACCAGAACATAATGACAAATGTTTCAAAACATGTGAAAACCCTATTATTATGTGCAGCCGTAATTGCATGCTGGTCTAATTTCCTGGGGTATGATAAAATTACCAACATCAGTTTCAGTTCCAACTGACAACTCAACCACACTTTCAAGAATCACATCGTTCTATTAAAAAGTCTAGTAGAGCCCTGGCCGGGGCCGCTCAATGGTTAGGACCAGCCCATACACTGAAGGGCCCCAGTGCATTCCCGATCAGGGCACATGCCCAGGCCGCGGGCTTGATCCTGGGTCTGGGTGCGCATGGGAGGCAGCCGAGTGACGTTCCCGTCTCTCTTGCCTTCTCCCTTCCTCAACCTCTTGATTCAATGAAATGCATATCCTCAGGTGAGGATTTTTAAGAATTTTATTAGAATTACATAACAATATATGAAACTAATTTATAAAAATGTTTACTAAAGACTCCTGCAGCATTTACCATCTAGGCATCTCTGTGAGCCATTGTCTTTATATATTTCTAGTAAATTAGTCATTTCCATCGAATCGAGTACCTTTATTTCCTAAATCTTAAACTTCCTAAGATGTCTTCTGAATGAGTCTAAGTCTCAGGGAGAAAGGAGGAGCGGTGTGAGGGCCCCTGCCCCGAACCCCCACGGAAAGAACGAGGGAAGCATCGTCAGCACCGTCAGTGCCTCCGCGCTTGCTGATTGGCTGCCAGGTGCCGCTTGTCCGAGTGTTCGCGGCGTGTGGGCCCGGACTGAGATCGCGCAGACGAGAGGACCCCACCTCCTGTCGGTTGGGGCCATGCAGGGTGACCGGAGGGTGTCTCCGCGTTCTTGGGGGACAGACACCGCAGGAGGGTGCTGCTGGCCCACCGGGCAGGGGCCAGGGGCCGCGCCGCCCTGAGACGTACCGTCGAACACCTCCAGCGCGTCGAACTGCCGCTCGCTCTGGAAGCTGTCCACGAAGAGCGTGATGTTGTAGCGGGGCTCCACGCGGACGGTCCAGGAGCAGGTCTGCGAGTTGAAGTAGTTGCCGGGGTAACCGGGGCTGAGGATGACCCCCGAGGACTCGGTGCGGACCTCGTTGGCCGGGCACTGTGCTGGGGAGGGACGGACGGGAGAGTTCTCCTTCGCAAAGTGGACGCTCGGCGGGCCAGGTCCTCCCTGCGTGTGCGGGGCCGGGAGGGAGAGGCGAGCCCACTGCCCTCTGACCCGGGGAGGCGGGGCCCCGAGGGGACAGTGCTGACTATTCATATTGTCTCATTTACGTATTGTTTCGCTTATTTACATCGTCTCAGGCCCCATTGCTTCCTGCGGCCCTTGGGAGCGGGGTCTTTTAAACGGCATTCGAGAGTGATGTGATTGTGTGCAAACCCGCTGAGCCCACAGAGTCCGCCTCCGCCCTCGCTCTGCTCCTGTGCGTCCTCTCTGTCCCTGTGCCTGGCCCTGCCCTCTAAAGACACGCCGCAGAGAGGTGTGGGCGTGCACGGACGCGGCGGAGTGTCCACATGCCACAGGAGCAAACGGAGCACCAGCGAACTGTGGACACAGCACGGGGCGGGCGTACGTGGGGACAAAGAGAGATGCCTTCCCTCAGCCTTGAAATGGTCAGAATTCCCAGCGAGAGGGAGATGGGTGGAAGGAAAACGGACCCAGGACCCGGGACTCCCGGTGAACACGGACGGCGGCACTGGCTGCCGTATGTTTGAGAATCCCGATACTCTGCTGGGGGCCCAGCGAGACCGCCGGCTGGTGCGGCTTCTGTGCCAGCGTCAGAGGGGCCTGCAGTTTCTGTGCGCAGGGACGGTGGCTGCAGGGCCCAGAGGGAGGGTAAGGTCAGAGCGTGTGGTGTTCCCGGGGGACGTGCACACGGCGGCCTGGCTCACATACCTTCGCAGGTGGGCGGAGCGCCCTGGAACTGCAGCTGGGCGCCGAGCTTGCAGGTGAGCGTGTCGGAGCCGGACAGCGTGTAGCCGGGGTGGCAGACGTAGCGCACCGAGTCCCCTGCAAGAGGCCACGCGGCCCTCAGAGCGCGGCCCTTACGCAGCGGGCAGCCGCGTCCCTCCCAAACAGAGCCCGCCCTCCTTTCTGCTTATTTCTATTTTTACATACATTCTTATGACCTCAGAGAGGAAGCAGAGGAGAGGGAAACATCCATGATGAGAGAGAATCATGGATTGTCTGCCTCCTGCAAGCCCCACACGGGGGATAGAGCTCACAACACATGCATGTGCTCTTGACTGGGGATCGAACCCGGGACCCATCAGTCTGCAGGCCGATGATCTATCCCTATGGTTGTCAAACTGCGACTCTTTGGCCCCTTGAGTGTGGCTCTTCCACAAAATACCACGGTCTGGGCGAGTCTATGTTGAAGAAGTGGCATTAGAAGAAGTTTAAGTTTAAAAAATTTGGCCCTCCAAAGAAATTTCATTCGCTGTGCTGTTGATGTTTGGCTCTGCTGACTAATGAGTTTGCCGACCACTGGTCTACCCCAAACCAGCCAGGCCCAGCCTCATTCTAGACCATCTGACAAAACATCCACTGCTCAGGACCTCATTCCTAAACACGGCCTGACACTCAACCAGCGTCAGGATGGAAGTCACGGGCGGCACCCACTCCTGACCACCCGTCCCGGTCCTTCCCGGTCACCCAGGGCCGCGGGAAGGCACGGGAACTGATGGGCGGCACCCACTCCTGACCACCTGTCCGTCCTTCCCCGTCCCCCAGGGCCGCGGGAAGGCACGGGAACTGGGCGCTGGGTTCTAGGCTTCCGGAGGCCGCAGCAGGACCTAGCCTGATTGGCTCCCGGCGCCCTCAACTCTGTCATCTGAGGAGAGGACGGAGGTCTGTGGTCGGACCCGGCTCTGAGACACGGCATCACCACAGACAGGACAGAGTGCCTGTCCTTGCCACCAAGGAGCCCTGGTCCCGGTGCCTGCTCCTCGGACGTGTCCCGGGCTGGAGTCCTAACGGGAGAGTGCTGACGGCAAGGAAGAGCTGTCACAGAACCACAGGCAGGCTGTCCACGGCCACGCATTGCGCTCACCAGTAGTCCCAGCGGGGGCGGGAGGCCATCACACCGGCCAGTTTTAGCCACTGGGACGAGGTTCCATGTTAGGATCCCACCTCCACAATGGAACCACGTGTCTGTGTGTCTGCCTCAGAAAACGCTGCTCAAGAGAAAAACACGGCCTGGCCAGCGTGGCTCAGGGGCTGAGCCACGTGTCTGTGTGTCTGCCTCAGAAAACGCTGCTCAAGAGAAAAACACGGCCTGGCCGGCGTGGCTCAGGGGCTGACATCGACCTAGGAACCAGGAGGTCACGGTTGGATTCCCGGTCAGGGCACAGGCCTGGGTGGTGGGCTCCATCCCCAGGGTGAGGTGTGTAAGAGGCAGCCGATGGATGGTTCTCTCTCATCGTTGATGTTTCTATCTCGCACTCCCTCTCCCTTCCTCTCTGACATCCATAAATATATATTAAAACAGGAAAACAGGGAGAGTAAGTGCCTGGAGAAATGGGCTCCCGGTGACAAAAGTGAACCTCACGTGGCGGAACCCAGAAGTCACGGAGATGACGAAAGGGAACGTGTGTTGGGTGTGACCGGGGCGTGTGGGGCGTTCTGACAAACCCCTGCCCTGGGGAGTGACTTCCGGGGGTGGGGAGGGGGGAGAGCCTGTGACACCGCTGGCCTCGGGCGCGCCCTCACCGATCTCGAAGTCCTCATCCTCACGCAGCAGCTCCGCCTGTGGGACAGCGGGGGGCGGCGGGCACTTCTTGAGCTGGAACGCTGAGGCGGAGAGAGAGAACAGCTGTGGTCACATGTGCTGCGTAAACACGGTCGCTGCTGTCCGGCCCCCATGCTGCCGGCTCCTCGGCCCCGAGGTGCCTGTGACCGTGGATTGATAAAGCCCTCGGCTCCCTCTGCTCACAGGTGAGTCGGTGCTGGGAGCATCCACAGCCAGAGAAGCTACGATGTAAACACGCATCCTGCACACACATGTGGGACTCCTAAGGGAAACGGTCCGTCCATGGCCTGGTCCCAGGTCCACGATCAGGTGGTAAGGTCACTGCCCCTCGTCCCCGCGACGACCCTGGTAGCCATCCTCATCCTCATGATAGGCAAGGGCCCACGTGCTTCTTCGGGCCCCTCGGCGGCCACTCTCCCGCCCTCAGGCTGGCTCCCGCCGTATCTGACCGCACCGAGCGATGCGGGCCTCTGTGAGATCGCCACATGTCCGTGGCATCCACATCAGTGTCATGCCAAACACACTTCTCCTGGGATGAGTCCCAGCTGGTCGCCAAACCCAGCTCAGAACGATGGAAATAATAAAGACACTAAACAGAAGTGTGTGGCTCCGTGGGTGAGCACTGACCTCTGAACCCGGAGCTCACAGTTCCGTTCCCGGGCAGGGCACAGGCAGGGTCGCAGGTGGGATCCCTGTGGGCCTCTCTCCTCATGGATGCTTCTCCCGCTGCCCCCCCCCCCCTTTCCTTCCAGAAGCCAGTGAAATACATTTTGAAAGGCTCTCGGGCTCCCTCTGGGCCGCGGGTGTGGGACTGGGAAGCAGGGAAGCGGCAGGTGGCCTCTGCCTGGCCCGCGGGGGGCGGGGTGGGGTGGAGGCTGAGGGGTGAAGGATCCTCACCATGGAAGTTGAGGACGAAGAAGCCGCCGGTGGAGAAGTCGCTGTGGAAGCCCAGCAGCACGTGGCGGGTGGAGCTGCGCGCCGTCTCCAGGGCCGTGTTCCCGCTGAACACGCCCAGCTGGGCCGCGCTCTGGTCCGGGCCGTCCCTGTGGGGAGAGCGTGCTGGTGGGGGGCCCGGGGCTCCCAGAGCCGTCCCTGCCCCCTGTCCGCTGGGCTCTGCCGGGACATCCCTGCCCCCTGTCCGGTGGGCTCTGCTGGGACGTCCCTGCCCCCTGTCCGCTGGGCTCTGCTGGGATGTCCCTGCCCCCTCTCTGGTGGGCTGTGCTGTCCGGTGGGCTCTGCTGGGACGTCCCTGCCCCCCGTCCGGTGGGCTCTGCTGGGACGTCCCTGCCCCCGTCCGGTGGGCTCTGTGGGGACGTCCCTGCCCCCTGTCCGGTGGGCTCTGCGGGGACGTCCCTGCCCCCTGTCCGGTGGGCTCTGCGGGGACGTCCCTGCCCCCTGTCCGCTGGGCTCTGCTGTCCGGTGGGCTCTGCAGGGTCGTCCCTGCCCCCTGTCCGGTGGGCTCTGCGGGGACGTCCCTGCCCCCTGTCCGGTGGGCTCTGTGGGGACGTCCCTGCCCCCTGTCCGGTGGGCTCTGCGGGGACGTCCCTGCCCCCCGTCCGGTGGGCTCTGCGGGGACGTCCCTGCCCCCTGTCCGGTGGGCTCTGCGGGGACGTCCCTGCCCCCCGTCCGGTGGGCTCTGCGGGGACGTCCCTGCCCCCTGTCCACTGGGCTCTGCTGTCCGGTGGGCTGTGCTGTCCGGTGGGCTCTGTGGGGACGTCCCTGCCCCCTGTCCGGTGGGCTCTGCTGACCGGTGGGCTCTGCTGTCCGGTGGGCTCTGCAGGGACGTCCCTGCCCCCTGCCCGGTGGGCTCTGCTGTCCGGTGGGCTCTGCGGGGACGTCCCTGCCCCCTGTCCGGTGGGCTCTGCTGACCGGTGGGCTCTGCTGTCCGGTGGGCTCTGCAGGGACGTCCCTGCCCCCTGCCCGGTGGGCTCTGCTGTCCGGTGGGCTCTGCTGGGACGTCCCTGGCCCCTGTCCGGTGGGCTCTGCTGTCCGGTGGGCTCTGCGGGGACGTCCCTGCCCCCTGTCCGGTGGGCTCTACGGGGACACACCTGGGGCCGCCCGCTGACCCCTGCACCCAGCGGGCCCTCCTGAGAGTGTGGGAGATGCGGCCACGGACTCCAGGCCCGCCATGCATGTGTCAGCCCCTCCCCAAGCCACACTGTCCACTCTTACCCAACGGTCCCGCTGACCTGGGGGGGATGGAGATCTGCCACTGAACAGACCGCGGGATAAAATATCCCCAGCTGTGGGAAACTCTGGTTCTGGAAGCATCCCTTTCTCATGACGAGGAGCTTACCAGCTTTTCTTACAGAAAAAATCGCACTCAGGCGGTAAAACAACGGCCTCCGGACATGCCTGTGTATGAGCGATCCTGGGCACAGCCACCGCACGGCGAGCTCAGGCAGGCCACCGAAGGCATTCTCTGTGTGTCCACCTCACTGAGGGACAGCCACGCCCTCACTCCCTTCACCCTTCCTCAGCTTGGGGTCTCCTGTCTCAGGACATGGGAGGGGCCACAGGGGTGTCTGGGAGGGCTCAGGGGTGTCTGGGTGTCACTGGGGTGTTAGGGGGCACAGGGGTGTCTGGGAGGTCAAAGGGGTGTCTGGGAGGTCACAGGGGTGTCTGGGAGGTCACAGGGGTGTCTGGGAGGTCACAGGGGTGTCTGGGAGGTCACAGGGGTGTCTGGGAGGTCAAAGGGATATCTGAGTCAGTCACAGGGGTGTCTAGGAGGTCACTGAGGTGTTTGGGGAGTCACAGGGGTGTCAGGGGGCACAGGGGTCTCTGGGGGCACAGGGGCCTCAGGGGGCACAGGGGTGTCAGGGGGCACAGGGGCCTCTGGGGGCACAGGGGTGTCAGGGGGCACAGAGCCTCTGGGGGGCACTGCGGGCCGTACCACACAGCAATGTAGTCGTTGACGGCCTCGGTCTGCAGCAGCGTGAAGTTGATGTAGATGCCGTGGCCGGGTGGCGCGGTAAGCAGCCACAGGCAGTCCTGCAGCACCGGGTACTCGTCGGGGAAGCCGGGGGAGTAGATGGTGCCGTTGGGGGCCGAGATGTTGTAGCCGCAGGGAGCTGAGGGAGCAGAGGCCACGGAGACAAGCGTCAGCGTTAAAGGGGCGCAGGGAGCTCCTGGCGCCTCAGCCGACAGGGTCCCCGAGCTCCTGGCACCTCAGCCGACAGGGTCCCCGAGCTCCTGGCGCCTCAGCCGACAGGGTCCCCGAGAAGAATGGTTAGGGACCGTCCCCGGGACCATGTCGTCAGAATGATCCCCTAAACCCCACAGCCTCTGGGACTGCGCTTCTCCGCCGCCTGTTGGGGTAACACAGGCACCACGCTGCCCGGCTCCTCGGCCACAGCCATCCTGGCCTTAAAGGGAAAGCCTTGGCGGAGGCAAAGCCTTGGTCTGTCTCCCAGGAGAGCTGATGGCCTCCCTCGGGGCCTCCAGGAGGACCAGCCTCCTCCTTCTAAACTCAGGCAGACGTCACAGCCCCCAAACCCTCCGGAAGGGGTTTCCTGTCTTTATCAATCCACGTGGTGAACCTCAACTTTACAAATGTGCCCCTCATAATGTATATCTTACTACTAGACTAGCCCTGCGCATGGATCCGTGCGCCGGTAGCTCCCTGCGGGGCCTGGCCGCTCTGTGCCCGCTGCCCAGAGGCTCTCCGAGGCCCAGAGGCCCACCAGGGGTTGAGAGCAGAAAACTTGGCTCGTCACCAGGGCGACAATGCAAGTGTCTCCCCTCCACGTCCCCCGGCCGCTCTGTGCCGCTGCCCAGAGGCCTCCATGGCGGGATGGAACGCTTGTTGCGTCGCCGAAGCAGGCATTCCTCCAGGCAGCACACGCAGCCACTCTCAGCGGTCACCCGCCCTGGGACTAGGGGACTCCTGTGGGGCTGAGAGCACTGGGCGCTGCCATCTTGTGGCTATGGGTGCCACCATCTTAGTGATAGAGTGACAGTTAATTTGCATGTCACCCTTTTATTAGATAAGGATTTTAGAGAGAGAGAAACACGGAGGAGAATGAGACACAGAGAGCAGCTGCCTCCTGCACGCCCCTGGCTGGGGATGAAGCCTGAAACCAGTGCATGTGCCCTGACCCCTGACCCCTGACCTGGGACCATCGGACCAGCCACCTCTGGTGCGTGGACAAGGCTCACCCCTGAGCCACACCACCAGGGCCAGCATACACTGCTGGCTGGTTGGACTTCTCATGCCAACTGAAATCAAGGGTTTTCTGCTGACAAAGTCTGTCACTTTAAAAGTGGCTGTGCACACACATGCTGCACACACACATGCTGCCACGTGCTCTCCTAGCCATCCCTGCTGTCCCTGCGGCTCCCGCCATACGCACTAATGCATGTAAAGTGAGGGGTCAGATGACAGCACTTACATTTGTACAAAGACCGTAGAAGAACACCGACATAAATATTTCAGTGGAAAAGGAATAATTAGGCCAACAAAACACTTTAACATTTTGAGCTACAATTTGTAAATGTAGATGCATATTTAATTATCGAATTACATTTAGCGCATTAATAAACCACAGTCTTTTAAACACCACTTTAACAACTATAACCCACTTTTCTTAAGAACGGAGACGGCAGTATAATTATAAGTTACCGGCAAAATGAGCACAGTCTAGGCGTTCTCGTCCCTCTCAGACACACTCCCTGATTTATTTCAAGGTTATCACACTTTTGGTCCATTTTTTCCCAGATGAGTTTGAAATATACTAGCAGTACACAATAGATCCTCATGCAAATGAACATATTACTCTCTCAAGCATGTCCATTCAAACTGGCTTAATCTATTCTATGCAGGTTGATGCTTTAAGATTTAGAATTCTTGAATCTTAATGGTCTGAATTGCCGTTTTTCATAAAGACACCAGAAGAGGGTCAGAGCTTCTATTTTCCCCCTAAGATCCTCCTGAGGCCCACAGGCTGGGCCTGGGGGTGGCCTCTCGGGACCGTTGCCCCCTGTCCCACTGCAGCCTGAGGGCCCAAACCCTCCGGGTGGTAAGGCCGTGCCACAGAGGGTGCAGGGCGAGCAGCTGGCACCCTGCTGTGTGGGGACCTGTGTCCCGTCGCCCTGCCGATCCCCGCGCAGACCTCCCTTCTCAGGAAAAGCACCTTTTTATTCTAGAACTTTTTGGAAACACGCCTTCGAGGAATCAAGTAGACCTGTTTGAAAACAATGCCCTCTGCTGAGATTCTGAGTTTAATTTAATATGGAGGATGTTAAATACGCACTGGATGGCGCTTAGAAAATTTATTTAGGACAGAATTTTACATGAACCTCATATTGTCCTTCTTATTCTGTTTAGGACTGTCTAGGCAAGGAGAGAGGTCCACAGAGCCAAATACCAACAGCACAACGATCGACGTTTCTTCGGAGAGCCAAGTTTTTTAAACTTAAACTTCTAACGCCACTTCTTCAAAATAGACTCGCCCAGGCCGTGGTGTTTTGTGGAAGAGCCACACTCAAGGCGCCAAAGAGCCGCATGTAGCCACAGTTTGCCCACCACTGCGTTAAATAATCTGACCTTGCCTGAGGACAGCCTGTCTCTTGCCATGGGTTTTGGAAGGTCACATGTGGCTCCCCTGACGGGACTGTCTGTTCACCTGGGGGCTGGCCACACCCACAGGCGGAGGGCAGGCTGGCCACCCAGGAAGCCCAGCCAGGAACCTGGGAGGGACCTCCCTCTGGTATCAGCTGGTCGGAAACTGGTATCCCCAGTGGATGGTCTATGGGCCTCTCCAATGTCCCAGTGACCACAAAACCCCGGGCCACGAAGGCCCAGGGAGCCCCAGGTTGGTCACAGCCTGTGCCCGTCGTCCCTGGACCCGCTCTCCCCCCCTCCCCCTGCCTGCCCCCCTTTCCCGTGGTGACTTCACTGGCCTTTCCCGGTTGTACACCCCTCCTCCCTCCCCCCCGCCCACCCCGAGCCCAATAGCTCAGGGGTCCTGAGTCCCAGGGTGTTGTCCAGCCTCGGGGCGGCTCTGGGCACTCCCCAAACTCCCCCTCGGTGGCGGGCGAGCTGCCTGCAGGAGGACCACAGTTGCACAGTTCTGCCAACGCAGGGGCACTGCAAGCCCTGACGCAGCTGCAAAGACGGCGCCACCCTCAGGCCACGGAGAAGGTGCGTGGAGTCACCTCAAACCCACCAGGTAACTCTGAGCTGGCAGTTTCTGCCACGTGGGAAACTGGGCTTGAAAACGGAATGAAATATAATTAAATACTTAATTCTATTTCTTATAGCAAGCCAAGAATCCCTCCATTTACATACGAAAAGATTCTGGCAAACATTACAAATTTAAAAAAAGGGTTTAATCCTGACAATTCACAGTAATTTATGCATCTAAATATAATGGGGGATAGGATGAAAGGTCTTTTAAGTGATTTAATGAAACACCAGGTATGCGACTGCTATTCTTAGTTTTAAAAATAATTTTAATATGCTATTTTAAACGTGCGTTACACTATTAAGTAATCTTGAATGATCAGATCTGTGTTAGGCTAAGATAATTGTTAAAATACAGCTAGGGTCTGGCTGGTGTGGCTCAGGAGGTAGAGCTTTGTCCAGGCACCAGGAGACCAGGGTTTGATTCCCAGTCAGGGCACCTGCCTGGTTATGGGCTCCATGCCCAGCAGGGGGCGTGCAGGAAGCAGCAGATGGCTGTTCCTCTCTCATCACTGATGTTTCTATCTCTCTCCCTCTCCCTTCCTCTCTGAAATCAATAAAAACATCTTAAAAAATAAATATGTAAAATAAAATACAGCTAAAGTTGGCTGTAGTTGCTTTATAACGGTTTAGAATGGAAAAATACAGTTGAAAACGAGGGCTTAAAGCTTCCACTGATGCTGTTTCTTCTTTTTCCTCCCTCAGTAGCAATGCGAGCACAGCCAGTCCCCATTCCCTTCGCACAGTGGGACGCGGCGAGTGTTTAACATTTCAAAGGTCCACAGAGGTAGGTTTTCATTATTTTTTCATTCAGGGCTCCTGCACTTATACTGTGGGATTGTTAGGGCTCCAGGGACTTGTCTGTTTGATATGCAGGCTTCATAAACAGAGTCCTTGATCTGTTCACATTAACCTGACATTGCAAACAGCCCCCAGTTACCCTCAGCACCCAGCAGCCAGCAGGAGGGTCCCAGGGGAGACACCACGCCCACCAGCCCGATTCCAGCTGCTGCAGGAACCTCCCACCACCAGCAGAGGCCTCAGCTTTATTTTCCCTAAGAGGGTCCTCCATTAAGCCTGTGCTTAGACCCTTCCTTCTCCCTGGACAGTCCCTACCTCCCAGTCGCAAACGGTATGCGTGCTTCAAGTCCCACTCCCCAGTTAAACCAATTTTCTGAAATAGAGAAGCAATATACGAAGATGACAGAAGTTAAGCCATAAAAAACCTCTGGGATGGAATTGACACTCACCCTCCCGCCTCTGATCTCACCACCAGGTGGAGGAAGCCGGGTACCGCTCTCACCCTCACAAGGCCCCACCCTGCCCAAGCGGACACCACCTTCCGTGTCTGAAACCCATCCACGCGGTGGGCTTGTCTCTGGTCTGGCATAACGAACGCTGGTGTTTATTATGATATCCTCGTCATGTCCTCGGGGGCAGGACTGATTTATTCATCTTTCTTTAACCTGCTGGCCCCAGACGTGTCCCTGAATCCTAAGTAGAGTGAGTTGGCATAATAGATCCCAGTAAACGTTTCTTGGACAAATTATCGCATTCGCGCATGCGCTCCTGGAATGCTTAAGGGCCCTCCTCCCCAGGAAGAGCTCCGTGGCTCCCGGAGACACGGCTGACCTACCGTCACACCTGGGGAAAGGGTGGTTCCAGCTTCTGTCCGTGCCGTGCTGGCAGGTGAGGACCGGGTGGCCGATGAGGATGTACCCGGGGTAACACTGGAAGGAGATGGACTGGCCCACACTGTAGTCGGAGCCGACCAGGTACCCGTTGGGGAAGGTGGGCGGGTCCGGGCAGTTCTGCAGCTCATAGGCTGAAACACACAGAGTCAGCTCATCAATACCATGTGAGTCAGTCACAGGTTAACACAGAGTCAGCTCATCAATACCATGTGAGTCAGTCACAGGTTAACACACAGAGTCAGCTCATCAATACCATGTGAGTCACAGGCCTAAACACAGAGTCAGCTCGTCAATACCATGTGAGTCAGTCACAGGTTAACACACAGAGTCAGCTCATCAATACCACGTGTGTAAGTTTGGAAAGCAGAGGAGGAGAATGGTTATGTCTAGCTTCTGGAGATGAACTTTTAGATATTTTCTTAAAAAATACATTTTCCAACTTGCCAGTTGCCATGTGAAGTAAAACAATAGCTACCAGTAGTAGTAGAATTATAACAATTTGCATTTTTATACTTACCATGTGCATTAGAGAATATAACCCATACACAAACTACATTTGACAATGTTTTTTTTTTTATTTTTATCCTCACCCAAGGATATTATTTCCATTGATTTCTACAGAGAGTAGGAGGGAGGGAGGAGAGAGAGAGAAACATTGATCGGTCGCCTACGGCATGCATGAGCCCTGTCTGGGTGAGGATGAACCCCCAACTGAGGTATGTGCTCTTGACTGGGAACTGAACCCTGAACCCTTTAGTCCACGGGCCGATGCTCTGACCACTGAGCGGCTGGCAGGGCCGTGTTTTGTTTTTAAAGGCACTTCGGACAGACGGCAGGAGGAAAGCGGGAGAGCGGGACTCTGACCCAAAGCCCTCCCATCTCCTGAGGCCCGCGCACTTCCGCTCCCTAAGGTTTCGCATTGAATACCGATGCTTTATGGCCCAACAAAGAAAAAGGAAGACATGGGAGAGGGAGGGAGGGAGGAGGAGACAAATATCCAATTTCTCCCAATGTCAAATGACAGAAACCCAAACAGTAAAGCGATCCCCTAACGTTCTCAATTTCAAAAGCAGTATGAAGAAATGTAAGCACCAGTGAGGCCACCCCGATGCCA
Organism: Pipistrellus pygmaeus; assembly: GCA_949987585.1. Taxonomy (NCBI): domain Eukaryota; kingdom Metazoa; phylum Chordata; class Mammalia; order Chiroptera; family Vespertilionidae; genus Pipistrellus; species Pipistrellus pygmaeus. Next base: position 193,591,041 of record OX465304.1, read on the forward strand.
CGAGTGTCAGCCAGCTTCAGAACTTCATCCCTCCCGGGTTCCCTCTCTCGGACCAGGGGAGCCTGTCACTGCCCCCGGTCAGCTCACGCAGTATCTGCGTCCGTGTTCCGGTGACCAGTGCTTGATGTGACCCCGTGTCTAAATGACAGGTGTAACCCCCAGGCCACACCGCCATCCGGCTGAGGGCCATGATGCTCCCTGACACTGGTCTCATCAGCTGACACCCATCTCCACATGTCATTTGTCACCTGCTCTCCAGTCTGGCATCAGAGGAGGTACGGGCACGCGGTTTTACGGAGCGTGGCTCTCGAGCTTCATTTCTCAGTCTCGGAAGGAAGGAGTCATTTAACTCCGAGACAGCCACCTCCGCCAGGACGTCTTTGACCTTCACGGGGCCATCAATATACGACAGCGGGAGGGAGAGGTGCCGCAGACACGCCGAGAGTGACAGGCTGTCTGCGGGATTCACACGCCTCCCTCTGAGCTAGTCCCTGGGCCCTCCGCTTACAAACGGCGCGTGGGCCGGGGGATCGCGGTGTGACATGCAGAGCCCGGGGCGACCCCTCTACAATCCGTCCTCCTGGTGACACCGCCTCGCTGCCTTCCCTGCCAGACACGCCCCCTGGGAGCAGGGACAGCGCCTCCGATTCACGCTCTTTCTTTTCTGTTTTGTTTATCTGAGTCTCGCTCAAGTACGGCCAATTAATTACTGATAGTAAAAATATGTTGTTTAGGATTTTTCAAATGCGATCCTTAAGCGCAGAGTCAGAGGTCAAGTACATAAAGCATCCGCTCAGTCAACCAGCTGTGTGCCTTGATGGCGCTCCCGGCCCAGAGGCCGGAGGCTGAGCAGGCGGCACTGGGGGCCATGGCTGCGGGAGCCAATGGTCTCCGACAGTGAGAGGGGCCTCCACGCTGACACCGCAGGGGCTGCACCCAGAGTGGCAGCTGGGTCAGTAGTCCAGATGCTGACATGGCAGAGCGGAAAGGAGTGGGTCTGTGGGCATTGCACAGGTTATGTGGCTTCTAGTTCCAAATGCAGACAATTTAGCAACGTGACACCGTGCTCACCATCACAGTGAGGTGTGAGGTCTGGTCTGGTGATTTGTACAGGGACCCAGGGGGCGTTTTCAGGCCTTTCTTTTTCATCAGTGACTGTGGGGCTGTGTGCACAGGGCCTTAGCAACCTGGCCTGAAAGCTATGGAGAGAAGTAAAGCACACATTTCTTTTTAACTCTATGGAGGTTAGCAGTTACCATGTAAGATAAGATAGAGTTTCAAAACCACATGGCAAACAATACTCTCATGAGATCCCCGCCCCCCAATATCCTATTTTTATTGCTATTTCATTGAATAGAATACATGTGAGTATGCTATTCTTAAATTTGCTAAATTCAAAATGTGAGTTTAGTTTCCAATCACAACGGACACTGTTTCAGTTTCAGTTTCAGGCGGACCACGTGGGATTGGGCGTTGATATGCCTTACGAAGCGATCACTGCGAGGCCATCTCTGTTTGACTTCTGCAATGCCCACGCGGAGAGGAAGGTCACAGGTGGACACAGGCCTGGGGCCTCCGGAACCGGGGGGGGGGGGGGGGGGGGCGCTTCCAGAGCGTTCCAGGGCCAGCTGGGACAGACCGCGGCCAGGCAGCTGATGGCGGCGATACAGGACTGTGTGTGTTTGTGGGCGGGAGGGTTAGGAGGACGCCCTTTGACCTCGCGAGTCCCTGCAGAAGCCGGTGTAAGTGCTGAGCGTGAGGGAGAGGCTCAGCTCCCACAGAACACACTTCCGGGCGGGGCGGGAACCAGCTCACGGGCTCTCTACAGAGGCTGTGCACACGGGCGGAGAGGGGTGGAGGGGGCAAAGTGACAGGAGGTGTGTTGACCTGGGAACCTACACCCTCCTGGGCACTTGCTTTTCTGTTTCTTTTATTTCTTTTTCTTCCTTTTTGTTTGTTTGTTGTTAATCCTCACCAAGGATATTTCTCATTGATTTAGAGTAGGGGTGTCGAACTCAATCAGAGAAGGGGCCAAAATCTAAAATCCAGCCTAAATCGCGGGCCGAATGGTTTACTGAACAGTCATAAACTGACAATGTCATAAACTGACAGCGGAGTGCAGTGATGACAGCGCGGTGCGGGCCACATTGCAAGGCCTGGCGGGCTGGATTTGGCCCGCGGGCCTTGTGTTTGACACATGTGATTTAGAGAATAGAGGTGGGACGTGGGGAGAGATACACAGAGAGAAGCATTGATCAATGTGAGAGAGGTACATGATTGGTTGCCTCCCACATGTATTCTAACCAGGGCCTGGGATCGAGCCTGTAACCCAGGTACGTGCCCTTGGCCTGAGTCAAACCCCTGACCCTTCAGTCTGCAGGCTGGTGCTCTATCCACTGAGCCACACCGGCCAGGGCAGGCACCTGTGTTCTTAGCTCACTCCCCCGCCCCCCAGCTATCCATTCTGACCTGATCCTTTTACCTGAAATCCTCCAGGGGCACTGCTGCAGGTGGGGAGAGATCTAGGTGTGGGTTATACCGTGAATCGACCGTCCTGCCCCCTGCCTTCACCATCTCGGCTCCCGAGAAGGGAGGTCAGACTCTTAACAGGAATGAGCATGGCTATACAGCCACATGTCCTCCCGCCCCGTGCCCTCCGCCACCTTCCCCCTCCCCCCCCCCCCCCCAGGCCCCGGAGGTGTCTCCCTCAAACTCCTGCAATTTCCTCAGTGACAGGAGGTCTCACACTGGGTTTTGCTTTTGTATTGATGATCTGCCTTAAGGATATGTGTTTCCCAGTAAACATGACACCTTTTAAAGCAGAACTGCAGCCGAAACCAATTTGGCTCAGTGGATAGAGCATCAGCCTGCGGGCTGAAGGGTCCCAGGTTTGATTCCGGTCAAGGGCTTGTACCTTGGTTGCGGGCACATCCCCGGTAGTGGGTGTGCAGGTGGCAGCTGGTCAATGTTTCTCTCTCATCGATGTTTTTAGCTCTCTATCCTTCTCCCTTCCTCTCTGTAAAAAATTATATATATATATATATATATATATATATATATATATATATATATATATTTTTTTTTTTTTTAAAAGCAGAATTGCATCTTATTGCAATCCCTGCCTCTCAGCCTGGAACCTGGATTCTGGGTCATTCTGGGTCCAGCCTAATAAACGGAGAGCTGCCCTTCAAGAAAGTGTACATACATGACAACAGGTGTTGATGACGGAGCACTCCACATGTTAGGAGGCACCGTCATGATGGTCCATTAAATATCGGGACCATCATGCCCTGGTCTGCACTCGGAAGCTGCGCTGATCGGCTCTGAGCGGTCACGTTTGCTGGTGTGAACGGGTCGGACTGAGGAGGTGGTGGGGTGAGGAGTGCAGAGACACGGGCACACGTGGAGACAGATGTGCTGGCCGGTGTCTGTCGCAGTCCTCACAGCCACCTATCTCCCTCCTTAATTTCCCCCTTCGATCTGGGCTCCTGTTTGAAGAGGCCCCGGTCTGGAAATCTACACTTACCATCTACAGGAACAACTCAGGAACATGGTCTAAAAGTTCCCGCAGCAATGGAATAGCGTAGCTCTGCCTTTGAGAACACAAGTGATTTAGCCACGTTAAGAGAAACAGGCTCTACTTTTGACATTTTCAACTTCATCCAACTTAACAATAGTCAGGAAAAGGCCAGCTGAGTGATTTGCTGGGGAATGAAAATGTTGAACTTTTCACACGTCAAAAAAGCTAGGATGGGCGATCCAAACCTTTCCTGGCGATCGCACGCTTTGATCATTCAGGAGAGAATACAGCTCGCTCACCGCACCTCCTCCGGCTTAATTGGAACAGGGGCCCTGCCTTCAGCCTGGAGGGGGGCCCCACACCGCCGTCCGGGGGGACCCGGCCTCCACGTGGTGAGGCGGACATGTGACCGAGAAGCCACGTGGCCTGGAGGAGGGTGGCGGTGGCCACGGGGAGAGAGGGCAGCGGGTGAGCAGTGAGGACGGGAGTCTGTGTCCCTCCTGATGGGACAAGGACGGCAGTGACCCCTCAGTGGCCAGCAGAGCCCCCCCCGGAGTCCAGCGGCACAGGCTCTGACCCACGGCGGCGGCGGGCTCACCTCGGTAGGCCAGCCGGAAGCCGGGCCGGCTCTGGGAGTGGTCGCTGGAGAAGCGGACCAGGGTCTCGTGCGTGGTGCTGAGCAGCGGGGCTGGCAGGTCGGGGCCGCTGAACTGGCCGAGCAGGGGGCTGGTGGGGTGCGGCCCGTTCTGGACCTCCAGGAAGTCGTGGTTGGCCTCCGTGGAGAAGTTGAGGAAGCGGATGTGCGCACCTGTGGGGACACGTGACCGTCACCGTCAGCGGCGGTTATGGGCCAAGTTCATCAGGAGCCACTGCCACTCTGTTCGCGCCCCGAATGCTGTCCCTCGGGGGCAGAGGGCACCGTGGAGGAGGCCACTTGCTTGTTTCGGATTAAAATAGACGGCAGTTCCATCCGCACCGCCCCTCAAATTGGGGACCTTTCTCTGGGCAATCCAAGCCTTCGAGTCACTCCTGAAACAGGCCACGGCCAGCCTGTGCCACGGGGCCACATGGGCCTGGTCCTCAGAGTGCCCACTGGCCCTGGGCGGGAGGGGCTCTGTCCAGCGGCCATTCCAAGGCTCACGCCGGGCACGCAGTGGGACTCACTGCCAGCTCATCCAGCTCCACCCGGGACGGAATCAATACAGCCCAAACCCAGGGCCCCAAACCCAGGCTTCCAGGGGGCTCTGCCAAGGCCCAGCCAGAGGTTTGCTGGGTCAGGAACCGCTTTTCCACTTGGGTTTTGCCTGCAAAGCAAGTCACAGTGTTTGGGAGAAACCATCCACTGGTCCCTGTCACTCACAACCCAATCTGCCAGCCTGGCCGGAAGACGGGAGGCAGTCCGGGCACCGAGGTCACGGGGATCTGGGCGGGAGATCAGGGGTAGCTGGTAAGTGGTGTGCCCGGCAGCGGCAGAATGCGGGCTGTGGAATCGGGAACATCCACTGGACGACGGTGTCTGTGTCCTCGGGGTCTGTGTCCTCACCGCCCCTTCTCCCCTCCCCCCCACACACACTACCAGCACCAGCTTCCCTCTGGCACCCAGGGCCCAGGCTTCCCTCGCAGCCCTGATGTGTCCGGAAGGTCCTCTGGAAGGATGTCCAGTCTAATTAGCATATTCCGCTTTTATTATTATAGATGACTACCCTGAACATTTAAAGCTGAATGTTATGAAAAGCCACTTCTATAAACAGAAATCAAGACAATATAAAAATTTTAGCCCAGCCGGCGTGGCTCAGTGGTTGAGCGTTGTGGATCTGTGAACCAGGAGGTCATGGCTGGATTCCCGGTCAGGGCACGGGCCCGGTTGCGGGCTTGATCCCAGGTAGGGGGCGTGCAGGAGGCAGCCGATCAATGTTTCTCTCATCACTGATGTTTCTCTCTCTCTCCTTCTCCCTTCCTCTCTCTGAAGTTAATAAAAATATCCTTAATGAAAAAAATTAATTTGTAAAACAAACAAAGACGTGCCCTGCACACCCGCACACTGACCGCTGCAGACCCTGGTGGACAGGGGGGGGGAGGTGACGCAGAGGCTGGCATTGACTGGGGGTGTGGCACCTGCACGCCTGTGTCTACCTCTCACTGCCCCGCGGGCTGGCTCTGCCTGGGGAGAGCCCCAAAGCCCCTTCTCTGTCCCCAGCCCCTCTCCCTCTCCTGTCCCCAGCCCCTCTCCCTCTCCTGCCCCCAGCCCCTCTCCCTCTCCTGCCCCCAGCCCCTCTCCCTCTCCTGCCCCCAGCCCCTCTCCCTCTCCTGCCCGCAGCCCCTCTCCCTCTCCTGCCCCCAGCCCCTCTCCCTCTCTGTGCCACTGGTCCAGCTTCCTGTAATCCGTCCCCGCACGCCCTCACGTAATCCGGGCGCCCTCACGCCCGCAGAGTCCAACAGCTCTGGTTCAGCCGCTGCTGCTCAGCCAGGAGGGGAAGGTGGGTGCGAGAGCCCCCGCTCACTCACCGTGGCCCGGGGAGCCCCCCCCCGGGGAGCCCCCCGAACCACCCCCCTCACTCACCGTGGCCCGGGAGCCCCCCCCCCGGGGAGCCCCCCCCCCCCTCACTCACCGTGGCCCACGGGCAGTGCGATCCGCCAGCTGCAGTGCAGGTTGCTGGGGTAGGCACCGGGGAAGCCGGGGCTCAGGATCACGCCGGCCAGGCTGCTCAGTGTCCCTCCGCACGTGGCTGCAGGGGGCCAGAGGGTCACGTGAGTCGTCCTCCTCAGGACTCCGAAGCCCAGACTTCCAGAGCTCGTATTCCATGTCAGCTCTGGGTGAGGTCCTCGTCCTGACCCCAGCCGAGCTCATGGCAGCCACGAGAGACCTTCCCATCCCATCCATCCCATCCATCCCATCCATCCCATCCCATCCATCCCATCCCGTCCCATCCCACCCCATCCCATCCCATCCCATCCCATCTCATCCCACCCCATCCCACCCCATCCCACCCCATCCCGTCCCATCCCATCCCATCTCATCCCATCCATCCCATCCATCCCATCCCATCCCATCTCATCCCACCCCATCCCACCCCATCCCACCCCATCCCATCCACCCCATCCCATCCCGTCCCATCCCATCCCATCCCATCCCATCCCATCCACCCCATCCCATCCCATCCCATCCCATCCCATCCCATCTCATCCCACCCCATCCCACCCCATCCCACCCCATCCCGTCCCATCCCATCCCATCTCATCCCATCCATCCCATCCATCCCATCCCATCCCATCTCATCCCACCCCATCCCACTCCATCCCACCCCATCCCACCCCATCCCACCCCATCCCATCCACCCCATCCCATCCCATCCCATCCCATCCACCCCATCCCATCCCATCCCATCCCATCTCATCCCACCCCATCCCACCCCATCCCACCCCATCCCACCCCATCCCATCCCATCCCATCCCACCCCATCCCACCCCATCCCATCCCATCCCGACCCGTCCCATCCCATCCCATCCCACCCCATCCCGTCCCGTCCCGTCCCATCCCATCCATCCCATCCCATCCCGTCCCATCCCATCCCGTCCCATCCCATCCCATCCATCCCATCCATCCCATCCCATCCCATCCCATCCATCCCATCCCATCCATCCCATCCATCCCATCCATCCCATCCCACCCCATCCATCCCATCCCATCCATCCCATCCCATCCCATCCATCCCATCCATCCCACCCCACCCCATCCCATGCCATCCCATCCATCCATCCCATCCATCCCATCCACCCCATCCATCCCATCCATCCCACCCCATCCCATCCCATCCCATCCCATCCCATCCCATCCATCCATCCCATCCATCCCATCCATCCCATCCATCCCATCCATCCCATCCATCCCATCCATCCCACCCCATCCCATCCCATCCCATCCCATCCCATCCCATCCCATCCCATCCCATCCACCCCATCCCATCCCATCCCATCCATCCCACCCCATCCATCCCATCCATCCCGTCACATCCCATCCCATCCATCCCATCCATCACATCCATCCCGTCACGTCCAGGCCCCTGGGGGCCGGCGCTAAGGGTCATGTGGAAAAATCCAAACTAATGCAAAAAAAAAAAAAAAAAAAAAAAAAGGACAAACATAACAGACATTTTTAGAAGGATAGGTCCGCCCGGCCGGCGGGGCTCAGTGGCAGAGCATGACCTGTGAACCAGGAGGTCAGGGCACAGGCCTGGGTTGCAGGCCGGATCCCCAGTAGGAGGTGTGCAGGAGGCAGCTGACCCATGTTTCTCTCTCTCTCCCTCTCCCTTCCTCTCTGAGATCCATAAAAATATTTAAAAAGGGCGGGTTCTTATTCCTGATCTTCCCTCTCATGGCAGATCCTAAGGTGGAGGGTGTGAGCAGAGCGCAGGGGGGAGAGGGCGGAGGCACGGACTGGCCCATGCCCTGGGGAGCAGGAGGGTGGAGGGGAGCAGCTCAGGGCGCCGCCCGCGGAGGGTGTGTGTGTGGAAGGGACTGGCCCGTGCCCTGGGGACCAGGAGGGTGGAGGGGAGCAGCTCTGGGCGCCGCCCGGGGGTCTGGACAGGCCACAGGCCGCAGACGGGCGTCCTACCGAGGCAGAGCGGCGGCGGGTGGTTCCAGCGGCGCACGGGGCCGGGCATACAGGAGATGTGCGAGCGGCCCTGCGGAGAGAGCGCGGTGAGGCCGCGGGCCCGGCGGGAGGCCATGGGCCCGGCGGGAGGCTGGCGCTGGGCCCGCCGTCCTGGCCACCGGCCGCCTCTGGGGTCATGACCTGGGCGATGACCTTTCCAGAAGTTTGAAGTGTACCCACAGCGCTGCCACTCAGGAATCCCCTATTCTGACTCAAAATAGAACCACTGGCCATTTCTCCTCGTTTCACACACGCCACGCCCCGTCACAGTGAGGCCTGCTGGGCCCTCTCCCGGGCGTAGGGCTGTGTCCGTTTATTCCAGCCCCCAGTCACAGCTCAGGCTCCGAGGCTGAGTGTGACCAGGGATACGGAGTTCCCACTGAAGGTGAAAGGTCAGCACTGGGGTTTGGAAAGGCGGGAGCCTGGGCTACCACCTTTGTGAGCAGGTGTGGACCCTGAGGTGACCCCCTGACACCCCCCGAGGCGTGCACACCCACCTGCAGTGTGTACCCCCTCCCCCCCGAGGCGTGCACACCCACCTGCAGCGTGTATCATGCCCCGTAGCGTGTACCCCCCACCCCCCTGCAGAGTGCACACCCACCTGCAGCCTGTACCCCCCCCCATGGTGCGTACTCCCCCGCGGTGTGTACACCCTCCCGCAGCGTGTAAACCCCCCCCCCCCCGCGGCATGCACCCCCTCCCCGCCCCCCCCCCCCCCCCGCAGCGTGCACACCTACCTGCAGCGTGTACCCGGGCTCACACTGGAAGGCCAGCACGTCGTTCACCATGTACCGGTCGCCGATCTTGAGCCCGTTGCTGGGCAGGGGTGGCTCCTGGCAGGCGGCGAGCCCCACAGCTGTGGAAACAGACACGGGAGGTGGGATACAACGCCCTTCTCCCGTCGGCCTCGTCCGGGCCCCCCACCCCCCCTCGCTGCTCCCCCCACCCCTGCAGGGAACGCGGCCCCGAGGATGGGGAGGGCCCCCCCCCGCACCCCGCACCCCTGCAGGAATGCGGCCCCCGAGGACGCTGAGGGCCCTGAGCCAGCCGTGCGCTCGCTCTGCGTGTCCGTTCGTTCCCTTTCAATGGGGTGGGCTTCATTTCAAACACTGACTGATTTCATTCCTGATTCCTTTACGTACAGCATGTTACTGCACTTCCACCCACACGCCTCCAGCCGCACGCACACAGCCCGGACGGCCTGAGAGAAGGCTGGTCCGTGAGACGCTGACCCCCCGGCACGTCTGGTTTATCGGTTTTCAAACACACTCAGCGGTCTGCGTGAGAAGTGTTAAACGTGGACCCGCAACCCGGCGCTTCCGGAAACTAAGGTGAGAACCAGCGTCCCTGTCCCCCCCCCCCCCCCCCACCCCCGGGTAAAGAGACGGGCTGTCCCTGTCCCCCCTCCGGGGCCGTCCCTGTCCCCCGTCCCAGTGAAGAGACGGGGCAGACCCTGTCCAGCCCTCCCGGTGAAGAGACGGGGCGTCCCTGTCCGTCCCTGTCCCCCCCCCCCCCCCCCCCCCGGTAAAGAGATGGGCCGTCCCTGTCCCGCCCTCCGGGCCGTCCCTGTCCGGCCCTCCCGGTGAAGAGACGGGGCAGACCCTGTCCCCCCTCCCGGTGAAGAGACGGGGCAGACCCTGTCCAGCCCTCCTGGTGAAGAGACGGGGCAGACCCTGTCCCCCCTCCCGGTGAAGAGACCGGGCAGACCCTGTCCCCCCTCCCGGTGAAGAGACCGGGCAGACCCTGTCCGGCCCTCCCGGTGAAGAGACGGGCCGGCGGGTGGACGGGCTGCTGAGGAGCGGGCGGCGTCTCCTCCCAAAGCTCACCAGGAGCGTGCCCAGCGAGATGCCTCTGGGTGAGGCGCGAACAGGTGTCAGTGTGCCACAGAACGCGGAGCTCAGCCTGAGGCCGGTAATCGGTGCTGATGCCGTTCACACTGACCTGTGGAAACCCGTCCTACCGTCACACAGGACAGCGGCGACGCGGTGTCAGAGACGAGCGCACTGGAATGGCTGAGACCCGGAGACGGGAAAGTGCGGCTCTCCCGTCACCCAGCACGTCTTCCCTGGCAGCAGGCCCTGCGGCTGGACAGGCCGCGCCTGCAGGCTCCAGACCAGACAGGGACGCAGCGCACGCTCATCCCCGGGGCGGCCCAGGCACTGCTCCCCTCCCCGCGTTCTCCCCACCCGGAGCCTCGGCGCCCCCTCCGGCCTCTGACATGGAGGAAGGGCTCAGGAGGCCCAGGCGCCGGCCAGCGCCCAGCTCCAGCCTGCAGGCCCGCCTGCTGTGGGGGAGGCGGGGCTGATCTCCACTTCCCAGCCCCTCAGCGCCTCGTGGGGAGCCTGGGGGACGCCCTGGCGGAGCTGCTGGGTCCAGTCTGCACAGGACACCGTCCCTGGCCATCCAGACTGAGACCCAGCCTGCGCCTCAGTTTCCCCAAACCTGGGAAGATGGAACGAGGGGAGCGAGGTGCCTTCACTCCCACTGTGACAGAGAGGGTGTGGGGACCGAGTCAGGAGGGCTGCAGGAATCCAGGCCCCAGAGCCCAGCGTCTGTCTGCGAGGCCCTCTCCCACGCCAACACTGACTCCCCCTCAACGGACACGTTAACGAGCAGGGAGCACGGAGGCATTAGGTGCCAATTAAAAAAATTACTGATGTCAGAGAGGAAGGAAGAGGGAAAGAGAGAGAAACATCAATGATGAGAGAGAATGATGGGTTGGCTGCCTCCTACACGCCCCACACTGGGGACCGAGCCCGCAACCCGGGCATGTGCCCTTGGCCGGAATCAAACCTGGGACCCTTCAGTCCACAGGCCGATGCTCTATCCACCGAGCCAAACCAGCGAGGGCAAGGCATTTTTTTTTTTTTTATTTCGAGCACATTTGGGGCTTTTCATGGACTGTAAAATTGCTAAATATGAGAAAATACAGCCACTTAGGCATCTAACTTGTTTCACTAGTTTACATCTAATTTCTCTTTGTCTTTAACGTTAGAATACAGATCACAGCTACATTTAATTTCGCCTTTTTCCCTTCTATCAAAAATTAGCAAAATCAACTACCCGTACATCACTTCATTTTTTATTTGGCTCCGATAAAACATACGTAAAAGTCCTATTGCGGTATGGGGCGGGGGAGAGCTAGCTAATGGTGACAACGCATCATCCTGGGGATACCTCAAGGTCACCCCGGGCCAGACTGAGGCCAGAGGATAACCCGCATGTGCAGAAAGCACAGAAAAAGATGTTGAAAACAAGAGAAAATAACGGTGACACTAATTCAACATTAATTTCTGTTACTAAACCCCCCTTGCTTCACAAACAATGGTTTTTTTACTTCTTTACTCTGTTTACGACATGCTGATTTAAATGCATTTATTGTATATTAATTTATTTTCATTTTCTCCTTCCTTGAAATTTATGTGTAAATCCAAATCATTCTGTGATAAAAGGGACTTGCATGTACATCTGTATCTGCAGGAATTATAATAAAATGTCAGAAGAAGCAAAGAACAAACAAAGCATATTTTAATCGGAGGAGTCCCAGGGAGGCTCCCTCAGGCCTTGGAGTTGGACATGCAGACGGAGCCGCCTTCTGCCCCATCCTGCTCCCCCCGTCCTGTCCCGTCCGTCCCATCCTGGCATCACTGTGTCGTCCGTGTAGATTAGAGGCCGAGGACACGGTGATACACAGCATTTGTGGCAACATCGCCTTAGACTTCCCACAGGGGGCGTGTAGCACAGTTTTTGGGTAGAAAAGTCTAGAAGAGGACATTGTCTCAGCGTAGGCACAGTTTCTAAGGAAGGCATCTAGTTCTCCCAGAGCACAGGTTACGCACGCTCTGTGTCATAAAGGAGGCGACAGCAAGTGCTGTGAAGCGGCGGGTCTTTGAAAGGTTGCTCTCAAACCCCGGACCCGGAATCCCCAGGTGCCTGACCACCAGGAACACAGTCACTTCCTGAAGGTTTCGACCCTGGCAGGACGCGGCAGCACACAGACACACGCTGCATGTATGAGGGCGTCTGTGCCGGACTTTTGAACTTGTTGTACCTGTACAGCAATATCACAGTCTGCTCTAGATAAATTAATATCTGAAAAAACAGTCTGAATCAAGTACCATAGCAAAATATTTTATATATATATATATATATATATATATATATATATATATATATATATATATATATATATATATAGGGTCGGCAACTAAGTAATTGCGGATTTTTTAAAGAAAATCAAAGACAATTTTTTCATGGAACTAAATAACTTTATTCTGTAATGTATTGCCCATTTTTATCAATGACCTTTTGCCATCTTTCAGGCAGCATCATAATCCCACGTTCAAAAAACTTCTGGTTTTTATTAGCAAAAAACTGAATCAGGTACGACTTGACATCATCATCATTATTGAAATTTTTACCATTCAAGGAGTTTTGTAAAGATCGAAACAAAAAGTAATCAGATGGTGCAAGGTCAGGACTATATGGTGGATGTGGCAAAACATCCCAACCAAGCTCCATTAATTTTTGCCGAGTGACCAAAGATGTGTGTGGCCTTGCATTGTCATGATGGAATACAACACCTTTTCGATTTGTCAATTCGGGCCGCTTTTCTTCAACTGCATTGTTTAATTTTGTTAGTTGTTCAATGTAGACATCAGAATTGATCGTTCGGTTGGGTGGTAAGAGTTCAAAGTAGACAATTCCTTTGTAATCCCACCAAACTGATAACAAAACCTTCTTTTGATGAATATCAGCTTTTGATGTTGTTTGAGTTGGTTCACCTGGCCTGCTCCACGATCTTTTCCGCTTGATATTGTTGTAAACAACCCATTTTTCATCGCCAGTTATCAGTCATTTTAAAAATGGATCATTTTCATTACGTTTCTTTAGCAAATCGCAGCTGCTAATGCGTTGCCTTAACTGTGATTCTTTCAGTTCGTGAGGAACCCATGTATCGAGTTTTTGAACATAGCCAAGTTGTTTTAAGTGATTTTCAATGCATGTATGTGATACATGAAGCTTCTCTGTAATCTCACGTGTTGTACTGTGACAGTCCGAATTGATTATTGCTTTGATTAGGGCGTCATCAACTTCAACTGGATGACCAGAGCGTTTTTCATCTTTGAGTGAAAAATCACCAGAACGAAATTTGGCAAACCAATTTTGACACTGCTGTTCTTTTAAGGCTTCGTCACTATAAACAGCATATAACTTTTTATGAGCTTGCGATGCGTTTTTCCCTTTGAGGAAATAAAAAAGCAAAATATGACGAAAATGTTCCTTTTGATTTTCCATTTTTCAACGAAGGCCAAACAAAAACTACAAAACAGATCAAAAAACTTTTTTTACTGATTAACAGCTGAATAGCCAACTATCAAATAACAAAATGTGTTTTACATTTGTACTACGTCTGCAAACCTAAAAATTCAACTGAAGCCATATATGTGTGAAACCCGCAATTACTTAGCTGCCGACCCAATATATTATAGGCAAATAATAATGCATTAGACAGGACATGTATGGTCTACGCCCACCCAGACAAAACTCCCAACTGAAATGTGCATCCGCTCAATCCCAACGGTGGTCTCACTCAATAAAGAAGGTTTTAGTAAGGAAAAGTGTGATTCCTAAGCAAGTACTGCCACCTGGAAAAATCAGAACCATCTCTCTACCAGCAGTCTCTAAGTAAGGAGTGAGAATTAGTCGGAGGGGCGTATTTTCCCATGAAGTGTCTGTAATATAACCGAATGTTACATTTAGGTCTGTAATGCATTTGTAAATATCTCTTAGTTCTGTTCCGCTATGGGACTGTGGATCACTATGTTCAACTAATGCGTGAACTAGCCAAGTGGATGACAGATAGAAATGGATGGAGAGGCCATTTCATTCATTCTCGCATCGGAGAGACCTTCTCCATGGCGAGTGTGAACCATCCAAGTGATCCCGGTGACTGTAAGCCTGTCCTTGAAGTGCGGCCACAGCAAGCCCTGAAAGCCCAGCCGAAGTGGCTGCTGGGTCAGTTCGGGTCCGGGCACATGACCAGGTTGTAGGCTGAACCCCAGGAGAGGGCGTGCAGGAGGCAGCTCATTGGTACTTACCTCTCACATCTATGTTTTTCTCCCCCCACCCCCATCCCCTTCTCTCTACAATCAACAAAAACATATTTTAAAAAAAACAAAGCCATAAATTTCCACTTCGACTTGGGAACAGAATTATGTAAAATTATGTAAAATCGCATCCATGCTAACAATGAGAAAAATCCAAATCTTAGCTATGGTGAATTGTGCTGCTGTGGACATAGGGGTGCATATATCCTTTCTGATTGGTGTTTCTGGTTTCTTGGGATGTATTCCTAGAAGTGGGGTCACTGGGTCAAATGGGAGTTCCGTTTTTAGTTTTTTGAGGAAACTCCTCACTGTTCCCCACAGTGGCTGCACCAGTCGGCATTCCCACCAGCAGCAGCATGGATGGGCCTGGAGAGCATTATGCTGAGTGAAATACGCCAGGCGGAGAAAGATAAACATCATGTAATCTCACTCATTTGTAAAATATAAGGAACAACATACATTGATGAACAAAAACAGATCCAGAGACAGAGACGCATCAATCAGATGCTCAAACCTCAGAGAGGGTGTAGGAGAGGGCGCCGGTAAAGGGGGAGAGATCAACCAAAGGATTGTATGCATGCATATAAGCCTAACCACTGGTCATGGACACCAGGGGGTGAGGGCATGAGAGTGGGGGAAAGGGGGGAATGGGGGAATAAGGACACATATGAAATCTCTAAATCAATAAAAAAATAAAAAAGAGAAAAATCTAAACTACAAAATCACCACTTTTGGGACTCACCGAAGAGGTGAGGATGAGGTACCAGGTGACATCATCCCCTTCGGAGAGACGGACACGCTAACTGCTGCCGACAGGACAGGGAGAAAGGGGCCGACGGTCAGGCTCCGGGGAAGGACCAGCACCAAGTCTCTGCCTCCTGCCCAGCCCCAGCGCCCAGGAGCTCCGGCCGGGAGCCGTCCTTCGCCCACGGCCCCGCCAGGGACTCGGGGAAGCCGTGGCTGAGAGCCATGTGCACCCATCTCTGGGCAGACGGGCATGGACCGGCATGTGCGCCATGGGGTCCGTCACTTGTGGGAGATGAAACCTTAGCCGCTGGGAGAGGCCGCAGTGTCCCAGCACAAAGGGGACGGCGGAGAAGAGCAGACGGAAAAGACCGTCTCCGCCGGAGCTGGAGGGAGGCCACGGGCCCTTTGCCATGCACGGCTGCAGCCTCCCCGCTGGGGTGCTGGGCCGCCCGAATTCAACCCCAGGTGGGACGGAGGGCCTGGGAGGGGCGGGCTCTGAGAACACCGTGCCCACGGAGGGAGGGCAGGCTCTCAGGCGGGCGGAGCAGGGAGAGCAGCGCAGGGCCGCTGGCCTCGCTGAGCCCGGCTGGCAGGGTTCGGGGAGACCACCTCCTCTGGAAGGCGTTGAGGGGTGACGGACGCTGAGAAAAAGCCCTCCCAGGAAGCACATGGCAGTGTTAGCTTCACTCCTCCCCCTCAAGGGACCTGCCACCTGGGATGCAGGAGAGTAACCATAGCAATGACAGGACTCAAACCCACTCCAGAGAGGCTGGATGGGCACAACAGAAGTGGGTGCCATACTCCGGCACCAACATTACCAGCAGTCTCTGCAGCTTCACTCCGTGACCAGCTCATTTAAAAATATATGCATTATATATGTGTATTGATGTCAGAGAGGAAGGGAGAGAGAGAGAGAGAGAGACAGAAAATCATGGATTGGCTGCCTCCTGCACACTCCACACTGGGAACCAAACCCACAACCTGGGCTTGTGCCCTGACTGGGACTCAAACTGTGACCTCCTGGGTCATAGGTCAACGCTCAGCCACTGAGCCAGCTGGCCGGGCTCACAGCGTCCAGCTTTAATAAAAGGTTGTGCAATGGACGTAAATGCAAGAAGCCAACCTCAGCCTTGTGATCAGGCAGCGGAAACAGACCCGCACACACTCTTGTGGA